>PPLY02000001.1:0-345548 GCA_003706665.2 Barnettozyma hawaiiensis | reverse complement strand
GGGGGGGTCTGTGCTTGTCCCATAAACCCATTACCAGACTGCTGTTGAGGACCTCCTTGTTGAAATTGAGGAGGCTGTTGTTGCTGCAACAGTGGAGACTGTCCATGCTGGCCGTGCTGACCATGCTGCATACGTCTTTGGAGCTCCTGCTGTTTGGATATTTGCTTCAGCATCTTCGAGAGATGGATGAACTCCGGGTTCTGTGCCACTTGTTCTCCATACTGTTGTTTTAGTTGTATCCAGCGCTAAAAGAAAAAAGAGCTCTGTTAGTAGGCGAAAAAAAGGGAGACAAGCGTCGAGGGGAAGAGGTGCTCACCTGATACAGCTTCTGTATCTGCTCCCGTGGCATCGGTCTCTGCGCGTCCATTGTGTGGAGATTGACGTCTCAGCGGCTGTCAACCAAATCCAGAGTCAAATGCCGCTCGCTGTCTTCAGATTTTTTGTAAACAAAAAAACACAACCTTTAGCGCTTCTTGCCAAAAGCAAAAAAAATTGACGTGTTTTTCCTTAAAGTTTGCGAAAAAAAACCACAAAAAAAAGAAAAACCCAAAACCAAGATATTATTAAGCCATCTAGACTTCCGGATTAGGAAATGAAAGTACCATTTCACCAAAGCGTAGGTTTGTGTATGGTGGGCGGGTGGGGTAGTAATCGGTATTCTAAAAGCTACTACACGGACATAGGAAGGTCAAATCACCGTGGGGATGGCCCCCTGGTGCTACCCTGGTGATGTACCATATACTTATATATGAGATGTATTCATATCTTTTCCATTATTTGATGGTTGAAGTAGAAAATGCTAGCATCAAGACAACCACCACCACCACACAAGAAGTAAGATTATATTAGGCTTCATACAGAGGGAGGTCTTCGCCGTCTCTTTCCTGTCTCTTACTATCTAGGACTGCTTGCTCAAACTTCTCTGAAAATACAGGAGCACCACCATATTGGAACTCTAGTGATCCTTCCCAACCATACATATAATTCAGGCCACCTCGTCCATCACTAATTCTAAAGTTTATCTCATACTTATTGCATCCAAACCAGGGGATCTTCATTCTGTAATTCAGTACATCGACGTAGTGGAGTGCAAAACTCTCGTTTCCAGTCTGTTGACGGATTGAATTGTCTGAGAGGACCACTAGACGTTGAGTTGTAAGATATACATGTCCCTTTATCACTATAGACTCTGGATTGGGCTGACCTATTGCCTGAAGTCTAATTGTAATACGTTCCTCCTGTGAGTGTATAAGCTGTTCATCAGGAAGAAGTGTAAATGGCTGACGGATAGAGGGCTGGCGGCACACCCAGTTCAGTGACATTTGGAAAGGGTTCAAACTTTGATGTTGGAAATGTTCTTGCGTCCTTGAGGCTCGAGCGTGTATGCTTCTTAACTTGAACAAAAGCTGCTCATGTAATCAAGGATAGAGGGCGCAAGGGGTAGTTTTATAGACATGTTTTTCTTTTTGCAGATTATATCGTTTGTTTGTCTTCGCTTTTCGGCCCGGACCAGGAAGCTTGGAGATTATTAGTCATTACACCTACCCGCCCGCGTTTATCAGGAACTGCGCAGCGCGGCTGGTACTGGCGGGTCGGACCAATGCCAGAAAACCACTGGAAAGAAATGATGCTTTCCCGTTCTTCATTACAAGTGGAATAAGATGATAGTTGCACTGGAACGTATAAGTAGAACTAGTAGTAGGAGGGTGTAGTATTTATGTACAGACCGCGTTAGATTAATTCTTTCCAATCCGGGTGATCTTTAAGCCAGGTTGTATGGGCAATCAGACTTGGACAAAAATCGTCTGGATTCTGAGCCCCATATTCACCTAGTCTTAGTCCAATTAATTTCTCACTGATAGGTGTTTCACCCATATACCCTTTACAAAGGGCACTGGTGACTATCTGGAACATTCTTAGTTCAAAATCGTAGTCGTCAGCAACAGTTGTGCGTGGCTCGTAAAGGTCTCTTCCCATAGATTCATAAGCCGCACCACCCCCTTGTACATACATTCTCACATGCTCACCATTTTTTATGATATCATTATCGTTTAGTAAAGCAAATGGGATCAGTTTTGGGAATGAAAGGTGCATGAACAAAATGTGTGGATCCTTGGTCCCTGGAGCTGGAATCAACTGATTGATATCTCCATATCTTGTTCCTTCTAGTGAGTTTTCATAGTCACCAATTGGGTCGAACTGGCCTAGTGATTTGGCTTGATATTTCCCCTTGATTGTATGTCCAATGAACATTAGAGGTTGTTGGACTTGGTAGTATTTATTTTTCAAGACATGTGCAGCAGCAACAAACGTCTCTTTGTCACCTTCTCCTGCCGAGCCCTGGGTTAATAAAGGGTAGTACAGTTTGGGACCGAAAACGTTGTAGTAGAGCGATAACGCCAGTGTCTTAACATGACGTCTTTTGTCAATAACGATCATTCCTGATTCTGTAGTAGGATTTGGTATTGTGTTTTCCAAGTCATGCAGATGAACATCAGTTTTATAGTTCTGAACTTTGGAGCCTTTGAAGGGACCCCTCACCACTGTGTCAGGAATGTCTAAGCCTGCTATTTCGTAGTAGCCTGGATGTGTTGTTCTAGCCCAAGCATCCGGCCAAGTGATCAGCCCGTACTTCTTGAAAACCTTGGACTTGAACAGTGGTGTTGGGTCACGGACAGGTACATTGTCAGCGTCCAAGAAGAGGATATTCTGGAACCTGGAGACCAGGAAGGCCAGGCTTTTGTACTGGTAGCCATTGATATCAATCTCTGGTAATAGTTCCTCGAAATTTGGTACCGCCTCATGAAGCAATGAGCAGCGAGCATTGTACCTGGGCAGAATTTGCTCGCAAAACTCTGGCTCGTAGTCCCCTTCAAGTCCAATGAAGATCTCAATTGGAAGGGTACATCCCAGAAGTCGCAATTGCTCCATCGCAATCAGTGCAAGCCAGGAGTATCTTCCAGCACCCACAAATACAATTCCATCTGTGCCTTCACTGCTACCAAAGCTAGCATGTCTATCGGCCTTCAGATCTTCGACAAAAGATACATGTTTTGCTTTGAGATGTTCAATGTCTTCATCACTGACTTCAAGACAGTCTGCAAGATATTCTCTGGAGTAGATCCAGTCTGTATCAGTGGCCATTTTCTCCTTAGCTTTCTCCTTCGGGTATTTGTCTAATGGATGCCCCAAGCTTGGTCGATGCTCATAGATCAACTTTAGAACCCACTCATACCCACTCTCATCCCTAGTGGGAAAAGACAAGGGCCGTGAACTCTGGTCAAACGTAACCAATCCAATTACTAACAGACCCAGTAAGAGTAGCACATATCGCTGCAGACGCTTAGGAACTACTGGGTTCATTACGTCTTCTGAAACTTGGAAATGTCGGTGGTTAACGACACCACTGTTCTGTTTGTTGCGAGAGGCTGCTCTTCCAATCCGGGTAATCCATTCTCTTCCCCCCGTTTGGTTCAGACTTCCGACCTTGATCCAATTCCGATCGGATGATCCTTTTAAGAGCCAGTGGCAAAATTGGCCAAAACATAGAAATGAAAAGGCCAGTAAACCTGGCATTGGGGATTTGTGAAACTGAATCACAAACCAGAAAGTCATCCATAGCACGTCATAAAACCATCCAATGTCTACACTTGAAGAACTGGCGAATGCTCCTCCTGTCGAAGATGGAATTGATGACGAGATCCTTGCCTCGTCCACTGATGATATCAGCTCCCGTACGAGACTGCTTGAGAATGATATCAAAGTTATGCGTTCAGAGATCCAGAGACTGGGTCACGACAAGCAAGTGATGCTTGAAAAGATCAAAGATAACAAAGAGAAGATTGATAATAACAGACAGTTACCATATCTAGTGGGTAACATTGTCGAGCTCCTCGATGTTGAGGCCGAGGAAGATGCTAGTAAGCAAGGTGCCAATATTGATTTGGATTCCACCAGAGTTGGGAAGTCTGCTGTGGTAAAGACTTCGACGAGACAGACAGTATTCCTGCCAATGATTGGTCTGGTTGACCATGCTTCTTTGAAACCAAATGATCTAGTTGGTGTGAACAAGGATTCCTACTTGGTGCTAGACACCCTACCAGCGGAGTACGACTCACGAGTGAAGACCATGGAGGTTGACGAAAAACCACAGGAGACATATTCCGACATTGGTGGTTTGGATAAACAGATTGAGGAGTTGGTTGAAGCGATTGTTCTTCCAATGAAGCAGGCTGAGAAGTTTAAGAAGCTAGGAATCAAAGCGCCAAAGGGTGCGTTGATGTATGGTCCTCCAGGTACCGGTAAGACTCTATTAGCTCGTGCATGTGCAGCGCAGACAGATGCTACATTTTTGAAGTTGGCAGCCCCACAGCTAGTGCAGATGTTCATCGGTGATGGTGCCAAGATGATTCGTGATGCCTTTGCATTGGCTAAGGAGAAGGCTCCAACTATCATTTTCATTGATGAATTGGATGCGATCGGTACTAAAAGATTTGATTCTGATAAGTCGGGTGATCGTGAAGTGCAGAGAACTATGTTGGAACTATTGAATCAACTTGATGGTTTCGATTCTGATGATAGAGTGAAGGTCCTTGCTGCCACAAACAGAGTTGATGTGCTGGACCCAGCTTTGCTGAGATCAGGTAGATTGGACAGAAAGATTGAGTTTCCTCTACCAAGTGAAGAAGCTCGTGCATCTATATTGCAGATCCACTCGAGAAAAATGACAGTGGATGGTTCTATCAACTGGCAAGAGTTGGCACGTTCTACTGACGAGTTTAACGGTGCTCAGTTGAAAGCCGTTGTAGTGGAGGCTGGTATGATTGCTTTGAGAAACGGCCAGTCCAGTGTCAAACATGAAGATTTCATTGAGGCCATTGGTGAAGTTCAAGCGAGAAAGTCAAAGTCCGTTTCATTCTATGCATAGGTTGGCCAAACCCATACGCCTTATATAATGTCCTTCTTCTTTTCTGTGTGTGTGTGTGTGTACTACCTACCATAAACAGCCTTTATAGCTTGTGGAGATGTAACCTTTTGTTTAATCATAGTAATAGATCTTTCCAGAGATACCAGCTATGAGAACTTTGCTTGATTCATTCTCGTTCCAAACAACTCTTGTCACAGCTTTATCATCAATCTTTAGTCTCTTAGCCAGTTTTGCAGTCTTCCACTCCCATAAAACAAGGTTTCCATTGGAATCACCGCTGATAACATACTTCCCATCAGGGGAAACATCAATTCCAATACCATATCCCGCACAGTTATGACCTTTGAAGACTTTCTTTTTGTTTGTCTTATATCTTCCTTTAGTACTGAAGACCATCACAGAGTTGTTCATGGATTGCGCCAGGAAATATTTGTCCTTAGGGTGAACCTTGATCACAGGCATGGAATGGAGTGACGGGTCTGATATCATCTTGATGGGGATATTCACATCGAGATCCCATACTCTGATGGTTTTGTCCTCCGAGGTGGAAATGAACCTTTCTTGTTCGGGGAGGAAGGCAATGTCATTGATACCTCCAAGGTGATGATCATAGGTCTGGATAATCTCGTTAGTGGATATTTTGTAATGCAGAATCTTGTAATTGGCTAGACCAACAAGGAATTCGTCATTGTTCAAAGGATTGAAGCGTACCACGTTGGGTACAGCCTTAAAGTGGAATGTCTGGACTACCTGACCAGTTTCTGTATCCCACAGGATAACCTTCTTGTCGTAACTGGCACTTAGGAACCTTTTGCCGTCATTGTTGAAGTTGACGTCACGGATGGGTTTGTCATGTCCAAAGTAACCTCTGAGCAAAGTGTAAGAGGTCATGGACCAGAGATAGATCTTGGAATCGTTACCACAGGACAGTAGAAGATGCGATGATGAAGGGAAAAGTTCAAGCTTTGTGATTCCCTTTGAATGTCCTGGAAGTGTGTGTATCTGCCTTCTTGGTGGGAAGCACTCAGTTGGAGGTGCCTTGGACTTTACTTGATGAGGTATGTGCATGTACGTACGTCCTTGATAGTCATGCTCTTCGCTGCCATAGAACTTGGTTATTTCTTTGATGTCCTCTTCGCTCTCTGACTGATGAACAGGCTCGTCAGCTGCAGCATGATCTTCGAGTTCGAGTTCGAGTTCTTCATCATGCTGGTCTTTCTCCTCCTCCTCATTGTCTGAACTGGAATCTTGAAATTTGGCCCACGGGCCCAAGTAGCTGCTATCTCCCACACTCCCTTTGTTTCTCATGGTCCTTTTTTTGTTTGGAACCGTGTTTTCAAGGACAACCCCTCGCTTGAATCGCTGATTATGACGATAGAAGATGGTGTCATCGAATGCCTCTTTGGTTACAATGGCATTGCCAACCTTGGTAAAACCGTTGCCCGCAGTGTTAGTTAAAAGTGACATTGCCTTAGACTTGGATGGAATAACAGGCGACACTTTGGTATCATCATCCTCTTCCGATGATGAATAGCCTTGCAGTAAGGACATAGTGTGTTGTTGTCCCCTTATTCCTATAGCACTTACACCAGTACTTACTAGTAATATAGAAGAAGCAGCAAAAAAAAAACCGCGATGAGAGAAGAGAAACTTAACCAACCAACTGAAGAAGGCAAAGCAACTGACTGACTACACAACACAGAGTGTAATATAACAATGTCCAAGAGAAGAATTGAAGACGAGGAATCGGATATCGATATTGACTCCACTGACTCTGTGAGTATACTGACATACCTTTTTTTGCTACCAATAGTATCCTCCTTACTTACTACTAGATACTAACCATTTCAGGAACAGGAACAAGAAGAAGAAGAAGTGCAGTCTGAAGAGGAAATTATCAATGTCGACTTCGACTTCTTCGATGTGGACAAGGATGTTGACTTTCATGCTATCAAGCATCTATTACGTCAGTTGATTGGCGAGGATTCCAAGAAGATTAATCTAAGTGCGCTTACTGACTTGGCACTGGATGCACTCACTACCACTATCAAGACCGATGGCAAAGAGAGTGATCCCTACCTCTTTCTGGCTCCGATCAATGTCAAGGATATCAAAACGAACGACTACTTCAAGTACCTCCACTCCATCGATACTGGCCTATCAAGTTTCATCAACAAGATTTCCCACAAGAAGGTTGCTCTATTGCTTAGTGAGAGGTTAATCAACATGCCTATTCAGGTCATCCCACCGACTTACAAAATGATCCTTGATGAGTTGACCAAGCATGACACAAGTTTTGATTACTTCATTATCCCATCTAGAAAGTACGAGGTTAATGTTGATCACGACGACAAGACCAACAAGAAGGTGAAGCCTGCAACAGAGGTGGACTACTACCACTACGAAGACCAATACTTGGAGGAGAACAGTGCCTTTAGATTTGAGCTACCGGCCAAGGGTGGTTTAATCCAAACCTTTATTATTGTGGAACAGGACAAGTTGATCAAGTCTATTAACCAGCTAGAGGAGGCCATCAGTGCTGCTATTTAAAGGAAGAGACTGTGTGTCGTGTTTAGATTGGATCAACAACGATAATTGAACCATACCCTGTGTTGTTGTAGTTGAATGCTTCCCATCTATATCCATCTTGGTCCAGGTAGATTTGTATTGGTTTTATAATTTTCTTCAAACCGTTGAAATCAGAAGGAGATGGAACAACGAGGTAAACCAGTTTACCCTGGTGTTCCTTGGATCTGGCTGTCTGTAAATTAGACCGGAGCTGCTCAATAGCTTCATTATATTCCAACCCATGCATTTCAAACCACAACTCATCCTTTGTGGTTTCAGAATACTCAAACAGTTCGTCATCAGCTCTTTTCAGGTCATCGAGCATCTTGTCCTCAAAACTGTTCGCCTTATCACTGAGTTTCTTCGATTTCTCACCATTGTTATTCCTCCATTCCTGTGTGGATTGCGCAGCATATTTCCTTCTTAGTGATTCGTTTCTTGTGGCAGAGTTTCTCGCATCGACATACTTCTTAAATACTTGGCTATTCTTCTCTTCCCAGGGTACCATCTTGGGTCTCTTGAGAGGCATTTGGATAATAATCGGTTTGTACAACGGTGCTGCTGAAGAAACAGATAATGGTGTATGCGAGGGCAAAGAATCCAGGCTGATGTCTGGATTGGTTGCTGTTGCTGTTGCTGTTGTTGTGGAGGAAATGGCACTTGGTGGAGGTGTAGGAACGGGTGGTGCAGCACTATTAAATCTCTCAATACCTTCAATCGCATGCTTGAATTTGCATCTCTCACCAGCAATGCAGTTTCCCTTAAGCCAAAAATGACAGGCCCTTTGATTCAGATCATGACTGAAGGGACAGTCTGACCTTAAACATTGCCCAGTCTTCAACAGGTATATACAAAGTTTTGCCTTTGGTATGTTCTCATCCAATCTGAATAGCAGTGGGGTCTGTGCTGAAGGGATGGGTTCAACACCATTTTCATCAGCTGCACTGTCATCCCTATTCTGCTTAAGCTGTCTGACGATCGCTCGACATGCTTCAATCACATTGTACCCGTGAACTTTAAGACTCTGTTCAATACGTGATCTTGGGATAGAATTGTCGAAGATTGCAGAAATCTTGTCAATAGGTGACTGCAGCGGTTCCTCTATCTTTGTCTTATGGCGGATACCCGGGTAAATCTCAAGCTTCAAGGCTCTGATATTCCCAACAATTTCGTTGTACTCCTTATCGACATCACTAAGCATGTCCAGTTTATTGGACTGCGACTCTAGCTCAATCTTCTTCTCAATCTCAGCAATATCAATGTCTATCACACGGTCCTCGATCTTCACCACTTTGGTCTCATTTCTGGATGGGTCCTTGTGCTTCCAAAGGATATCCATGATCTTTTTCTCCACATCTTTGGAACTTAACGATGGGAACTTGGAGATGACCAGTTGCTCCAGTCTGTCGATTTTATCCTCTTCAAAGATATCTGGATTATTCAGAATCACATTACATCTGTCCTGAAATGACATTACGATGACATGTCCCGTCTCTGAATTTGTTTTATAATGAGCCTCCTCTTTCCTTCTTTATGAGAATAAAATGTCCCTCAAAAAAGAGATTTTGGGCCAAATATATCTGTGTATTTGGTTTGTCCGCATTGGGAAATTTTCGCGTCATCCAAAAACTTCGTTCACATACAGAAGGGAAAAAAAAACACAACAAACAAGAAACAAAGAAACGCAATTAGAGAAACGATCAACAAACGCGTTCAAAAACAGCATCTTGCGTTTCCAGAGTCTTCTCATAGTGTTTCGTCTTGCCGGGACTTCAGGAAGTATTCAAGAGAAACAAGCACCAGGTTTTAAAGTCAGCGAACCGGGCGGGAGATTACAGTATTGGTTGTTACGTTTTTGTTGTCCCTACCACCAGCACCAACAGCACACCGGCGGCGGCTGAGAGTTGAGAAGGAAATGGCTGAACAACAAATGGCTACGGTGCAGGAAGTGCCCGAAGTGGTTGAGATACCAAGAACGATAGATGATCTGCTCGTGAGCAGGAAACGTAAACTCTCAGAGCTTTATTTTGTTAAGCATTTGGATCGGCTCCAGAGGTTTTCAACTGAGGAGTCTGTTCTCCACCTGAAGGAAGGACTTGCATCTCTTCTCACCGAGAATGATGTTGAAACTGGAAACAAACTGAACTGGGACACTCTTCAGAGATACATTGTTGTCCCTGATGAAACTCAGAATGCTCAAGAGCCTGTTCCTCTGCCCAGTGAACCAATCCAGCAGCAAGCATTATTACCGACCCAACAACAACAACAACAACAACAACAACAACAACAACAACAACAACAGTCTCAACAACAGGCTCAAACCAATCCTGCCCAACTAGCATCACAGCAACAGCAGCAGGGACCACCTTCTGAGAACACATCTATGACAGCTCCTACAGCTAGCACGCAGAATGTATCTTCTGCAACAACGACGACTATCCCAAGTGCACATGCAGAAGAGGCCGTTGTTATAGTAGAGCCAACAAAGAAGAAGAGAAAAGTTCCAGGAGACTATACGTCACTCTATAGCCCTACATCTCAAGAAGCAATCGATGCGACCGTTCTTGTGTTGAAGGAGTATCTTCCAGCTAAAGTTGCAGAATCGACACCGTTGGCTGAGCTATACTATCTGGCCCAGACACTACCCTTGGTGAAACTTATTCCTTCAACTCACAAGGTTGTCACATCCACAATGTTTGAGAGTGCACTAACTGAGGGAAAAATTAATGTCGTACATTCCAGGATTGAGGAGTTGAAGAGACAAGGGAAATGGAGTTTGAGACAGCCAACAAGGTTTCTCGACCCAATAATAGCCAGTTCCGGAAGAACTCATTGGGATAATATGCTTTCTGAGATGAACTGGATGGCTGTTGATTTCAAAGAGAGCAGAAAGTTGAGATTGGCCACATGTGCCATGTTGGCACATTTTATTGATGAGTATTGGACGTTTGGGAAGGTTTGCTGCATTAAGAGAAAGACAATCAAACATATTGAATCTGAGGATATCGATACTGAAAACATGGAGGATTCTCCCGATCCATTAAAACACGAACTTGCTAAGATGGCTGACACAGAGAAGGAATCTGGTGGTTTTACTGTTACCGAACAACCTGGAGACGATGGTCCCAAGCCAGAATCACAGAAGGATATCTCATCTGATGATCAATCTATTGATATTTCCAAATTGTTAAAGAGACCAAATCCCCTGGATGAATTTGTTCCGCCAACATTGCCTGAAGTGAGCCAAGAAGATTTTGAGAAGTATGAAAAGTCAAGATCACCATTTAAGTTGGCTCTTGATACCAATGATTTGAAAGCAGCAGAGAAGACTTTATTGGACAGCATTGCAACCTTTGGGAGTTTCTTAAACTTTAATGACAACTATTCTACCGCTCCCCTAATCCCTGTCTCGAAGGTTGTGATTCCTTGTCAAGATGATTATTTCTATAATGTTTACATGAAAAACAAGATTGATGAGGCTAGTAACGTTCCAGATCAACAGAAGGGTCTCTTTGGTTTCAGTTCGCACAAGAAGATCTCCACCTCGATCAAACCACCCGCACCACCAAGTTTGAAATATTTAGAATCAAGAACACCAACCATATGGCTTCCACAAGATGATCAAAACCTGATTGAGTATGTCAACCAGTTTTCATTCAACTGGAGTGCTGTTTCTGGTCATTTGTCCAAGAGACCAACAAGAAGTTACGCTTCCAACATTGAAAGAAGAACTCCGTGGCAATGTTTTGAGAGATATATTCAACTTAATGACACATTTCAGATCAACGACATGAGAGGATCCAACACTGCACATTCAATGAAGTGGCTAGAGCATGCTCATAATATCCAGGCCTCCACAAAGAGGCGCATATCACCACTGGGTGTTGGTGTTGAGTCGATTCAAAGAGGCCACAAACGCCTAAGATGGGCAAGTATGTTTGAGGCGATCAGAAAGTGCATGCGGAAGAGAGAAAGTGTCACAAGACCAAATTCTGTTCAGACTAGAAAGAGTGATGACAAGAAGATTTCTGCACCAAGCCCTGCTGAGTTGTCTAAGTTGAAATATGAGAGGGATAAGGCAATGCAGGATGCTTACTTACAGAGTACCGGTGTTAGATTCAGCGATAGAGCCAATCCAAATGTCGCTGATTCAAGACCTATATCTGGTACCAATCAACAACCAGCTCCTCAGACTCAGGCTCAAGTACAGGCTCAAACACATGCCCAAACCCTAGCTCAGGTCCAACAACTCAGAGTGGCGCAAGGAAACCTTAATGCCAACTCAGTACCTGCTACTAATTCTCAGAGAGGAGTTCAGCAACCGGGAGCGACTGGTACACCAGGATCATCTAACCAACAACAGTTACAAGCAAATTTACCCGTCAAAACTTCGAACTCCTTGCCACTGACACCAAACTTACAAAGGGCTGCTATTCCAATCACAAACTCTACTCAGATAGGGAATCAGGGAAGTAATAATCAACGTCCAGTGAATCAAAGGATCAATGGTACAAACGGCCAACCATATACACCTGAGCAACTGCAGCAGCTTGTTCAAATGAGACAGAAGAGAGCAATTCAACAGGCTCAAGCAATCGGTGGACACGGTACTGTTCAATCTGCATCATCATCTCCAAACCTCAGCCAAGCACAAATGAATCCAGCTGCAAGGTCAAACAGTATGCCTGTAACCCAGCATTCGAGTCCAGTGCTTTCCCAGACTCAGCTTGCCTCTAACCAGGTGAAGTTGAACAATTCTGGCGTTGGTAATGCTGCGCTCCCACCTGGCTCAAATGGGAATAGTGGTGGTCGTAAGATGAACAATGTTCCTTCTCATGTGAATGTTATTATTAATCAGATTCAAGCTCAACATCCAGACATGCCCAAGAGCGAGGTGACTAAGATGGCTGCCCAACTACTAGCGAATATTCAGGCGAAACAAAGAACTACTCAGAATGGACAGAATATCACTTCTACGTTGAATACACCTATAATTAATACAGCGTCCTCAGTTCCAACTCCACAACAGCTGATGCAGCAACAACAACAACAGCAGCAGCAGCAACAACAACAGCAACAGCAGCAGAAGCAACTGAATAATGGTAACATTGGTGGTTCAAATAGCCCTATCGCCACTCCTGATTTGACCCCACAACAACAACAGCAATTGGATATGCTTAAACAGATGCGTGCCGAACAGATGCAACAGCGAAGGGAACAAAGTGCAAAGAGTAACAATTCGGTCAGTGGAGGTGATTCGTCCAAGGCATCTGAAGGTAGCTTATAACATTTGAGTCCACCACCTCTCACAATAAAGACAGTAATGACTATACGATTTTTTTTGATTATGATTATGGATATGATTATGACTAACGACAGTGTAAATCTCTTATTCTCTAGTACTATACACACATTGTTATCTATATCTGAACTAAAAGAACATACACAACTGCACAAATTACCCTCAATAAGACCACTAGTTAGTAGTTGGTATAATCTATTTAGGGGAAAGTGTATGTATTTGTCTCAACGGTATCACCACCATTGACCATGTAATCAACCTTCCATTTGATCTTTGGCGAGATACCTGGGGCGATTCCACTGAGAGAAAACTGCTGGGAGATCGCATCCTTAGCAAAAGCACCAATGAAGGTGCCAGACTGGGCCTCAAGTTGCAGGTCCAAAGACTTTGGCACGGCAATTAGGAGCTTGAGATTAGAGATGGTTGACGCTTGGGAGTTGGAGAAGATGGCACGGGCTTGAATAAATGATGGTAATCTATTGAGGATTTGCAATTCGAATTTCAAGTTATTAGATTCGTTTACAACGTAGCGTGGCTGGTGTTGTTGTTGAGGGACAGGGGTGGAAAAAGCATCTCCTAGAAGGTTAAAAGTGTTGTTGTTGTTTTGTTGTGCCAGTGGGGCAGGTGCATGTGCAGGGGAGGCTGGGTTAGACAACTGGGAAAATATGTCATAGTTAGGGCCTGATGGAGCTGGAGCTGTCTGTGTTTGGGTGGTTGGTTGTGGGGAAAGAGCACCAAGGTTGATAGCACCGCCATTACCAAATGATGAAGAGTTGAAGTTCAGAGATGTCAAGTCACCAAGCAAGTCATCAACTGTGCCAGTCGTGCCGGATCCGGCACCAGTTGTTGGTGACGGGGATGGTTCATCGTCATCAAAGTCAATCAGCGAGAGAGATTGCTGAGCACCAGACACTTGAACTTGTGATGCACCAGCAACGTCACCACCTTTCAGGAGTTGGTACTTCTGCACCAAGGAATTCACAACATCATTCAATTTGAGCAGGTCTTGAACAGCAGCATCATCGTCCCGCTCTTCCTGTATTATCTTTTGGATTTTTGGTTGTGCCACCTTCAGGGCAGAATAAAGCTCGACAACGGTCTCATCTGCGGTGTCCAGTTCAGCATTGTTCAGCATCTCTGCAAAGATGTCAGCTTTGCGTTTTAGTTTATCAAGATCGGCTGCAACTTGAGCCCTCGATTCCACCTGGTTGTCATCCTTGAAGCCAGCCATGATCTTCATCAACTTGTTGGCTTCCTTCAAATCACTTGGACGACCACGTCTCACCAATTCCTGTAGCTTCGCAGCTTGCGCAATTTGCTCCTCTTGCTGAATCTCAGCAGCAGACTTGAGGTTATCAGATGGGTTCAAGACAGAGGCATCTTCAGCGTTGACCGCAGGGAACGAGTAGCCTTTGTAAGTCAGCAGGCGGTGCATGTCTCTGATAAAACCCAGGTCAGACTTGTACTTGGATGTCTTGCAAATGGTCTGGTTCCACTCTTCGATCGCACCGAGAACCAGTCTTTGAACACGCGAGTATCTCGCAGGCGGCCTCTCTGGGAATCTCTTCACCAACTCGTTCAAGAACTCCTTTCTAGAGACTTGCAAGTGCATTGGGTACCCACAGTTCTTCACCAGAACATCCAGCAACGCCAGGGCAAAAATAGCAGTATGTGAGTCCTTCGAATTGATCAGTTGGACGATGGTGAGAGCTGCTTCACGTGGGGTAGCGGCCTGCTTCTCATTGATGTAGTCTGCAACAGCAAGGTTCAAGGCAAGGTCTGGTTCAGCTAATGAAGCCCTACAGGCGCGGTAGATCTTCCGGACCAATGAGGAAGCATTAGAGGTGCTGTACTTATCGGCGTAGCTGGGCATTGTTGTCGGCGGCTGTTTTCGTTGGTGGCGGCGTTCGTTCGTTCTTCTTGTTTGATTGTGGTGATTTTTTTCTTGATTGTTGGATTTTGGCTCTTTTTGGTGTGCTTTTTTAGAGCGAAATCTCCATCCACGTAGGGTAACTAGTTTTTTCCGAATTGGGAGATTCCACCTAGGTTCAAGATAAATATTTGACACAACTGACCAACTCGCCAACTGGCCGACAGTTAGTACAGAGCAGAGAGAATGGAAAGCCGCTTGCCTGATATGGCTGACTTTTCGTCGACGGCGGCATCCATAGCGACGTTGTCTCTAGACAATAGTACCAGTGTTTCCTTACCTGACACACTGAGCAATCTGTTTCTTGAGAATAGCCATGAAGCTCCCAGCAGTAGTCTCACTGATGGGGGGTGCGGTGGCGGCTCGTCACACATTGATGTCCTTCCAGACGCCACGTATGAAGAGGATAAGGATGACCCCTTGGGGGTGAAGAAACTTGCACTTAGTTTCGACTATCTAGTGTACAAGATCAGTGTGAGGATTCAGGACCTGGCTATCCAAACTGAAGACACTGTCAGATACAAGAAGGCAGTTGCAGAAGAACAGTTGACAAATGTGGACGAATCCATTGCTGATCTCAAGCAGTTAATGAAAACTTGTGCTGATCTAGAGAACGATTTCACTAAACTAGAGCAACTGGGGCTTATTGCTGGGGACTTTAAGGAGAGAATACGGCACTTGGAAGACTACTTCAAGAGTACTACTACTTCAAACAACACAACAACGAAGAACAATCATTTCATTTCATTATGATAATACATAGACCACATACTCTAATAATCTATCAGCTCCAATTTGGTCCCCAATGCCTCTATCTTTTTGTTCCGTATGGCACTGTGTTCTGACTTTCTCTTGATTCTGACAGCAGCAACAACAAACTTCAACACCACCTTTAATGACGGCTTCTTCTGACAAATCAATTCATAATCTGGGTAAATACCGACATCCCGCAACTTTTTGATGTCTTCCTTCACGTGTTTGTTTGTAGCCTGGATGGACTTAACCATGAATGAAATAACAAACTTGAGATCTTTGATGTTGTACAGACTCTTGGTGTACTTCATTCTGAACAAATCATTTTGGTCTTGCAAGTATGTGATCTTCTTGCCCTGATTAGCATTAAAGCTTGCACTATTCTGTAGGGTACGGTATTTGGTGACCAATTTCTCAAACTTCCCCTCCACATACTTCTTGTCGTCAAGTACTGACTTGTACTTAGAAATCAACTCATGCTTCATGACATTAAAGTCATCGTTGGCCTGATCCAGCTCGTGCTCTTTCAACTTGAGTTCCACTTTGTAACTTTCTATCTCAGAACTATCAGAACTCTCTTCACTAAACTTTAATAAGCAGGCTTTATAGTCACGAAGTTTCTCTTGATAAATGCCCAATTGAGACTCCATCTTCTTGTTGTCCATACTCAGGTACTGTTTCTCCTCCTCCAGGTTAGAAAGCAATTTCTCGTAACTCTTTATCTTCTGACTGTTTTCCTCTAATCTTGAATTTAGGTATTTGAGCCTCGAATTCTTGTCGCTTAGCTTTGCCAATAGGTCATAGTCAACAGCTGAGCTGTTCAAGGAGGACTGTGATGGAGGATCCAGTCCCTGTGGAGTCTTCCTCAACCTTTCAATAGTAGTCTTCAACAAATTTACTTCAGCTTGGTGTTGTTCCTTTGAACTCTCTAAGTCAAGTTGTAACACCTTGATTTCATTTTCACGAGCTCTCTTTGCCTTCATTAATTCAAGCTTCTCCTCATCAAACTTCTCCGTATAATCTAGTTCGTTGAATCGTATCTTAGACTTGAGTTTCTGAAGTTCGTCCTCTTTGTTTTGCAACATGAGTTTGTACTGATCCAAATTTTTGTTGAAATTGATTGTCTTTACCTGAACTTCATTCTCCTTGTCATTCAACTCCATCTGAAGCTCATTGCACTTTGACGCTAATGACTTTAACTCCATCTTATCATATGTTTCAGAAAAGCTTTTCTTCATCGATTTCTCCTTCTCTAGAGACTTGTAGAGTTTTTCATTGTCCAAATTCAATTGGACAATATTTGCCGTAAGCTCCTCTATTTCTTGTTGATGTGCTTTGAAATCAACCTGTGACCTCTTACCAGACTTGAGTCTCTCCTCTAATTCATTGTAAGCCTGGCATGTTTTGTCGTTGCTGTTTCGAAGAGTCAGAATCTCCTGATCAGTCTGTTGTAGCTGTCTCTTTAGTGAATCACGCTCTAAAGAAACATTGTGCACATCTCTCTGCATTCGTTCAATCTTAGCCACAAGTTCCTCATTTCTTTGATTAAGTTGATTACCCGACAGTGCCGCACTTTCTAACTCTTGAATCAACTTCTTTTGTTCCATGATGATGGACTTGGATTCTTCTACCTTTGACTTAAGTCGCTGCATTTCGGATTCCAAGTCAATCTGATACTGCTTCAGTTGTCTCAGTTCATGTTTTGACTCATGTTTAGGTTGCTTCATTTGAGAGAGCTCACTTTGGAGGAGTGAGAGCTTTTCCTGATATGAGTCGACGAGGGACTGAAGTTCTCGCTTCCCAGAAACCTCCCTCTCAATAACAGATTGGGCTTCAAGTAGGTCATCCCTAATGTTGGATAACTTCGAGTTCTTTGCATTGATGACCTCAGCCAACTTCTCGATCTTATCGTCTTTCTCCTTCATCAAGTACTTATAATCATCGTTTCTATTTTCAATAATCTGACTTCTTTCTGATTTGGCTTCAGATTTCTTACGGAGATCTTGGGCAAGAGTCTCGAGGTCTTCTATTTTTTCATGAAGAGCCTCAATACTGTCTTCTTTCTGACGTAGATTTCTACCATTATCCTCGATGTCGTCTTGAAGTTGCTCTATCTGATCCTCTTTTTGGCGTAAAAGAATATCTTTGTCTTGAAGAGCATCAACCAACTCTTCAACCCTGCCTTCCAAGTTATCAACAAATGACCGGTGGATAGAGTCTGATAGGGAAATGTTGGGTTGGTTTTCAACTTCTTGAAGTTTATCTTGAAGTGTGTCAATATGATTCTGTAAAGCTTGTACTTCGTCCCTATGGATATTTTCATTATCATCAAGCTGATCTCTTAATTCAGAGACCAAGCGAGTACACTTTGCAAGTTCTTCCTTATAGTGATCTTCGTCAAACTGTGTCATATTTTGTGGGCTGTGAGGCTGCTGCCTATCATTTTTAGTCCTCAAATCTTCCAACTCCTTGCTCATGGATTGGTACTCTCCCCTCATCTCAATTAATTTCTCTTGCAATTCTGAGTTCTGTTTATAAATTTCGTGTTGTTGGTCATTAGTGATGGAGTTAACAAATCTAGTAAGACTTGAAAGCTTTATCTTTAAATTGTAGTTTTCGTCCTGTACTTTCTTAATATTGTTCTGTTGTTGCCTTACAGGGTTGGAGCCATCATCCAACAAATCATGTCTGGCAAAATCATTGTGCAGAGGGGATGATGATTGCCTGTGCTGGATTTGGGAAGCCTTGACAGGAGAGTTGTGAATTGTATCATACTCACTCTCATCTAAAAAGGATGAGCCTCCATTCATTCTGTGCTTCAGTGGACTATTGTCTATAACGTTGGAAGGACGTTGCTGAAGAACAGTCGGACCACTATGTCTCAATAGTGTGGACTTTCTGGAGCGGTTACGATTGTGGCCGATTGGTGTAAACTCCATCTCATTGTAATTCCTTCTGCTGTCTATTGGTGAACCTATGAGAGGCTTTGATGCGCTGAACATTGGGGTGTAGCACAAACAACAAATCAGCTAAAAAAGAAAGTAGAAGACCACAAATACAGGAAAAAGTTTGCAAGGAAATAGCAATGGGAGAACCTAACTGTCGCTATTAACAGAAAAAAATGGGGATCTGTCTTCTAGCCCCTGCTTTGAGTATTCCTGAGGTCTGCTTGGCTGGGCTTATGATTTCTTTGGAAATATCAAGAAGTCAGTTTTTCTTCCCTCTATTTGTTTTTGTTTTGTTTTGTCTACTTTCTTGAAATCAAAACAAAGTCGCGAAAGTTACCATGGCAACCAAAATGGGTAACAAGGTATAACACCCACACATTGTACATGTATTTAATCATCTAATCACCATGCATTTATTGTTTAAGTCCTGCAATCGCAGATTTAAGGTCATTTAGGGCCTTTAATGCAGCACCGCTCTCTATAGACTTGATCGCTAGCTCCTTGCCTTCTTTCCAGTCCTTTGCCACGCCGCTGATGTGCGCAAGGGCAGCAGTATTCATCACAACGTAGTCAAAGATTGGATCACCCTCATGGTATCTGTTATTCAAGAGGTTGAGTAGAGTCTGGGCATTCTCTGCTGGAGATCCTGAGCCAACCTGGTTAATCGGATGCTCTTTGATGTCAAAGTTCTTTGGTTCGAGGAACGAGGTTGTGATGCTTTCAGTTTCAGGGTCAATAATCCACACCTTTGTTCTTCCAACTGGACTAATCTCATCAATGCCAATCTGACCCCAGACGATCATTGATTTAGCCTTTCTGTTGCGTGCTTTATCTAACTTCAGCACAGCCTCAGCGAAGACAGGTCCAAGACTTTCGGAGTAGACACCAATTATTCTGGCTTTGATAGGAGCAGGGTTCAATAGTGGTCCCAGAATGTTGAAGATAGTTGGAACTCCAATCTGTGTTCTAATTGGAGCTACTTTCTTCATCGCATTATGGAAGTTTGGTGCAAAGAGGAATGCAAACTTGGATTTGCGAACAATCTCCGGAACGGTAGAAGCAGTGACTTTACTCAAGTCGACACCTAATGACGCAAGCAAGTCGCCAGCACCAGAGGAAGAAGTAGAGGCTTTTCCACCATGCTTGCAGACGTTAATTCCCATACCGGCAGCAACAATTGCAGAACTGGTGGAAACATTAAAAGTATTCTGACCATCCCCACCAGTGCCAACAATGTCAACGTAACCCTCTGAGTCGACTGCTAACTCGTCGATGCCATCAGAAAACTCCAGAACTGTAGATGCCGCTGCTGCAACAAATTCAGGTTGGTGATCTAAACCAGTGACTCTCAATGCAGTCAGAAAACTGGCTATTTGGATATCTGATGGAACACCCTTCACAATCAGTTTGATAACAAGTGCCAAATCATCTGGTTTCAGATTAGGTGGATTCAGTAGAAGAGACTTTATGAAAGGTGTCAGGACTTTCTTGGGGTCCACATTGTTCTCTCTCACTTCCATAATTACCTGTGTGAAGCGATGCGATAGGCTTGAGTCCTTTCAGCTTTGGTGTCTCCAACACGCGTTGAGAATCGGAAACAATTTGATCTTAACAAACCACTAATCTCACGTGATTGTATCCGGGTAATTTACGATTTGGCCTGCGGGTATCAAATTTGGAATCATTTCGCCGATTTACGAAATCTCGGGAGGCGACCGGCACGATTCTTGTGAAATTTAAAATGAAAACACTTTAGTGAAAACTAAGTACTTATACAATTCTCTAGTAACAATATAGCCAAAAGGAAGAAGAAAAAATGGCCGAACCAGTCGGTATCTCATCGCTACCTAACCAAAAGTATGTTTTCCCTCCACTCATTATCACCTTTGTTATTCCCTAATGGGGGAGTACCACAGCATGAACGCGGGTACTGACACGGTATTTATAGATACAAGAATGTCTCCAAAGAGGGTAGTTCATTCACTCTGATGGTTGCCGGTGAGTCCGGTGTTGGTAAAACCTCATTTGTGAATACCCTGTTCCAAACACTCCTTAAACAGCCAGTGGATAACAGACAGAGACACAAGCACAACAACCGTACGACCACAGAGATTGAGATTATCCGTGCTGAGCTTGAAGAGAAGGGGTTCAAGTTGAAAGTAAACATTATTGACACTCCAGGCTTCGGCGACAACATCAACAACAGAAACACATGGCAACCAATTGTTGATTTCATCGACGATCAACACGACTCTTTTATGAGACAAGATCAACAGCCAAACCGTTCAGTCAAGCACGATTTGAGAGTTCACGCTTGTCTGTATTTTATCAGACCAACTGGTCACTCCTTAAAGCCTCTGGATATTGAAACCATGAAAAAGATTTCTTCTAGAGCTAACTTGATTCCAATCATTGCCAAGGCTGACACCTTGTCGCCTACAGAAATCTCTGAGTTCAAACAGAGAATCAGAGCAGTCATTGAGGCGCAAGAGATTAGAATTTTCACACCTCCAATTGAGCTCGATGATGATGCAAGTGCTGAACATGCCAAACAATTGATTGAATCGATGCCATTTGCTATCATATCTTCTGAACAAGAGTATGAGAATAGTTCTGGCCAAAAGGTGAGAGCTAGAAAGTATCCATGGGGTCTTGCTGAAGTTGAAAACGAGCAGCACTCTGATTTCAGAAAGCTGAGATCGCTGTTGCTAAGAACCAACCTATTGGACTTGATACTCACCACTGAAGAATTGCACTTTGAGGCCTACAGAAGTTTGAGACTAGAAAGTGGCGAGAATAATGAGACAAATGGATTCATGACCTCAAGAAAACTACATAATCCAAAGTTTAAGGAGGAAGAAAATGCCCTAAAGAAGTTCTTCACCGATCAAGTCAAAGCAGAGGAACAAAGATTCAGACAATGGGAGCAAAACATTGTCACTGAAAGAAACAGACTGAATGCAGATTTGGAGGAATTGCAGCAAAAGGTCAAATCTCTAGATGACCAGATCAAGAATTTACAATTGAAGAGCAACAAGCGTTAGCTTGCTTCACGATGTATCATTATGTTTGTATGGATTAATCTGAACTATTAACTTAATGCCGTCCATTTATGTAGAAGGTAGGTGTGTGTGTCTTTGATAGAATCATCATTACATGTCATTATACACAATCTAGTTTATCTCTCTATAACCACACCTGGGCAAACAAATGATTTACTCTTGCTCAGATAAGAATTTCTCAGCATCCAAAGCAGCCATACAACCGGAGCCTGCAGAGGTAATAGCTTGTCTATAACGGTGGTCTTGGACGTCACCAGCAGCAAAGAAACCCGGAACGGAAGTCTCAGAAGTACCTGGAACAGTCTTGATGTAACCATTCTCATCTGTCTCAACTTGTCCATGGACAATAGCAGTTGCTGGGGTATGACCAATGGCATAAAACAAACCGTTGACCTCCAAATCTCTAGTCTCGTTGGTCTTAGCGTCTTTGATGGCAAGAGCGTTTAGCAACTTACCGTCACCCTTGGCCTCAACAGAAACAGTGTTGAACAAAATCTCCAACTTTTCGTTTCTTTGAGCTCTCTTCTGCATAATAGTGGAGGCTCTCAAGTGGTCCTTTCTAACCACCAAGTAAACCTTGGAGCCGTACTTTGTTAAGAACAAAGCTTCTTCACAGGCGGAATCACCACCGCCAATGACAGCCAGCGGCTTGTTTCTGAAAATTGGAACAGCACCATCACAGACCGCACAAGCGGAGATACCCTGTTGCCAGTATTGGTCCTCACCTGGCAAGCTCAGTCTCTTAGCAGAAGCACCAGTGGCCAAAATGATAGCATCAGTTGTGTTTGGTTCAGCATCCTCGTTCCACTCAGTCCAGAACTTGAATGGTCTAGATGAAAGGTCAACCTTGGAGACAGTTTCAGTAATGACTTCCGAACCAAACTTCAAAGCTTGGTCCCTCATCTTGTTAACCAATTCGGTACCTGTCAAACCTTCTGGAAAACCAGGGAAGTTCTCAATCTCGGTTGTAGTAGTCAACTGACCACCAGCGGCAATACCATTGGCAAGGAAACCTTCATACACAGTTGGTTTAATCTCAGCTCTGGACAAATAGAGGGCAGCAGTTAAAGCAGCAGGGCCACCACCGATGATAGTAACTTTCTGGTGAACCATTCTATAAAGTGTATGGGTTCTATGAGTAGTTTGATAAGTTAGACGAAACAACTTTGCTGATTTCTGAAGAAGTTTTGCACCCGTTTTATAAGTTTTGAAATGTTCATTCTTTTTTAGTAAGATTGTCAGAGTCCAGCCCAAAAGTTTCGCCCTCTCACCAACTCTGATCTGACAAATTCGAGAAAAAGAAAAAAAGGATCTACACTTTTGTCTTGATCACATGATATCACGTGTTACAGAATAAAACCCGGACCTTTATCCATCATGAAAAGTGACTCCCGATTTGGAAAGAAGTAAACATCAAAGAAAGAAACAAAGAAAAAAAAAAACAGTCGTCAAATCAAAAACAAACACAAAAAAACAAAAACAAACACAACACACTCCTGAATCGTGGTTGGATTCAATCGATACATCGAATCAATTTGTCTTTCTTCAACAGTTGCTTTTTGATTGCCTTCTATTTGTTTTATTCTTCTGTCTGCCTCTAATTCATCACTATGGGCAAGAAACTAAGAGTTGACGCAATCGAGTTCTTGCGAGGAAGAATCTACCTAGGTGTGTATGATCATACCCCAGAGGATACAGATGAGTTGATGTACTTTACAGTGGATGATACGCTTCCATATAACTCTTTCCATTTAGACTTTGGTCCTCTTCACATTGGCCACTTGTACAGATTTGCAGTCATCCTACACAACATCTTGAATGACCAAGACAATCAAGGAAAGGCAGTAGTTTTCTACTC
The DNA here is from genome assembly GCA_003706665.2 of Barnettozyma hawaiiensis. Classification (NCBI taxonomy): domain Eukaryota; kingdom Fungi; phylum Ascomycota; class Saccharomycetes; order Phaffomycetales; family Phaffomycetaceae; genus Barnettozyma; species Barnettozyma hawaiiensis. The sequence continues at coordinate 322,200 of PPLY02000001.1, read as the reverse complement.
CTCCTCGGACTCAAAACACAGATCCAACGCTGCATGTATCTTGGCGGCTTATATGGTTTTGGTTCAGTCTTGGTCCCCTCATCAAGTTTTGCAGCCATTGTGTCAGATCGACCCACCGTTCATGGGTTTCAGAGATGCTGGTTACTCCCATGCTGACTTTGAGATCACCATTCAAGATATTGTCTATGGGTTATGGAGAGCAAAGGAGAGAGGAATGATTGATCTAACGACCTTCAACTTGGAAGAGTATGAACAATACGAGAGAGTTGACCAAGGTGACTTCAATGTGATCTCCAAAGACTTTATTGCATTTGCCTCTCCACAACAAAAGACAGGTTCTTCATCTTTGAGCCAACCTTTCAAGAAGGTCTTGGATTACTTTCTCAGTCATGATGTTCAAATGGTTGTGCGTTTGAACTCGCATCTATATAACCAGAATGAATTTGAGAAAAGAGGTATTCAGCATATTGACATGATCTTTGACGATGGTACCTGTCCAACAATGGATATAGTTGAAGATTTCATCGGTGTCTCTGAAGGAATAATAAAGCAAGGTGGTAAGGTTGCGGTTCATTGCAAGGCCGGCTTGGGTAGAACTGGGTGTTTGATTGGGGCACATTTAATTTACACACATGGCTTCACTGCAAATGAATGCATTGCATACATGAGAATGATCAGACCTGGTATGGTTGTCGGTCCACAACAACATTGGCTCTATTTGCATCAAAACCAGTTCAGAGAATGGAAGCTCACCCATGTTTTGGATAACTTGCCACTTGAACGTTTGAACGGGTTTTCCGCGTTGATCTCTTATGAAAAATTCAAGAAGAGGATCAAGGAGGATAAACAACCTATCACCAAGTCACTGCATGATTCGCCAGCAACGCCCTTCAGAAGAAAGATCAGCATTGGTACCTCAAACTTGCATAAATCTGTCCACAAGGCTGTACAAGCACAAGGCCCAGGGCAACCTAGAAAATCGCCAGAAAGAAACTACAGCAATAGAAATAACTCTGATCTTGAAGAGGAAGAAGGAAATGTGTCTGGCCACCACTCAACAAAGGAGAACATCGATGATACACAAGACTCCCAATCAAGTATCAAATACACCAAAACAGTCACTACAACTACAACAAAGACAATTTCTTCCCCACCAAACTCTTCAGATGCCCCACTGAGTATACCAAAGGGTAGGTCCAATAGAGTTGCTTCAGGTACCAGAGTCAGATCCAAGTTAGCAACACAGAACCAGAACACGGCTATAGGCCATGGTGGTATTAGAAAGTCGTCTACTGTAGGTACTAGATCAAGCAGTGGAGTGGCGCTATCCAAAGTGAAATAGATGATGATGATGTGGGTCCACTGGTTCATAATGTAATTCGCTCTCGCTCTGTTTATAGTGTGTTACCCGGTTCGCATAACAGTGAAAATCAACAATAGCAATTCACCTCTTTGACACAATCCAATATATGGAGGAGAAAACAAAGGCAAAATTCAATGGGTTTCCTAGACAAATTTAAGAAGATTGGATCAATTGAGGAATCCATTAAGCCTGCTGCTCCTGCTGCTCCTCCAGGGGGCCCGCCTACACGCAAGGCGATAATTCAAAACAGATTTAACTATGGTGTGAACTTTGGATCCTTATTTCTATTGGAGAAGTTCATCTTTCACAGGTTCATGATTGATGGTACTGAGAACGAACTCGATGGAATGAAAGCCTATATTTCCAAGCATGGTATTGACCAGACCAAAGCTGATTTGGAGAACCATTGGAGCTCGTATGTACAGGACAGTGATTGGCAATGGTTGCGGTCTAAAGGGGTCACAAGCATCAGATTGCCCTTTGGTTATTGGCATGTTGATGGGGGCTCATTTGCTGTATCAGAAACTCCGTTCAGCCCTGTTGCTGGTGTTTACCAGAATGCTTGGGCCCATGTGAAGAACATTATTGCGAAAGCGAATGAGTTCGATATTGGAGTTTTACTTGATCTCCATGCGCTTCCAGGCGGTGCCAACTCAGCGGAACACAGTGGATTGAAGCTCGAAAGAGCAGGGTTTTGGGATGATGGTAAGAATGAGAGAATTGCAATTGCTGTTCTGGAATTCATCACCAGAGACGTTGCTGAGTTTGACAATGTAGTCGCTCTCCAGATTGTGAATGAGGCTGAGTTCAGCAACGATGCCACTGCCCAGAAGATATACTATTCCAAAGCCATCAAACACATTCGCAACATTGACAACACACTTCCGGTTATCATCTCAGATGGATGGTGGACGGACCAGTGGGTACAGTGGGTAAATGAAAAGGAATCCAAATTGGGTGGCCAGTCAATTGGTGTTATTATTGACGCGCATATCTATCGCTGTTTCAGTGACTCTGACAAAAATAAGGCACCTGAGCAGATCATTAATGACCTGCAAGGTGATTGTCTGACCAATCTAAGTGCGTCTGCTGATATTATGGTTGGTGAATACTCGCACGTCCTGGATGGGAACTCATGGTCTAAGACGCAAGGTAATCGCAGACAACTTGTCCACCAGTATGGTCAAGCACTCTATCAAAATATTTCATCTCGTGCAGATACTGGCCTCTATTTCTGGACATACAAGTTTCAAGAGGGTGATGGTGGTGAATGGGGGTTTATTCCTCAAGTTGAATCAGGTAATATCCCACCGCGTACCAACAGAGTCAATAGCAGAGAGCCGGAACAGAATGATTTCCAGTGTACTCTTGATAATGAACTGAATGCACACACCAACTACTGGAACAATCAGAACCACAATGAGAACTATGAGCATTGGAGATACAAAGAGGGTTTCACTACAGGCTGGGCAGATGCAGTTCACTTTGGCAGATTTAACGGATCTACTATTGGTAGGATTAAGGCTTGGAAAGCAGCGAGACGAGTTGAACACGCTCAACACAGAGGCAACTCAAGATTTCTTTGGGAGTGGGAACAAGGGTTTGATAAGGGCATTCAACAGGCTCAGAGATATCTCTTCACTTGAAGGTTTTTGGAATGAAATCTGGTACAACATTCATTCATTAACTTACACAAACAGCGTCAACAATACACTCGTTTAAACAGCAACAGCAGCAGCAGCAGATCTTTCTTGGGATCAGAACAGAAGCAACCAAACAATGGAATGAAATGGATTGAAAAGACAGAGGTAAGTCACCAAGAACCTATTGGGCAATACTGGAGCCTTATCGATACCATTACTGTTAGTGGAAACGTAGTGAGTGGTTGTGTTGCACTTGCGGGCTGGAGAGGAGATGTCGCATAACAGAAGAAAAAAGCAAGATGTCGCAAAAAGGACCTTGAAAGCATCATGGAGAATATACTCACAACGTGTGAACAGCAACCTGTTCTTGTATAAAACCAACCCCAACTTCTATCTGCTTCGTACGCTGGCTGGTATAAAATGTTGGTAACGTAAGCAAAGCAGTACAAAAAAAATTTGTTCCCCCGATGAGATGAAGAATTTATATATATACGTATAGTTATCGATAATGTTCGCTGCCAGATTCGATCCAAATGCGGTGATTGAGGAATCCCCAGAGAGTTTACCAAGAGCGCTTCCATTGAAGCGTCAAAGAGAGCCAGAACCAGAATCAGAAAGTGATGATGATGATGGTGATGATGATGATAAAGAGGAGGATCAAGAGATGGAAGATGATTCGGATAGTGATTCTAGTAGTGAAGACAGTACAAGTGATAGTGAAGGAGAAGATGAAGAGCAGGATTCTGAGAATGGTTCTGAGAATGGTTATGAGCATCAACCAAGAGACATTGAAAACAGGAGTAAGCCGGAGGAGGAACCTATAGTACAGGACCATCAGCCCAAACATTCGTCTATTGTCTCTCGTTTCAACAAATCCATCTCCAAGTCCCAACAAGCTGAAGCAAATACAATTGAAGAAGAAGAAAACAGCGTTGATCCGATTGGTGAAGAACATCACCATGACCTGGCACCACTGCCACAGCCAGAGCTACCGAAGGATAAGAAGCTCTCACGACAATCAAGAGCAAAGAATCTAGATTGGCTATCGCAACCAATGTATATCACTCCCAAAGCTGAAAAGCCATTTGATGAGTTCCCACTACTGAATCCTAAAATCAAGAGGAACCTTGCAGCTCAAGGGTTCAACAATGCATTTGCCACACAGATCAAAACACTGGAGCTGCTGCTTCCAGAAATCGCCAATACGTTGAACCCGCTCAACAACAAAGGTGATGTTTTAGTCAACGCAGCAACTGGTTCAGGTAAAACGTTGGCTTACAGTATACCAATTGTTCAATCGCTCTGTGGCCGTGTGGTTCCCAAACTGAGAGCTGTGATTATTGTTCCAACAAAGCCTTTGATCCAGCAGGTGCACAAAACCCTTACTGCTCTTTCGAAGGGTATTGACTTGAATATTGTCACTCTGGGCACTGGGAACTTTTCCATTAATGAAGAGACTGAAAAGTTCACCAAGAGCATCCCAGATATCCTTGTCACTACACCTGGTAGATTTGTTGAGCATTTGAATCTCAAGTCTATCAATTTGAAGAACTTGAGATTCCTGATTATCGATGAAGCTGACAGGCTTCTGAACCAGAGCTTCCAGGATTGGTTGAACGTTGTCTTTGCCAAATTGAAAGAGAGTGTTGTTGAAACGAATGACTCTGTTTTGAGCAGATTTAATAGGGAGCTCACCAAGATGATATTCAGTGCAACTTTGACCACTGATTCCGGGAAGATGACCAATTTGAAGTTCAACAGGCCCAGACTGATCATTGTTAACGATGAAGATTCAATCTTAACCAACGACAAGATTTTTACACTGCCATATAATTTGAAGGAGTACCAATTGAGATTCTCTTCTAAATCAAGCAGTTTAAAACCGTTACTGTTGCTTCAGTTGCTGACTATGTTGGAACACACAAATGCGCTAATTTTCACCAAGTCAAATGAGTCTGCGTTGAGATTGACCAAACTGTTGAAGATTCTGGTGAAAAACTACCGCATAGATAGGTTTAAAGAAGATTCGATTGCCAATATCAATTCTGAATTGTCTAATAGCTCCAAGGCCAAAATCCTTCAAGATTTCACCAAGGGTGAGTCTATTAAGTTTTTGGTTTCCACTGATCTAATTGCCCGTGGTATTGATATCCTGTCAATCAAGAACGTTATTAACTATGATCTACCAAACTCTTCTAGGGAATATGTTCACAGAGTTGGTAGAACTGCACGAGCTGGTAATGACGGTAACGCATATAGTTTTGTAATCGGTAAGGGCGAAGAAAAGTTCTGGAATTCGTTGAACTTGGATATCAACCGTTCACATGATATGGGAACGCTACCTGAGTTTACTTATGATAGTGTGAAGGAGAAGTTTGACGATACCATGTATGGTGAAAGTTTGAAGGAGTTAGAAAAGCATGTGTTCAACAAATAAAAGCATACACATACACACGAAACCAATTAGATGTTTATCATGTAATAAATAAGAATAAATAAATAATAAATGCTCGACAGCAGCAGCATTTCTCCCTTTGCAATGGTCTAGCCTAGGGAACTAACTGGCATTTGGATCGTTTAGAACCAACTCAAGAGCATCATTGTAGGTGTAGATCTTGTCAACCTTCTCGTCAGGGATTCCAATGCTAAACTCCTCTTCAATAGCCATAACGACTTCGACAACATCCAACGAGTCGAGACCCAAGTCCTTGGAAAAATTTGTTTCATTGGTGATATTGTAGTCCTTTGGCACCTTGTCGTACCCTTCCAGAATCTCCAACAGACGTTCATTTATAAGTTCTTTGGTCAACGGTGGGAAGCCAGAGTAGCATCTGACAGCGGAGAGTTGAAAGGTTGGCTGTCTGCGCAAGGCTGTACCGAATCTAGCCAGAACTGGTGTTTTCAATAGAGATCTGAACATTGTTTTACTTCTTTTGATCTCTGTTGTTGGTTGGCTGGTTGTTGGTTTGGGCTCCCTTTTTTTTCTTCTTCGTTTTCGGTCCCTCCTCCACACCTCGGAAATCATATCATATTCAGTTCCGACCTGAGCGGCGGTGATGTCTGGGTGGGAAAAAACTCAAACTTCATCTTTTGAAAAGTTCAACACAACAACCAGACCAGAGGCTTTCTCGTATTGATTCATTCGATAGCAGCATGACCGTTTTGAGACACGTGTTCAAGTCTATGATGGGCATCCAGAGCCCACTGCACAGTCTACGTCAGACTTCACAGCTTGCATCGTCGACAACTTACATCTCTTCCATCTTTGCCAACAGTAGCACCATGATGAACAAAACATCCACAAGATTTGCTACAATCAACCAGATAAAAAGAGGTATGGTGAAGCCGTTGAACAAAAGACCCTCCAAATCTCCAGATTTGGACCATTCCCCATTTAAGAAGGGCGTTGTGCTCAGAGTTATGGTTTTGAAGCCAAAGAAGCCAAACTCTGCATTAAGAAAAGTCTGCAGAGTGAGACTAACGAATGGTAACGTTGTCAGTGCGTATATCCCAGGAGAAGGCCACAATGCACAGGAGCACAGTGTTGTTCTTGTTAGAGGCGGTAGATGTCAAGATTTGCCGGGTGTCAAGTACCATTTGGTTCGTGGTACTCTTGACTTGAGTGGTGTTGCTAACAGACAGACTTCCAGATCCCGGTATGGTGCCAAGAAGCCAACTAGTGATTAGTGTGGCGACGCATTGTGTACTGACATGACAAACTTGTAAATAAATTCTCTTACATACATTGTTTTTTCTTTAAATTCTTATACAGATCGTTCCACCTTAGTTCACAAAACGTCTTCCGGTGGCTGTCTTTCTCTCCACCTGTTCATCATTCTCAGGTTTGGCTCTGTTTAGAATCTTCAAATACTGATCAACCCTGAATCTCATTCTGGAGTGCAAGTAAGCCTTGGAACACTTGATGTGGTAATGGAAGTAGTTTCTGAAGAGTTGAATCTGTGATATAGTGTTGTCTCTTTTCTGCACAGTCAAGTGTCTTGGGAATAAAATGAATGTAATGTATCCCTTTTTGTCATCTGGTCTGAAGTTGATCAGATCTCTAATCTCCAAAGGTGGCTCTCTGTGTGAGTACATGACTTGCGGGGCGTTCTGGACCGCTCTTCTTCTAGCATCAACAAACTCCTGCAAGAAAACCCTGCCAAAAATCTTATCAGTCTCATCCTTGAAAACAGTGGAGAAAATAACAGTCACCCTGTCAAAGGATGGCTGGATGTAGATAGACTCTTCATCTCTGTAGTTAATCTCAAATACCTGATTGGTTCTCTCTGGCTCAACTCCAGTTTCTTGGTACTTCAAGGCCAGCTTCTCATACTCCTCAAACGCTAACTCAAATGGCGCACTTAGTAGATTCCTCTTCAACAAGGCCAATTTATCAATAACTTCCTCCTTCTGCTCTGGTGACTTGGCGTTGATATCATCCAAGTTCAACAGAATGGAGTAATCATAGCCTGGTTCAGTAATACCAACCTCAAACTCACCGTACACAGAATTCAATTTCTCAGCAGCGCCATACTTGGAAAGATCCTTGAAGGATTTGGACGTAATGGACACCAAAAGTTGGGACTTGTCCTGCGGAGTGGACAGGTGATATGTCGTGTAGTCAAAGTCGGAGATGATTCTATCAACCAATTGCGGAGACTCAAGCAGTTCTGTAATGGTCTTACGAACAAGTTGGTTATCACTGGAGAGTTGAAGCATTTTTTTTGCCTTCTGCCTTTGCAAGTTAGAGTTGTGCACTACCAAGATCTCCTTGTTGTCTGTCTTTTTAAGCCTCTGAATTTATCGGTGTGTGTTTTTTGGGAATTTACAAAGGAGAGTATAAATTCCGAGAGACCACACGTGTAATCACATGATCACATTTGGTCGTATTTCGTTAAAAACAATAAATACACCCACACACCAACCAAGGTTGAAATCCTAACAACGTCGACAAAAACAATGGAAAACCCACCAAACAACAAACAAAAACATAGGTAAAAAAAACCCACGGAAAGCAAAAAAAGTAATCGCAATAACACAGGATGTCAGGTAAAGATTTCCTCAAGTTTGAGGACACGTATCTTGGCTACTCTGATGAAGAGGAGGATGCTTTCAACGATGCCACCTTTGGAGCTGCTGTTCCTGTTGACAATGACTTCAACTTTGGAAGTGATAACAAAAAGACGACCTCCAGTACCACCGCCAGCGCCAACAGAAACGCTCAGCCTTCTAGTGCAGTCAACCCTAATATCAATTATGCTCAGGCCGCTTCTACTGGACCACTACCACCACCATCTGCCAATGATGACCCTTTGAAGCCAATGGAGTCTTTATGGGGTGGCTCTGCGCCAGTTGTTTCTTTAGATGAAATTGAATCTAAATTGGCTGCTCCTTCTGATGTCCCTCCAACATCTGCACCACTACAACAGCAACAGCAACAGTTTCAACAGGTCCCTCCACCAGTCTTCCAGCAGCCTCCACCAGGCTTCATGTTTCAGCCAGGGTTCATGCCTCCACCACCGCAGGTCAACCTGTCCCAGATTCCACCTCAGCATTTTGCACAGCTGCCACCACATATCCAACAGCAATTGTTAATGCAGCACCAACAGCAACAGCAACAATTTCAGCAGCAGATGGCCCAACAGCCCCAACAATCTCAGCAATTTCCACCACAAGGAGGTGCAGCAGAGTTTCAAGGTCAACAGCAGCAGCAGCAACCTCAACAGCAGCAGCAACCTCAACAACAACAACCTCAACAACAAAATGAGCAAAAATCTGAGAAATTCCAACAACAACAAGCTACTTCTCCCTCTCAAAACCAGCAGCAACAACCTGTTGAACATGTTCAACCTCAAACTCTTCAACAACAACAGCAACAGCATCAAAGGGTTCCAGATTTGTCAGAATTCCCTGTCCTGGGATCTGCAGAAGCTGCACCACATGGAAAGCATGAGAAACAACAAAGCCAATATGTCCAGTATGTGAACCAGCGTCAAAACCAACGCCCAAATCAACGCCAACTTCATCACCACCACCAATATGGCCCTCAACACCATGATAACTTCCACGAATTGTCAGATGAGGACAAGCAAAAGTGGATGAGACGCCAGCAAAAGGTTCAAAGAATCCTGCAGTTCACAGGTATCATGACCCCAAAGGACAAAGACTTTGTTACTAGAGTTCAATTGTCCCAGATTGTCACTGATGACCCATACAGTGAAGACTTTTACTTTCAGGTTTTCAGACTATTGAAGACTGGTAACCATGACACTAACAACAATTCTATTGCTCAGGCCTATTTGGACTTTTCTGGACACAAGCTTGGTGGCCGCTACCAAAGAGCCGACTTGGCCCTCCAAAGAATGCAACAACAAGTGCAAAAGGCTGTCACTGTGGCCAAGGAGAGATCAAAGAATGCTGGCGACTTTTCGAAGGAAGGTGCTCTGGGTAAGGTTTCTTTTGTGTCATCCAAGATGCCTAGAAAACAACTACAAATCGTTGGTCAGAAGCCAGAATTGCCAGAGATTTCCAAAGGAGGTAAGAAGGCCATCCTATTGCAATTGGAGAACATTTATCAACAAGTTTTAACTTTAGAATCCGACCGCAGAGAAGGCAAGGAACTCAACACTGAAGATCTATGGGAGTCCTTGGAGCTATTTGACAACTCACAACCACTAAATCAATTCATCCAAACTCTTTCTTATGACAAGGGTTTGAAGATCTTCCCAAGATTGTTTAACTTGTTGGATAGACAGCAGAAGCTGACAATTGTCACTTTACTATTTGCCAACTTGTCCTTGATCAAGATCATTTCTAAGTCTTCCTTCAAGAATCACAAAGACGATGTCATCCCTAATGATGTTCAAAAGACCATTGAACTGTTCCAATTGGTTGTTCTGAAGCCAATCATTCTGTTCTTGTCTTATGACGCAGCGTTTAATGAAATTATTGGTCTGCTAACTATTTTGGTTCAACACAACAATATTTCCTTCTTGTCAACATCCAAATTGGGCATTTCCTTGATAACAACTTTGCTATCCAAGGCTGAGATCATCAAGCAAGAACAAAAGATCTCCAGTGAGGATTTGGCCGAATGGTCTAACGCATATGATTTGCTGTTCACCACCTTGGAGACTAAACTACCACTGATCTTCCCATCTTCCAAGTACGAGTTTGATGACTCTTACATCTGGCAATTTTTGGCCAGTTTGGCTGTTTCGGGTAAGATCAACCACCAGAGAATCATTGTGGATGAGATTAGAGAAGAGATTTTTGGTTCTATTAAGAAAGCCAAGGAGAGTGATGACGCAACAAGGTTGACAATCATCAATAATTTGAACTTGTTTTTGAATGTCATCGGGTTGGGTGCAACTGAGGATGAGATTGTTGCATTGAACTAAAATGTGTTTGTGTGTGTATAATAGTGAGAATATGTTCTGTTAGTATTCTTTCTTTATCTTCTTTTTGAAAGGAATGCAATATATATTATTGTGTGAACGCCTGTAATGCGCTGTCTAGTTTGGTTAACATTTCCTTCCATTCCCCTTCAGCGTCACTCAGAACAGTGATAGCACCTCCTGCTCCAATTCTCCATATATTTGCCAGTTCACTATTCTCCAGGTCGTCCCGATAGTGGAACAAGGACCGGATAATAACACTCCAATCCGCCTCATTGTGGATGGACCAGTACCCGCATACACCACTGTACAAACCTCGTCTTGATCCTTCCAGTCCTTGAAGTATATCCACTGATCTCTTCTTTGGAGCTCCAGTCATTGACCCAGGTGGAAGAGACCTTGAGAGTATGTCTATTCCACTGTATGATGAGGAACCTGCTGAAAATTTACCCTTGATGACAGAAACCAGTTGAAAAACTGTGGCGTACTCTTCCACTTGCATCAACTTTTCAACTGTAACGCGATCAAGTAGTTGAAACAGGTCATGTCTGATTAAATCCACAATCATTAGATTCTCCCCAATCTCCTTTGGTGTGTGTAGAATTGACTTGGCGAGATCATAAGTCATTGAGGGTGTCTTCTTAACTGTACCCTTAATTGGACGTAGCTCACATTGGGAGTTATCCCAAGTTATAAACCGTTCTGGTGATGAAGAGATAAGACAACAGTCATCGAAATTGAAGTATGCAGAGTAAGGCGATGGGTTCTTTGATGTTAGTGTTTTGTAGATGCTCCAAGGTGATGTTGATGGAGGAATTTCAATCTTGGTGGTGACAGTTAAACAAAGTTCATAGGAGTCACCGGAATGGAGGTACTCTTGACACCTCTGGAATTGTTTCTTGTAAGTACATTCATCAGGTCTAGAAATGGATACAGTCTCTATTGAATCTGAAGGATACCCAAATCCTAATTCTTTGGAAATCAGCGCTCTAATATGATTCACTGCTTCTTGGGAACGCAAAGATGTAATGAACAGCTCGTTTGTGTCGTTGTTTAGCAAGATGCAATCTTCAACGTACACCAGCTTTGTGTCTGGAATGTCACTGGTAGTAAACTTTGGTAACTTATCAAAGCAGATATACTGGCCCTCCTCGTATGAAAAGATACCCATCAGTCCTCCAATGAAAGGAAGTCCAGAGGTGTGGATTTCATTGGTCAGTAGTTTGTCTGACATGAACTGAGAGATAAATGACCAAATTGAGTCAATTTCTTTTGATATCGTGTTTTCTTCTGTTCTGATCTTAATGTTTTTAGGATCCTCTGTTGAATGCGTAATGTAGGTGGATGATTTCGAAGGGAGTCCGATAATTGACCACTTACCAGGGTGAGAAGCAGAGTTCAAAACAATGAATTCTTGGTCTTGTTGGTGAAGTTTGTCAGCAATCTCAAGAATTGTTTGCTTTGTATTAACTACTTCCTTGAACAAAGTCGTAGTTTGCTTGAGAGGGCCACTGATCAATGGTTTGACGGCGATGCTCGAAGCAATTTGAGTAAGTAGAGACTCACTGTGGATAATGTTTCTGTTAGCAAGATTGTGATCATGAGCGATTCCAACAAAATTCTTAATAAGTTGTTCTCCATACTCAGAGCAGATAGACTCAGGGTGGTATTGGGTACCGAACCATGGTTTTGTTTTATGCTTGACTGCCATCAGGATCTGCTCGTGTCTCTTCTCCTCTAGTGTCCACGCTAACTGTGTTAGAAGCTCAGTGGTCTCTGGTACAAAGAGGGAGTGATACCTCACACTCTTGAAGTCTTCCGGAGTGCCTTCAAACAATTTATCTCCATTATGGTGAACGTTGTATACCTGGCCGTGTTGAACAAGTGGTAGTCTATTTACTTGACATCCTTGGGACAGACAAAGCGCTTGAAATCCCAGACAAATTCCCAGAATTGGCACATCCATGTCTTCAGCAAAAAGATAAGGAATAATACCCACGTCTTGAGGGTTCTGTGGATGACCTGGCCCTGGTCCCACGATCACAGCGTCAAACAATGGAAGAAACTTTCTGAGCTCTGCAATTGAAATGGAGTCATTATGAATCGTGACAACCGATTGTTTTACAGCATTTTCGACAAGACTCTTCAAGTTGAATGTGAAAGAGTCGTATGAATCCACCAACAGAATCGTCATTGGAACCGTTTAGGAGAGCTGGATGGAATGGTGATGGAAAACTTTTTTGCCGCCGCCGCCGCCGCCCGATTCATACACAAAAGGAAGAAGAGAAGAAGAAAAAAAATTCTTAGCTTGTGATTGTAAACGAAACAAAAACAAAAACAAAAAACAGAGCAGCTTCTCAACGTTCACCACGGACCATACAGACTCAGAAATGATCGAGGTGGTAGTTAATGACAGGTGAGTTTTTCTGCTTGATGCTGGTGTGTGTGTCTGTGTGTCTGTGTGTTTTATATATCGCAATGCTAACAATATCACAAGAGTTGGAAAGAAAGTACGTGTCAAGGCGCTTGAAGGTGACCTTGTTGGTGACTTTAAGAAACTACTCTCAATCCAAATTGGTACAGTAGATCGCAAGATCACGCTCAAGAAGGGAAACACAACTCTTAAGGACCACATCTCCTTAGAAGATTATGAAATCCACAATGGTACAAACTTGGAACTATACTACTCATGAAGATTTTATACTCATGAAGATTTTGTTTTTTGGTTCTGCCAATGCTAAATGCAAGCCCCTGTCCGTCCTGGCCACTCACCTCCTGTCGTCTTCCATCCCATTTATTTATTTATTATTCATTAGTAAATCGTTTATGCTCAAAGGAAATAATCAACCATTTGGCCCTGGGTCCCAATTGCCTTTTGTCTGTTTTCAAGAGCCCTGTCCTCGGAAAAGAGCTCATCCTCAATAGAAAACTCCTCCTTGTTCTCAGGTGCCTCATCAAACACGTTAAAATAATGGTCAGTCCGATTGTAAATCTCCATGACTGATGCCTTGTTTCCACACCTGTAGCAGTAATTTGGCGCTGACCAAACTGTAGTGACTAGCCCTTGGAAATAGACCTGGTATCCATCATTGCACAACTGGTGTGCCCTCAGAATCTTATCCATCCCATTCATCTCCAGGAACTTCTTAACGACATCCACTCCGAACTTATAACCAGCACCTCGAGGCGACAGAGAAAAGTTTGCATTCTCATCATCAGGATCTGACCACACTAAATCAGCCATGGCACCTTCATGTGGGATCTCTCTGAATCGGTCAACGATCTTGATTTGGTCAATTGTGTGGACATTGGGGGAGAGGCCACCATGTATGCAAAAAATTGAATCATCAATCACAGCACTAAGGATCAAGTAATCAAATACATCTGTGAAATAGGACCATATGTTCGCACTCCCGTACTTCCTCATGCACTCAGAATAGAATCCATAATTCTGAGTAATCTGCCTTGACTCGTGGTTTCCTCTGATTAGGAAGACGCGGGTTGGGTACCTAATCTTCAGACATATAAGTAGGGTTATGGTCTCGACACTGAACATGCCTCGATCCACGTAGTCTCCAAGGAATAGGTAGTTCGTGTCAGGACAGTAGCCACCAATTTTGAATATCTCAATCAAATCATAAAACTGACCGTGAATGTCTCCAACAACAGTCACTGGGGATTGAAGATATACCACATTGCTCTCCTGTAATAATACCTCCTTGAACTTGAAGCACAGAGCTTTTATAGTCACTTCAGGTAACAGTTCCTTCTTGTAGAGCTTTTCTATGCATAGATCCAACTCTATATCGGCTGAAAACGGTTAATAAAAGGATATACACAAATAGGGCGAGAATTAAACATACACCCAAACTCAGACATTTTCAAGAAATGCGGAACACACAGAAAGTGGATGTTGGATGTGTGGTGATATGGTTGTTCTATGCACACACACTGCGCGTTTTGGTGTTTGTTGATATTTCCTCTCTGCTTATGTAATGTAGTAACGGGGGGTATGCCGCTAATCGAAAAAGTGAACCCAGATACCCGACGAATAAGATACACAATAGGGCACACACAAATACTGTTCATTATTCAAACCAGTTCGTTTCTTTTTGAACCCACACCAACTGATAGTACAAAAGATCATAGTGATGGAAACCTCATATATCAAAAACCACTTCAATGTTTAAAACTGATATTGCCATTTGCGAGCACTGGTTTTTACGACATTGTTTAAATATTCTAAGTTGTATTCGATCAGCTATGTATAAAATATATACAGTCAAGTCAGTGTACATGTTAAGATTGAGTTTTAATGGCGACATTATCCGAGTAGAATTTGTATACGACGGATACCCGTCGGTATAACAACGATTGTTCTACTAGTAGGCGTGGGGGTTCTTATACCTCTCCATGAATTCCGATCTAATCTAAATAAACTAGGGCATAGTATAGCTTATTATAATTAGAGCACCTTCCACCCACCGCATAGTTATCTTTGGACTCCAGCGGGGTTTTTTTGACATACAACAAGGCCACTGTTGTGTGGGTATACATCTACAAATAAGAATTACGTTTAGGGGGCTATTCCAGCCACGGCGAAAGGGACACCACAGTAGCATAGGTTCGATTCGAATCAAGGGCGTCCCCACAGACTCAAACTGCGTGAGGACCACTGTCACCCGTTACCCTCCAGTTCCCGTGGTTATATTGCAGTGTGTCAAATAAATCAATGGGCCAAAGGAAGTAACTGGCCCTTTAGTTCCCCTTCGGCGGAGCTTTTGTAGAATTAACTGTTTTTTCCCACCCGGGGAATTCCTAGATAACGTGATATTTTTCTTCTTCCTTTCTGCGGTTTTCCCCCCATGTTTCCAGTTTGCGGTTCTCCGTGCATCACCGATAACCCGGTAATAAACTATAAAGTCACTCCACATCCCACGAATATTTTTCCCCCTCCTCCTTCCAATGTTAAGTACTGTTTGCCATCGTCATTATATTTCAACAACAAACTATCCATTAATTTATTATCATGTCCTTACTTAAGTCCAACCCAATCAGAGCCGGCCTTGCCGTTACATCCATCTCTGTCTTGACCCTCACTGCCTACTCTGCCTTTCAACTTAGACTGAAATCTCTTGAGAACAAGAACATTTTGAAAGAGCAAGGTTACACCCTTAACAAGGCTGACCTGCACAAATGATTTATCTACCCTTCATCCGCATTCTTGGCTGAATCTCTATTGGTTTTGCTTTTAGACTCTTATTTATCCTTGGGGAGAAGCTTCAAGTTTTTTCTTCATTTTTGTTCTGTTTTGTTTGTTTGTTTGGTTGTTTGTTTGGTGAGGTTTTTTTTATATGCCTCTTTAGTTTATTTGCCCTTTGCATATTGGTGAGTGAGTTCATACCCTGGCTGGTGTAATCACGGATAAGTCATTTCAGCCGCTTCATTTCGTTCTTGTTTGTATCTTTTATTTAGGCTGTTTTGTCAGATTATGTGTGCTGTAATGCTGTAGTTGGAGGTTTTCCCAATCCTCCCTCCTGTCATCCTTATCATATTTTCAATGCTGAGTGACTCTGCAAAATGATGTAACTGGGATATGCAACAATGAGGAGAAAACTCAGTTAATATCCACAAATGGAAAGAGTCTCAACCAGGACACTCATAACCCATACAAGTTTTTTTGAACACCCAGACATCAGAAGTAACTTCTTGAATTTTTCAAAGTCAAAAGTCACATACAACACTGGCTGTCAGTCGGAAAGAACACTAATTAATACACTACCAGGATGAGACTGAGTCCTGTGCTACTTAAAGGTCGTTCTGCCTGGAAAGGTAAGTTTTTTCTTCTTCTTCCCACCGCCTCTCCTTTTCCAAGAGTCTATTAGCCCTAACTGAATAATGCTAACCATTTTTTTTCTTTCCAGGTCCTCATGTCGTTCCACTACCAATCGCCAATGCCCTAAAGACTAACACTCCTATTAGAACCAATGCAAGATCATGTACAATCCTCCCGCAGTTTGTTGGCGTGAAGTTCCAAGTGCATAATGGTAAGGAGTATGTCAGTTTTGAAATCACTGAAGATATGGTTGGCTCTAAGCTTGGTGAATTCTCGCCAACTAGAAAGAGATTCAGTTACACACAGACAAAGAATAAATAGATGGGATTGGTGGCGGGGTTTCCCCGAAGTTCGGTTTATATTTTGTTGTTGTTGTACATGTATATATGTTTTAATGTCATTCTCATAGAAGTTCTAAGTAAACATGTATATATATAAGTATGTTGATTGTATCATATATAAATCTCAACATTTTAGGGTGCCAGCTGCTACAGGAACTCAGCGTCTCTCCATTTGAGATATACCCTCCTTGACTTTCTCCTCCCTCAGCTGACCAGTTCTGTCAACATCAGGCCAGTTTCCCCAATTGCCCAGCTTGATTACCAAACAAGTTGCATTATCATCACCCCCAACGGAGTCAATGTAATTACAAATTTCCTCAGCACAACCATGAGGACTCCCATATTTGTCTCCTTTGTTCTTGTTTGTTGACGTAACTACATCAACAATCTCCTGATCAGTTGCAAAATTCGTGACTCCATCAGTAATCAACACAACAAAGCATTCATCACCCCCTTGCTGGGCCACAGTGTACTGTTCTAAACCTTCCTGAGATATCATAGTTGAGTCTCCAATCACAAACGAGGAAATCTCCGGCTCCGCACTGATGCCTTTGTTCTTTCCTGCTAAATCACCAAAGGCTCTAGTGTTGGCAAAGTTTAGGAATCTATTCTCGCCAAATGAGTCAGTCATGAATCCAGCAGTGTACTTGTTTAAACGTTGTGACTCTATTGTGGAAGTAGGGTGGTGGTTGGTTGTCAAGGGACGTGCCACACCATTGCGATCACATATAATAGCCCTTGTATCACCGATATGGGAAATGACCATCTTGGAAACGGTATGCGGATCACAGTACAATTGATTGTTCTGCAAGTCCAGGTTATAAAGGAGGACGGAGGTAGCTGTGGATCCCGATGTTCTGTGCTCAATCATAAACTTGAGATCCAATTCTAATGAGCTCTTGGTTAACCTGAGACAGAGATCATCAACAGAGTCCTGGTGTTTGTCAAAATTACATTCATCATGTTTCTTCAGCACTTTATCGTAGTACTCTTCCCTCTTTTTGTAGATTCTGCGCCAGTAGCCACCAACCTTCTTGAAATACTGTTGCAGTAGATCGTAGAAGGACTCACTCTTCAGCACACCTTTGCAGCTTTCGATCTCCTCATGCAGATGGTCTCGTAGATATTCACTGCACTCAGTACCGCCATGTCCATCAAAGATAGACGCAGCAAAGCAATCCACCATGACAGTGCGTTCTTTCCCATATATCGATTGAGTTACAGGTATCTTAATAAAGTTGGCACTGAATCTATCCTCATTGTACAGCCTAGTCATTCGATTGGAGGCATATCCAAAATGCGAAGGAGTTTTGAGAATTGAGTTGGTCGATGGGAGGGGAACCAATGTGGAAATGCACCTATAGCTATGGAGCCTGAGCTTTCGTATCATCGCATACCTTTCTTTTTTGAGGAGGTGTTGTCGGTTAGTGATGGTGGGATTAGGTTTTTATTTTTATAAAAGCTTTCGGAGCTTTTAGGGGGAAATCGAACCAGCAGTCATCCGGCGGTGACAGCATCAGCAGCAGCAGTTTTCCCCATCAAAAAAACAACAAAAACAAACAAAAAACAAAAACAAACAAACAAAAACAAACACGGGGCACCGAGCCGGGCCTGGCCAAACTTGATACAACAGAGATTTTTACAGCTCTGTTTAATTTGATGTCACGGTCACAGCTCTTGAGAGAGTTTGTCGAAATTAATGAGTACCAAAACCATCTACTTGAATGCGGTGAAAGATCGATAACTGCCGCCAATTTAGACTATGGGAGACAAGTAAACAGATACTCGAACATCCTGCCTTATGATCACAACAGGGTTAAACTTCTGCATTCGAAAGATCACGACTACATCAATGCCTCTCGGGTGAAGTTGGGACAGGAGTTCATTGCGACACAGGCTCCTCTAAAGAGCACTGCATCCGATTTTTGGCAAATGGTCGCTGAGATCCCACATAATGAGATTGTAGTGCTGATGTTGACAAGTCTTGTGGAGAAAAGAAACAATACATCAGTAGAAAAGAGCTTCAAGTACTGGACTGATGATATGAAGATGAAGAACGACCTTTATTTGCATAGAGTCTCGAAACAGAGTGAATACCAAGGCCTAAAGGGCCTCAGCTATTCGAAGTTTCAACTCTCCCGTGGTGGCGGCAGTGGCCAATCCACTTTGGTTCATCACCTTTACTTCAAAGATTGGTCAGACTTTCAAGAACCAAGTGAGACACGGACAGTCATGCGCTTGAATGAGATCACCAATAGACTTAACTCTTCCAGATCTGAAGTGCCAATCGTGACACACTGCTCTGCTGGTGTCGGGAGAACTGGCACATTTATTGCGCTAGACTTTCTCTTGAAAAGCGCCAGCTCTTTGAAGTCTGCAGATGAGGTCAAAGCGATTGTGACACAGCTCAGACGGCAGCGGGTGTTTCTGGTCCAATCGCCTGCCCAGTACGATTTCCTCTGTTTGGTAGCGGCTAAACTTATCAGTGACACAAAAACCAAAAAAATCCATGATCAGGCACAAAAACTCACAGAATGATTCTTTCTGTCTCCCTCTCTTTCTCCCTCTTGAGGAACTCTACAAACTGCAGATAAAACGCTAACATGCCCCTCACTTCCAGTTACAGACTTCGCCTTGCCAATATTGCCATTGACGGCAAGACAGTGCTTGCTCCGCAACTACAACTCGATTTGGTAAAGCAGTTGGACACAAACTATATCAACTTTGAAATTTCCTCCAGATCTAGACTCCTAGATGCTGATGATGAGGCACAGCTACTAGACTTTGTCAAGTTGATCACCAAACAGGAGTATGTGTCCCTAACCTTCAACACCATTTCCTTTGATGCGTTCAAACACAAGTTGTACTTCCAACCGCTGATGTTGCCAAACCTTGTCTATGAGTTTGAGTATTTTGACGAGAAGCCACCCTTCAGTTCACTACTAGAGGAGCTAACCGAGTGTGAGAAGATGTTAGACGGGTTCTTGACGCTAAAGGATCTCAATGAACACTACCACCCAGAGTTGGAGAAGGAAAATTGCCTCAGCGACTCTTTTGAAACTTCCATGATTGAAGGTTAGGAGGGAGAACTTTCTATATATTTGATTTTTGGTGTGTGTGTGTGTGTGTGTGTGTGTGTGTGAGTTTATACGTTGTGTATACTTTCATGATGGCATCCTGCCTTCCTTCTTGCCTCTTTTATGGTTCCCCTTTATTGAAAAACACCTCCTTATGGCCATGATCCCCTCCCTTTTTTATGCATATATATCAAAACTACTGCCATTTCTGTAGCTGTAATGTGATGTGGGTGAGAAAAAACTAATGATATTATTAAACACAAATACCAAACAACAAAACCATGAACCGAAAGCGAACCCCTTACATAACCTCACAAATATGTTTCTGTCAATGCAGCCTTGTCCACAAACCACGACACTCTTCCTGCAGCCAACTCATTCACGACAGAGGCAGGTAGCCCCTTTTCCGGACGTTCCAAAATAACCTTGACAATTGACGCCTTCACTGCACCTTCAACAACAAAGCAAACACGATGTGAATGGCATATGACAGGAATTGTCAATGTGATTCTTCTTGATGGTCCACTTGGAGCATTCTCCACTGGGACACACCATGCCAGCTTTTCTCTCAACACCTCGTGATCCTGTGGGAAAATCGAGGCAATGTGTCCGTCTGGTGCACAGCCCAGCAAAAATAAGTCAAACATTGGCAATCTCACAGAGTCTTTAGATGCAAAGTTCTTAATAAGTATCTTCTCATATTCATCTGCGCAATCCTGCGCGTCATCGAGTAAGGATTCATCAATATGGTAGACATTCGGTAACGTGACGGCGCCGTGCTGTTCCAAAACATCAAAGATTTCGCGCTTAGCAGACCCATAATTCGAGTCAGGAGAGTCAAATGGCACCAGTCTTTCATCTGCAAAGAAGATATCCCACTTGTCCCATCTTATGTCTTCGCGCTCCAATAAACCATTTGACAGAATCTTAATCAGGGAGCCACCAGAGATGGCAATCTTGAACCTACGTTCTAGTTTCTTCTGGATCTTGTTCTTGAGGTTGGATGAGCTCTTATTTATCTGCACGGAGGAGTTGTTGGCTGTATGGGAGGTGCTCGTTATCTCCGCTTCTGAGAGGGCAACGTTTTGAGCACGGACAATCTGGTCAGCAACGGCATCAGCAACACCGGCAAACTCTTCGAAACTGAAGATCTTGGGAACAGTGGTTGTCATTATTATGTTAGTGGGAGTGTGAGTGGCAGTGATGCTCTATAATGGGAGCGCACGCAATAGTGATTATTTCAAAACTGTTACAACGCGCAGTAGAAGCGACTTTTTTTTTTTTTTTTGATCAATTTTTTTTTCTTGTTTATTGTTTTTGTCTTTGGTGTAATTTTTTTTTATTTATTTTTCTCCTGGGGGCAAACGGACGAAGAAGAAGAAGAGAGAATTTTCGCGGAAACGAGTCAAAGCCTCCCTGAAAGAAGTACGGTTAGTTTAGCCGGTAGTCTCATAACTGGCGATAATAACTCCCAGGTGTTTTCACATATATATACGGAGCCCCTCTATTTGTATTCAATACATGTTGGTCAATTTTAGCTAAACTGGATTAAATCTCACACTTCTTGAAGAAATTTGAATCTTTTCTCGTTCGTCGTTTTCCTTCTGGATACCAAAACCAAGCAAACGATATGAGTGAGCCGAAAGAACATAAATCACAAGTACATGGTGACCCAAATCGCAACTATGTCATTATAACAGACCTCACAGCTAGTAAGAAGCTTATCACCAAGAAAATCGATGGGAAGCTGACGATTGAGGAGGTTGAACTTGTGGGGAATGACAAGGCTCTTATTAAACAGCACATTGCCGAACTAAACAAGGCATCACAGCCCCAGTTCAACCTCAACCGTGAACCTAAAGCATACAATGGTGGGGATGATGGTCCAAACACAGGATCTGATCTGGCTGTGCCTAAGTTTGACGATGAGTTTGAAATCCAAAGACCACAAGGATATGTTCCAGGACAATTGCCCTCCGTGGGGTCTTCTGATCTTCAACCAACAGAGACATATCCCCAAATGAAGCCATACTTGGACCCTTTACAGCAAGCTCCTGGTGGGTTCAATGGAATGATTGTGGACAAGAACCATCCGTTGTTTGGACAGTATGCTGGTGCTGGTGCTGGTGCCAGTTCGGGCCCAGGCGGTGGCGAAGCACCGTTTGGAGCACGCTATGATGATCCATTCTTGAGGGATGAGTCCGTTGGGATGGGATTACCGCAGGGCAGTTTCAAAAGACGAGGACCTGGTGGACCTCCTGGTGGACCTCCTCCTGGTGGGTTTGGCGGAAACAGATTTGGGCCGGGTAATGGTAGGTTTGGCGGTAGCGGTAGCGGGGGCGGGAGTCCATTTGGTGGATTCATTTGATGAGAGGAGATGTCGAGAAAGGAAGAGAAGACTGTGTATACGTTGATTTTTAATGACTTTATGAGTTTAATGCCGGATTTGTGTGTATAAGAGGGGGTTCGTAAGTGCGTGCGATGTCGTTGTTGTTGTTGTTGTTTTGCGCTCTCAATTTCTTGTGGACGCATCGCCGCCGCAGCCGCCGCCCCCACCGCGATTGACATCACTGGTGGTGGTCAAGAAGAGAAACTTTTAACCTCCTCCATCCTTAATAAAGCGCATCTGTATAACCAACTCAAAACACACAGTGTTATGTATAGAACAGCTGCTTTGGGAACGCTGGCGAGCACTGCCAGAAGAACGTCATTAATTACCAGACCCCCCCTGAACATCATCCCCACCAAGCTCTTCTCTGGAACCAGCAACAACAGCAGCAGCAGCACCACCACCAACGAGAACTTCAGAATCTGGAAGGACCTTCACGATAAGGAAAAGAAGCATTTCATTAAGGAGTTTGTGGCACTATACACTTCACGCAACAAGAAGACCAAGAACTATTACAAGCAGCTGGCGGCAGGCATGGAGGAGTTTGATGACACTCCTGCTATTTTTGGTCTACTGTACAACGACCTGATCCAAAAGAAGGTCCGAGGCGAGGAGCAGGGTGAGTTTGGAAACGACTTTTTTGAACTGTTGTTACAGGCGAAGTAACGTTTGTGTTATATGTGTGTATCTTGATTCAATTGAGAGACTCCTCGTGATACCCTGCCTGCCTGCCTCAGCAGTTTCGCTGGCCGATGCTTATTTATTTTTGACGTAGGGCCGAGATGGACGGAGTCCTTCCGTCCCCTGCCTGCCCCCACTTAGCTTAAATCACACAAAGAGTTTTAATGAGTATCAACTTCATTTTGCGTAGATCTCTCTGCAGAGTCTTGATTGGTTTCCTTTTCTTATTCTTGGCTCAATAACGCGGGGGTGTGGATTCTTGCTTCAGGAAACCAACTTAGAAGCTGCCAGCATAAGCATATCACCAACATCATAACATGGTGCATGTGTACCCATCATGAGAGTCTTGACATCTACAGAGTGTGAACCTCTTCAGCTTCATTGGGAAGACGAGGGTAAACCCTCTACTTGGCCAAACAGGGAATCACCGGGTGCAGCACGGGATTCAGCGGCGGGAACGGAAACCAACAATTATAATAGCCCTGAATCGCTTCCTCACCTAACCGCCAGTGAAAAAAGAGATAAGAAACTGACATATAAAAACTTAATCATGCATGCATGAAATAGTTAGCCGTTCAATCAAGATCCCAAGATCTCTGTGTAACGTCACAAAGTTATACGAACAAATAAATCGTCAGTTGCTCACGCTACTCTCTCTTCCAAAGCCTCGACAAGGCGACACCCTCGAATAAAACTGAGAAAATCCGTCCAGTTCTTTTTTTTTTGAAGTACTTTTTACCTGTGACCCAATAGACCAGCCTGTTACCGTCTAACCAAGTTCTTGCTTGTAGAACATCACCACACCCTCACAACTCACAGAAAGATAGAGATAATAAAATATGTGAATGAAAATCTGAAAAAACAAGCGGATATCTGGCCCAAACAGGAAAAGTCCGATTACATGATATCTACTCCTCCCCAGAAATCGTTTAAACGTCTATTTTTTTCCCTTCTTTCTTTCTCCTCCCCCAGTTAATCGATTCAACAAACAAACACACACACACACACACCTATTAAGCTCATAAGAAATGCTAATAGAGAAAACAGCAAAGGACAAGATCAAACGTTCACGAGCAGGATGCGTGCACTGCAAACGGCGGAAGAAGAAGTGCGATGAAATCAAACCAATATGTTCTGGTTGTTTTAAACGAAACATGAAGTGTGAGTATCGCCTGCCGACAGTCTCTGAATTACGGAACGATACACCACCACACCTTGTACAGCAGTTTCTATTTGACGTGATTGATTGTAATCGTGAGAATCTGGGACCTATAGTGATGGAAATTCTATCCCATCGAACCCATGAACTCCCACTTATAACACAGAACAACAACAACAGCAACAACAACAACAACAACAACAACAACAACCCCACTCTTAATCTCACCGATCCAATTTTTGACCTTTCTGATATCTTTGGCGAGGATTTACTCACTCTGGACACCGATATCACAGCTCTCCTATCACCTTGCCCGGCCTCGCTTTGTCTCCAGATCAAGCTCCCAGTGGCGCTTAATGCCAAAGAAGTGCAGTACTTTGAATATTATTGCAAAGAGATCTTGCCGAATATGTCTCTTCTTCCGCAGGAGTTCAACCACTACTCCAAAATCTGCTTTCCTATGGCATTCAGGGAGACCTCTGTGCTATACTGTCTCATCCTATGGGGGTTCAGGCATCTGAACGAGCACCGCAACACGTATCACGTTCAGAATGAAGAGGCTGATTTGTACACCGACATAATTAAGAGTGAAACGGACGTCCTTCTCAACAACGAGACTCCCTTGAGCAAGGCGCAGTTTTTTGCGGGGTTTGTGAGCAGTATGTTGCTGGTGTGCATGGAGACCTCGTTTGGTGATACGGCAAACTGGGCAGATCATTTCACAGACTCGTTTCGACTGTTGAATAAGATGCCCGGCAATTTCCAGTACCTGCTGAACGAGTGTGCTGGAGACTCTGGGTCTGTACTTGCTGGGAATTTCGCATACTTTGATGTGATGGCTTCACAGAGTAACGAGAATGGAACCTTTTACTCCATGGGTGAGTACACGGAGGTTCTTCAGTGGACAAGGAACAAGGAGTTGAATCCGCATGACCCCCTACAGGGATGTATTCGCCCCTTGGTACTGCAAATTGGCAAGACTATCTCGTTGCTAGTGGAGTATGAGACACTGAAGCTCACTATTGACATGCCTGAGTGCGATAAGTTTGCCCTTGTGAGTGAGATGCTGGGTAAGGCTGATGTCCTGGAACGTGACATTCGAATGTCGAAACCAGACCTGTCGTGCTTAATGGATGGGAAGAGCACTAACATTTCAGAGGAGCTGGAGTTCCATCTGACCTTGTTTGAGATCTACCAGATTGCCTGTCAAATGTATTTGAAGCAGGTCATACGAAAGCTTCCACCAGTGGTTCCTGAAGTTGAGATGCTGTTTTACAACTTGAGAGAAGATCTAAAGATTATGATTGAGCAGTCGAGTCTTTTCCGCAACAGTTTGGCCTTTCCAATGCTCATGCTTGGAATCTGCGCTTGTTGCGAGGAAGATCGCGGCGAGGTGACGGCAATGTTTGAGAACGTGATACAGAGCTGTGGATACCTCTGCAGCTACTACAAGATCTGGGTCGTGGTGCAAAAGATATGGGACCAGAATAACGGTGGGACAGTATACGTCGACTGGTTCAAAGTGGCCAAGGGCCTAGGATGGAAGATTAGCTTGGGTCGTTGATGAGTGCATTGCTTTTATCGTACGACCGCGATAGATTGTATTGGGGGAAAGCGAAACCATTGTTACTATTTCTAAATAAATGGGATGATTTTTGTCTATAGACAGAGTCTTTTGGTTTGTTTGAACTGGGGGCTGCTACTACTCCTCTTCGTCTCCTTTATCGTGCGATGGCTTTATGCGCACCAATCACAGAATTTGTGTCGCATCGGGCAAAAAAAAAAATATGGAGAGTCATAAATATTCCCGGACGGGGTGTGGGTGGGCAGTATATAAATACTGTGGAATTTTAACATTTCATCATCACTGCGCCATCCTAACCCAACCAAATCTCCAGTATGTCTGAATACACTATTGTCGGTGCCGGTATCATTGGTCTTTACACTGCTTTCGAACTGATCACAGATCTCTCTGTGCCTGCTTCACAGATCACTGTCCTTGCCGAGTTCCTTCCAGGTGACCAGTCCATCAACTACACTTCACCATGGGCCGGTGGGAACTTTTCCTGTATCACCTCTGATGATGACGATGTGCTTATCGACGACCGGTACACTTACGAGAACCTCAAGCGGGTTCGCAATGCCCTGGGAGGTTCTGCTGGCCTGGACAAGACCGACTCCATCGAGTACTGGGACACATACCCGGGTGATAAGAAGGTTAACTATTTGAAATCGTACCTCCAGGACGTCAAGGTGGTTCCCAAAGCTGAGCTCCCACAAGGTGTCGAATTTGGTATCAAGTTCACTACGTGGCACTTCAACTGTCCTTTCTTCCTTGCCAACATGCAGAAGTACCTTGCTTCAAAGGGTGTCAAGTTTCAAAGAAAGAAGCTCACCCATATTTCCCAGGCCTACGGTGCTTCTACCAAGTGTGTGTTCAACTGTACTGGTATTGGTGCGTTGACCATTGGTGGTGTCAAGGACAGTGCTGTCTACCCAACGAGGGGCCAGGTTGTTGTCGTTAGAGCCCCACATATCACTTCCAACAGAATGAGATGGGGTGACGATTACGCTACCTACATCATTCCACGTCCACATTCCGATGGCGAGCTGGTGCTTGGTGGGTTTTTGCAGAAGGATGACTTCACTGCTGACACTTTTGGTGATCAAACTGAGGACATTTTGAAGAGAACCACTGCGTTGATGCCTGAGATATTGGACCATCCTATCAGAATCATGCGTGTCGCTGCTGGGTTGAGACCAAGCAGAGTCGGCGGTGTAAGAGTTGAACTGGAAGTGGTTGAAGCTGGTAAGTTGTTGATCCACAACTATGGTGCCAGTGGGTACGGCTACCAGGCTGGTTTGGGTATGAGCAAGAGAGCAGTTGACTTGTTGAAGGCTGAGAAGTTGAAGAAACTGGCCCACAAGCTATAGAGTTATATGTATATTTCGATAATGTTTTGCAGACAAGAGGCACCACTTCTGATTAGCGACTCTCATTCCATCCCAGTTCGATTTGGATACGGTCAAATTAGAGCCTCAGTTGGTTTCAGTGGTGTGTGTATGTGTGTCTGTTCTATCAATAGATAAATAAATAAATATGTAAATAAATAGTAATAAATAAGGGAAAACTCCTATAGCTTCTTGCCAAAGTAAACCCATTGGTCCTCAAGTGGCTCTTCCTGTAGCTCACTCCAGCACTCCTGTTCATTCAACAACTTTGCTAGATTGTACTCGTCGTTGGCTTGGATCACAAGCTCCTCGGCGAGGCCGTTCCCAATCTTCTGCTCAATGTCCTCAAGTTTCTCATTCTGCTCCACAACAGCCAATCTCTCCTGAGTGAATTTGAGAGTGGCCTTACGGTATGCTGAGTGCTCAGGGAATTCAGTCTTCAAGAAACTGATTGTGCTGCGATAGATCTCAACCAAAGCTGGACGTGGATCTGGGTGCTGGAAGATCCCAGTGATACCAGTTGGATTTCCCTGGGAAGCACGGACCAAAACCTGTACTGAGCGCAATACTGGAGTGTATCTCATCTTGATATCGAGTTTCTGTTGCTGTTCTTGTTGCTGCCTTTGTGGTTTGCGTTGGTGATCATTTTCAATCTCTGGTTTTTTTTTTTCTTCCCTTTTCTTGGGTCACGTGCTTGTCACGTGCAGATTCAGCGCGGGGCGGCCGGGGGAATGATGAGGCTGTAAGCGGCTGTAAGCGCGGCGGGAATGGTTTCCCGATTTGCTAAACCCGATTAAAAACAGTATAAAAAGTTTTCTGTGATTGACTCATCTACATCTGTTGTCACTCAGTCATTATTACTACTTATATAATGGCAGAAGAAGGGAAGAAGAAGGACGACAAAACAAATGAGTTGATAATGGAAGACTCAAACGATGAGTTTGAAGGCCTTGGGCATTACAATGCAGATGATTACTTGGATCTTCCCCCGGATGGTGGGTTCACCGCTTGGTTTTGCTGTGCTTGTATCAGTCTAATGAATATGATTATATGGGGTGCAACAGGTGCTTTTTCCATCTTCCTTGCATTTTACTTGGACCATGACATGTTTCCAGGAGCAAGTCCAACAGACTATGCACTGATTGGTGGGCTTGTTCTGTTCTTTACTCTATTCTTGATCCCCTTCTCGAATATAATGTTGGTCAAATTTGGATACAGAATAACTGTATCTGTGGGGATTGTGATGCAAGTCTCCGCTTATATTGGTGCCAGTTTTGCAACAACACTCTTACAATTATACTGGACACAGGGAATCTTGATGGGTATCTCATCTGGTATAATTTTCAGTGCCAATCTGATTGTTCTTCCATCTTGGTTCCTGAAGAAGAGAGCGTTGGCCAACTCTTTCACGCATTTTGGTCTTGGTATTGGTGGTGCTGTGATGTCTTTAATCGTGAATGCTCTGATTCAACGCACAGGTAACCAGAAATGGGCTCTTCGAGTCTTGGGAATAATGTCATTTGTTGTGCTGACGACAACTATGTTGTTAGTTAAAGTGCGAGAAACGGAGAATTCTAGGCAATTGAAGCAGAAGCGAGCAATGGAGTTGTTGAAGGACTCTTTGAAGTACAGAGTCTGGCTCTCATGGCCTTTGCAACTGGCCTCTTTGTGGGCCTCTATTTGCAACATTGGCTACGTGACCTGCCTCTTCAGTTTCTCTAACTACGCCAGATCTATAGGCCTTTCCGCAGACCAGGCGACTAATGTCACTGTCGCCATGAGTGTTGCCCAAGCTTTCGGCAGACCAACGATTGGTGTTTTCAGTGGGATATTTGGCACTGTGAATTTCAGCGTGTTTGCCACGTTCTACACCTGTGTGTTCATCTTTTGCTTTTGGATGAACGCTACCACTTATGCCTCATTGGTTTGCCTTTCCATTTTCCTCGGGTTTTTCATCGGTATCAGCTCTGTAAACATGATTCCTTTAACGGTTGATGTCAGTGGTGTTACCAACCTCCCAAGTGCACTGACATTTGTGAATACTAGTATGGCTATCACATCCGTGTTTGCTGAGCTGATTGCCTTGAACCTGAGAGATTACTCCCTCGAGGGAGTCTCACATAGAACACCGTACTTTTACTGCCAGATATTTGTTGGGTGTATCTACTTTGTTTCTATATTCATCCTGATTCCATATAGAGCATGGAAAGTGGATAGAATGTTTGCACAGCTGGGCGAGGCCAAGCGAACTCCGCCTGCGCTGAAGGAGAAGTATAAGATACTGAACGAGGATCGTTCCATAAAGGCATTCTTCGAAAAGGCATTCTACCCTGTGAGGATTTAGAAACGCTAATCAGTCATTACGTCTCCTGGCCATAAAATAATAACAAAAACCCAAGGAGTCTAGTTAATCTTCATAATAATAACAACAATAATAACAGTAACTTTCAAAGTGTGTATATTAAGCAAAGGCAAAAAAAAAAGACACAAGGGGAAGACAAAATGGAGGATTCAACAGCAGTTGTTACCGGTACCGGCAGACTTGGCATTAACATCAACACCGGTTTCTCCGCTGTTGGAAAAGTTAGCATTGTCTTTCAAGATGCTGGCAGCCAACTTGAAGAACAAGTCGTCAACATTCTCGTTAGTCTTAGCACTGGCCTCAAAGAACAAAATCCCTAGCTCCTTAGCAAGGGCCTCACCCTCTTCAGTGGATACATCTCTCAAATCAGCCTCGTCACACTTGTTACCGACAAGTACCAGTTTAGTATCGTCATTGGCATGCTGGTGTACAGTCTGGAACCACGTCTTAATGTTATCAAAGGTACGTCTGTCAGTGACATCGTACACCATCACGATACCTGTAGCACCACGGTAGTAGGCAGTGGTGATTGTTCTGAAACGCTCCTGGCCAGCAGTGTCCCAAAGCTGTAGCTTGACGCGCTTGCCATCGAGCTCAATGGTTCTGATACGGAAATCGATTCCAATGGTGGTAATAAAGGACGGGTTGAACTTGTCCTCCACAAATCTGAGCAGGAGACAGGACTTACCAACACCGGAGTC
Source organism: Barnettozyma hawaiiensis (assembly GCA_003706665.2). Classification (NCBI taxonomy): domain Eukaryota; kingdom Fungi; phylum Ascomycota; class Saccharomycetes; order Phaffomycetales; family Phaffomycetaceae; genus Barnettozyma; species Barnettozyma hawaiiensis. Next base: position 292,299 of record PPLY02000001.1, on the reverse strand, counting down.
ACCGACAAGCAGAAGCTTGAGGATGGAGTCGAAAGATCTCGCGCTGGATCTAGTAGTCATCTTGGGCGCTGTAGACTGCGTAGTGTTGTGAGTACTATTTTTTGTTTTGGTTTTTGTGATGACAGAGCTGGTTGGTGGTGGTTTGTTTTGCTGGGTTTTTTTTATAAAGAATCCCCTCTCCTTTTAAAACATTTGCACGTGATTTATATCAATAATTCACGTGATAAATTAGGTTAATATTATATAATCATCCACAAGATCACTGAAGAAAGGAAGAAAAAAAAACCAAAGAAAAAAAACACGGCGGCTCTTTCTTCAGTCTTTTTGTGCTGATTAGTAGAAACACTGCACGCACTATACCACCATGCCTACTGTTGCTGTTGATAAAGCTGACTTGTTCGAGTTGCTAGGCAAAGAGTATACCACTCCTGAATTCGATGAATTGTGTTTCGAGTTTGGTATTGAACTCGATGAGGACACCACTGATCATTGTCAACCAGGCGAGAGACCAGAGTTCAAGATTGAAATCCCTGCAAACCGTTACGATATGCTGTGTATTGAAGGTATTGCTCAATCCTTGAATGAATTCCTGTCGAGATCTATAAAGCCAGATTTCAAGCACGTCCCAAGCAAGCCAGAGATTTCGTTGACCATTGAGGAATCCACCTCTCAGGGAAGACCATACGCTGCCGCTGCAGTATTGAGAAACGTCACCTTCAACCAGAGAGCCTACGACTCTTTCATCTCTTTGCAGGACAAACTTCACACCAACTTGTGTCGTAATAGAACTCTTGTTGCCATGGGTACGCACGATTTGGACACCTTGAAGGGTCCATTCACTTACAAGTTTTTGGACAAGAAGGAGATTGAATTTGTTCCGCTGGCCCAAACCCAGTCAGTCAATGGTGAGAACTTCTTGGATTTCTACGCTAATGACAGAAACTTGGGTAAGTACCTACACATTATCGAAGACTTTGACAAGTTCCCAGTCATTTTGGATAGTGAAGGTCACGTTGCCTCATTGCCTCCGATTATAAATTCTGACCGTTCAAAGATCTCTGTCAACACAAAGAATGTCTTCATTGAAGTCACTGCGACTGACAAGACCAAGACTGAGATTGTCATCAACCAACTAGTGGCAATGTTTGCCAAGTACTGCTGCGAGCCTTTCACTGTCGAACCAGTTCAGATCATCTCTGAGCACAACAACGAAACCAGAATCACACCAAACTTTAAACCAAGAGTGATGTCATCCGATATCGACTACATTAACAGCTGTCTGGGTTTGGACCTGTCTGCTGATGAAATTATTGCGCTGCTTCTGAAGATGTCGCTCGTTGCCACTAAGGATACTTCCGACTCCAACAAGCTGAATGTTGAGATTCCAATCACCAGACCAGATATCCTGCACCAGGCTGATATTATGGAAGACGCCGCTATTGCTTACGGCTACAACAACCTACCAAAGACCAAGATTGCCTCTAACTCTACCATTGGCGGTGCCCCATTGGCAATCAACAAGATTTCCGATATCATTAGACAGGCGTCCGCTCAATCTGGCTGGTCAGAAGTCATGCCATTGACTCTATGCTCTCACGATGAGAACTTCAAGTTCCTGAACCAGACAGATGACTCCCTTGCGGTCAAGTTGGCCAACCCTAAAACCGCTGAGTACCAGGTGGTTAGAACCTCGTTGATTCCAGGTATCCTAAAGACAATTAGAGAAAACAGAAAGCACTCTCTGCCAATCAAGGTTTTCGAGGCTGGCGATGTTGTCTTCAAGAATGATGCACTTGAGAGACGTGCCTTCAATCAAAGAAACTGGTGTGCTATTTACGCCGGTAAGACCTCTGGTTTCGAACATGCTCAAGGTTTGTTGGGCAAGATTATGCAAACATTGAGAACTCCATGGTTGAATGAGCCATCTGGCTCTATTGCCAAGGGTTATTGGATCGAAGAGGATGTGGATAACAAGACATTTTTCCCTGGTAGAGGCGCAAAGATTTTCTACAGACATAGAAATGGGGAGGAAGCCAAGGTTGTTGGTTCTATTGGTGTTCTACACCCAAAGGTTCTGAACCATTTCGAGATCCCATATGCTGCCTCGGCCGTTGAGATTAATGCCGAAATCTTCTTGTAAACGTGAGGTGCATTGAGAGTTGAGTTCCATTAGAAAGTAATACAAGTGTTCTTAAGAAGGTAGCAGTTAGTAGTTCTCTAATTAATTATGCAAATGTCATCTTAATATTTTCTTCCTCTTTAGGGAATAATTCCTCATCATCGTCATCATCGTCGTTGTCGTGCGGACTGGGAGCTTCGGGTTGTTCTGGTGTAGTAGATTCCTGATCAGCTTTCTCTTCAAGGTCCTCAGCTAATGGTAATGGTGGTTCGAATGTCTTGATTTCCTCATTGATTAGAATGGAAGAGTTCTCTGCAACTAGATTGTTATCGGGGTGGTCCACCTGTAGATGCTGTGCCTTCTGGACCAGTGTATCAATATCAAAAACATCCACTGGTTCTCTGATACTATCTCCGTCTTCCTGGTTTCCTAAACTGTCTGTACTCTTAGACTTGTTCTCAGAATACATTTCCCACCATTCCTTTTTCTTGCCGGACTTGAACCATTTGCCCCATAGCCCACCCTTCTTCTTCTTCGTCACACCGTTCTTTATCTCATTATCCATCATTCTCTTAGCCTCATCGAATTCACTAATCAGCTTCCTTTGTCTCTCCTCCTCTTCTGGATCAGGATCATCATCAATCTCAATAAACTCCTCGCTCAACACGGCAAACCCCAGTTGTGAAAGTAAGAAAGGCATGTTCTTACGATAAGTCAGATGGCCCTGAATGAGATCTGTGCAGTCAAAGTTCTTGATCCCAAATTTGTCGTCAATAGGAGACAAACCAGCAACTCGTCCCAGTCCTCCACTTGTGGCTCTGAACAGATACCCCAAGATCCAGTCCTTTCTCGAGAAACCGTTGATAAAGTCGCCGGAAACAACTGAGCGTGCAATGATCAGTTGATCCGGAGAGATGACAAAGGGAGACCCAAAGATGATAACCTTTTCCACCAAGCCATATGCACCACGTTTGGCGAGTTCTAGCAAGCAGGAATAAATCACTCTTGATCCTAAGGAAAACCCCAACAGTGTGATTGGACGATCACCCAAGTTTCTATTGATCAGGGTATCAGCCAGGATAAGACCAGCTTTCCAAGCGCGATCCAAAGACACATTCCACGGGTTATCAACTATATAGAATAGCTTGGAGAGCATCATGGGAATGTTGATTGCACCCATTAAACCAACGAGCAAAGTTGCACCAAGAATTTGCTGAATGGATTGTGAAAGAGCCTCATTGGCCAATATCTGAATAGTTTGACCTGTAGATTTCAACATTTCCGGCTCCCACAGGACAGAGTATAAGTCACCCATGACAGGATCCACAGTGGAGAACGGCAGTCTCACATCATCAGCTTTTCCACTCATCCAACCAGACACAGTGATAATTAGATTGGTTCTTCTGTTGTTATGCAAAGGAACGAATTCAAACGTGGTGATATCCTGGACTCTCTTCATCATTCCCTTGGAGCCCATTTTGGCTCCAATAGCAGTACCACCCACACTAACCAGGGCAGTACCACCTGCACCAGCTAGGAAACCACCAGTACCTGAGATACCAATGGTGGTCAACCCAGCTGCTAAGCCTGCACCGATCAGAGGGGCCAAAAGGCCAGCAGACAGACCAATTACCAGAGATCCTCCTAGAGTCGCCAGTCCAACATACATGTACTTCTTCTTCTTGGCCTTCTTGGATCTCTCCTTGAGAATCTCACTTTCATCCCACACCTGATCACCTGAGTCCTCGATTTGTAATGTTTCTGTAATCCGTCTTTCAAATTGATGCACATCCACAGGATCTTGGTTCAGATACGTTGCAAACTTCAGGAATAATGTTCTTGAGCGGGAATCGTAGACAGAGTCTGACATCAACACCAGAAACAAGTCGCAGATAATAGTCCAGGAGATATCAATCTCTAGGGCATCCTTACCTTTGAGGTTTGTTGGAATATCAGCACCTTCCAAATCTGGTTTGTTCACAACCTTAGTGAGCTTCATAGATTTTGCCAAATCTTGGACTTGAATGCCATGCTTTGACAGAGAATCAATCATCGTGATTTCCTCGTCGATGAGTTCCAAGTGTTCATAGAGCCTGTGGATAATTCTTAACTGCCACTGACCAAAACTTGACTGCGCAAAGTTCATTCTCTTAACACTTTTGGAGGTAATAGCTTTATTTGAGATTCCCACACTAATTGTTGCCAAATCTGTTGCCATCTCCACCATGATCAAATTGACCAAACCAACGTATGCAAATTTTTGAGCCTCAGACAGAAGGTCCTTTGTTGATCTGATTTGTTCCACCGAAGAGTCTGTGTTCATAAATGTATCATCATCATCTTCCTCTTCTTCTTCCTGCTCATCGCTCTGATAACCTTGATCACCAGCTTCATTTGTTGCGGGTATATTATCAGACTTGAACAAGAAGTCAGTCTTTCTGTCAGCATTGTGATATGCCTCTGCCTGTTTCTCTGCAGCGATCCTCGTGTATCCAAAATGATCGTCGCTGTCCCTCCATTCTGATTTAAAATGGTCATCTGCAACCAACGAACCCTTGTCATCATACACAGCCTCGTCATTGGCAGCTTCCATATCCATCCATCCACTGTCATCATCATCATTATCATCATCACCACCCTCTTTCTTCTCTTCTTCGTTAATTTCTTTAATCTTGTGGCGATCGATACGCTTGATCTTCGCAATCTGTCTGGGCAGCGAGTCGGTGCTCTGAGAAGGTGTATGTCTCAAATGAACAGAGTCTCTTGAGTGAACATGAGACTCACGGGGTCCAGTACCAACGTAGAATTCAACAAAGTCATCGTTGCTAGAGCCATTGTAGTGATTTGTAATGTCATCCGTCGACATGCTATTGGTAGTTTTACTACCAATTGCATCTTTTCCTGGCATCTCGGTGTCTCCTCTATCAGTTCCGATGGACTGATGAGTTGGATAAACGAACAATAATCAGTTGAGTTGGTGTTCTCTGCTTCAACGCAAACACGTTTCGATCTGTAGAGTTATACTACAGAGCCCGGATTTGAAGGAATAACGAAAAAACAGATGTCCTTTTGCTGTGGATCTCGCTTGACACAGAGAGGCGATGATGGTGGGCTTACTCTCTGCTCTCTGACACACGCACACCAGTCCAGTACAACAACATCAATACACGTAGGGTAACCTCTGATATTCCAGGTTACCATAGAAACACGAACCGGGCTCTAAACATCCGGACACCTTTGATGTGACTGCCTAGAGTTTTTTTTCTTTGTCGTTTGTTGCTTTGTATAAATTACACTGGTAGGGACACGCACGCAAATAAGTACTTGAAATTTTTCATCACGAACGATGTCATCTTGTTCTTCCTTCATATTTTTTGTATCAGTAAATCAAGTTTAAAAAATGGCTCCAATCGTAAGTGAGACTACATGATAGCGATGACTGACATTTAGACTAAAGCTAAACAAGGGTACACCATGTTCCCCAGAACGTAGTGTGCCTTTCTCACGCTTTGCTGAATTTTATAATAGCTATTCTATGAGAATAGAGTTTTATAATAGCAGTAGGCTAACTAATTTACCACAGACCAACAAGAAGGCTAAGATCGCCAACAAGTTCACTGTCGATGTTTCTGCTCCAACTGAGAACGGTGTCTTTGACCCAGCCTCTTACGTTAAGTTCTTGAACGATAAGATCAAGGTTGAGGGTATTGTTGGTAACTTGGGTAACGACATCACCATTGAGGAGAACAACAACATTGTTACTGTTATCTCCACCACTCAATTCTCTGGTAAGTACTTGAAGTACTTGACCAAGAAGTACTTGAAGAAGAACCAAATCAGAGACTGGATCAGATTTGTCTCCACCAAGAGAAATGTCTACAAGTTGACTTTCTACTCTGTCGCTGCTGACGAGGAGGACGAAGAGTAAACTTTAGACAAATAAAAAGTTCGTTTGTTTTTCTCTTTAGGGGGTTTCTTTAAATATCCTTTTTGTATTTTTGGGGTTTTGTTCGTTATGGGTTTTGGTTTAATGTAAAATAGATATAAGTCTATAGCGACTGTTTTGTAGGATTTTGCTTTTGACAGGGTTATTAAATGATGCTAAAATAGGGGATTCAGTGCTTTTTGCTATACAGTCTGAAGAAGAACCTCATATTTTCGAGCTTTAACGGATACTCTAGCTTTGGAGCACATCTATACCAACAGCTGTCAGATTGGTTCACTAGTTCCCAATCTCCACTCTGTCCATCTTTCCCTAGTAAAATAGTGTCAATCAAAAACTGGATAGGAAACTTCTTGGTACCAACTGTTATATTGCTGAAGCTACCAGCACTCTCTGTGATCAATAGGTATGCACCTGCTTTACACTTTGACAATGATTGGAAAAATCTAATGGATTTGGCTTTGTCTGAAGCAAAAAGCTCGTTTGTGGTAAACATTAGTGTAATGAGATCCAGATCTGGGATCTTGGAAGAAGTATACTCTTCGTCCAACTGAAGCACATCGCAGAGTTTGAAATTGACCTGGATATTCTCTGGCTCATTGTAAAACCACTTATTGGCGACTTCAGCACTCAATCTTTTGACAACCGTCTCCCAACTGGCAATATCAATAAGATCAATCTCCAGGCTGAATTTTTCAGATTGTTTATCCAAAAAGTCCTTAGATGCAGCGAATAGAGAACAGAGGGCAATCAACTCACCACCAGCACCACCACCGATCGAAAGGACATGCGAGTTCTGCTGTACAATAACATTTCTTATCTCTTCTAAAGAACTGAATAACGAAGCGTACGCCAAAGCTCTAGATGGTGTCCACCTCACACAATATGCCATTCTTCTATCATTATCACTGAATGCCTGAGCATAATCTCTGTTATACAGGTCTCCTTTAACAACTTGAATGAATTGTTCCAGATCATCAGATTCGAAGAGGTGTTTGAATGTGGTCTTGAAGATATTCAGCAGATCATCTGAAGGTAGTGTATGTTCAGTATTAGGTGGGATCAGGGAAAGAAATCCATCCTCACCATAAGAAATAGTCGCTTTAGACCTGCCCCTGTGACTGTGGCGTGGTTCATCTTCCTCATCAGCACCTAGCAGTGCATGTCTTAATTTGAACCTCTCTCCTCTTCTCGACATTGTGAATTAATCCAACTTCCAAAAGACGCACACAACAGAAGTGAGCCCTAACAGCGAAATATAGACTGGATTTTGATTCAAAAAGCACACAGATCTAAAAATTTCCTCATCTCTCTGTTGTAGTGCCCTTACCAGTTGATGAGGGTTACCCGACCACTAACCTATTTAAAACAAAAAGTTTTTTTTGATTGTTCTTCTCTTTTCTTCTTACCTTTCTTCACCAACAATCTGTGTTACGGAACAACTCAGGGGGTCTTCTGGACTAAACACTTCGGTGTTGTCTGTTGACCTGTTGTAGTCAATGTTCTGGTAACAGATCGACGCTTGCGAGGCAATCGAATTTGGGGAACCACTCGTGAACCGGTGCAGGTTAGACTTGTCCCTTCGGGTTGATCGGTCCAACCTGTGCTGGTCTGGATCCCTAGCTATCCTTTCGAGGGTATTGAAACAGAAGCAGCCCCGTCGACGGATTGGAGATAGAGTGGGATGGTTTTGAACTCCCTTGAAACAGCTTTCATTCTGTGGCTTGGTTGAGTTCAGCCACTTATATCCCACAGCAACATATTCCTGAACTCTGTGTATGGCCTTTTGGGCCGCTGATCACTTGCGTAAAACCATGTTGCAAACATACTTATGTACTCCTTTTTTTATGAGCCTTTTCTTTTTTCAGTTTGGTTATTTTTTTCCAATCTGAATCTTTTTAGTAGATCAGATCAGATTGATATACTGATCATGTCTTCTGTGATACGAATTGTAACTCTATTTCAATATGGGAAATACACGTAACGCTACTACTACTACTACTACACTCAAGTATCTGAAGTACATTTTATTGACGTATAATTTCTTTTCTAGGACTTCTTTTTAATGGTGGAATAGACGAATTGGATTCTCGACGTAGACAATGTCGAAAGAGTCAGCAGCAGCAAAGACAGCAGCATCTTGAACAGAACCGGAGGCAGCAGCGATGTACTTGACACCAGACTTAACAGCTCTGTAAACATTGTCTGGGAATGGGAAGAAAGCGTCGGAAGAAAGTGCAACGTTGGTCAACTTGGACAACCATTCCTTTCTCTCGTCAGCAGTGAATGGTTCTGGGATGACTTCGAACTTGGATTCAAACTCAGACTTCTCTGGCTCCTCAGTTGGGATCTGGCCAGTAACGAACAAATCAATGGCGTTGGACTTGTCTGGTCTCTTGGTACCCTTGGCCCACTTGAAGCCCAACACCTTTGGGTGTTGTCTCAACCACCAGTTGTCAGCCTTCTCACCAGCCAATCTGGTACAGTGGATTCTTGATTGTTGACCAGCACCTAGACCAATAACCATACCGTTCTTAGCGTAACAAACTGAGTTGGATTGAGTGTACTTCAAAGCAATGGTAGCCACAGTCAAATCAATGACAGCTTGCTCTGGCAAGTCCTTGTTCTTGGACACAATCTCCTTGAAGGTAGACTTGTTGATGATGGCATCGTTTCTCTTCTGTTGAAGAGTGACACCGTAAACCTGTCTGGACTCAGAAGATTCTGGAGTGAAGTTAGGGTCAATCTGCAAAACACAGTACTTACCCTTCTTCTTTTGCTTCAACAAGGCCAAAGCTTCTGGCTCGTAGCCAGGAGCGATGACACCATCAGAAACTTCCTTAGAAATGATTTGGGCAGTTGGCAAATCAACAATGTTAGATAGGGCGATCCAGTCACCGAATGAAGACATTCTGTCAGCACCTCTAGCTCTGGCGTAGGCATTGGCCAATGGAGACAAGTTCTCAATTTCAGAGACAAAGTACAACTTCTTCTCAGCATCAGTCAATGGCAAACCAACAGCAGCACCAGCTGGCGAAACGTGTTTGAAAGAAGCAGCGGCTGGCAAGTTCAAGGAAGCAGATAGCTCCTTAACCAATGGCCATGAGTTTAGAGCATCGAGCAAGTTGATGTAACCAGGAGAACCACTCAACACTTTGAAAGGCAACTCGCCCTGGGAGACAAAGGCCTGTGCTGGTCTTTGGTGTGGGTTAGCACCGTATCTCAATGGTAGTTGGGAGACGTCTTCAGCGTACTGCTTTCTAAAGAAGTCAGAGATGGCAGCATCATAGTCAGCAGTGTGCTCAAAGGCCTTCAAGGCCAATTTATTTCTAACCTTCTCGGAGATCTCACCAGTCTTCAAGTCGTGTAGGAACTCTGGGTAGTCCTGTGGATCAGACAAGATGGTCACTCTGGCATGGTTCTTAGCAGCTGCTCTCAACAAAGTAACACCACCAATATCAATTTCTTCAACAGCCTCCTCGATACTGACAGAGATCTTGGAGATGGTCTCCTTGAATGGGTACAAGTTGCAGACAACAAAGTCAACCTTTTCAATGTTTTGGTCCTTCAAGTCCTTCTCATCAGACTCCAAGTTTCTGGCCAAAATACCACCATGGACAGCTGGGTGCAAAGTCTTGACTCTGCCACCTAGCATCTCTGGAGCATGGGTGATGGTGGAGACGTCCTCCACTGGGAAGCCAGCCTCACGCACTAGCTTAGCAGTACCACCTGAGGCCAAAATACGGACATTGTTTTCAACTAAACCTTTGGCGAGGTCGAGCAGACCGGTCTTGTCGTAGACAGAGAGGATTGCGGTTTTGGTGTAGACAGCCATTGTAACGGATGTTTAAAGCGGTGTAGGGGTGTGGTGGTGTGGTGGTGGGTTTGACTACAAGTGGTTTCGTCTCTATTTAACTGGAGGAGCACACAAACCGGAAAATGAACCCAATTTGCTGCAAAAAAACTAGAGTCAAAAGAAACGGGCATACACAAGAAAAAAAGGGAGCCCATCCCCTCGCCGCTGTTCCGAGCCATCCTAAAAGGGTAACATTCGCGAAGGAGATATCATCATGGCGGGTAACACCAACTCATGGCTTAGCTTTCGACTCTGGAGATGCTGTTGTTGGTTGTTGAGCTGTGGTTGATCTCTACTAACTATATATACTATGTGGGGTTGTTGGACAATAAGCTTAGGCATGTATCATTTCAACTATTATGTAGGAGTAAGTAATTTTGTTTTTGTTTTGATCACAAAACATGTTTGGTGAACTAGCATATTTAGCACGACCACTCCTACAACTTCAACCAACAGAGACAAGACGCTGCCGAAACCACCATGACTAGTGATGTGCTTATTTTCTGTATCTCCACAAAGACAAAGTGTTTTGTCTCTTCCAGGTGTGACGACGACCAGCCTTGGTGTTGTTGTATCTGTGGCCCTTGTTCAAACCTCTGGATCTCTTACCAGAAGCGGTCAAACCTCTAGACTCTCTGTGCTTGTGGACTGGGTTGGCGATCCAGTTGATTCTGGCATCACGTCTGATAGCCTTGTGTTGTGGGTCGACCAAGATGACCTCAAAGTACTTGTAGGTGGAGTCTTGGTTGATCCAGTAAGAGTTCAAAACTCTCAAGTTAGCAGCACGACGACCAACACGCTCCTCAGCGGTAGTACGCAAGGACTTTTGGTACTTCAATTGAGAAACACCTTGGTTGGTTGGCTTACCGTAAGTAGCACCCTTTGGAACAGGTCTCTTTCTGTTACCTCTTCTAACTCTAACTCTAAAGATAACATAACCTTGCTTGGCCTTGTAACCCAACTTTCTAGCCTTCTCAGGTCTAGATGGTCTAGAAGCTCTGTGGATAACGTTTCTTTGACGGTATTCCCAGACTCTGACTCTGAACAAGAATCTGTTGACATCAGATTGCTTCTTTCTTTGCAACTCTTCCAAGTATTTGTAGGCACCCACTGGGAAACAACGTTAGTATCAAGTTTGAAATGATAGTCCGTGCGCTAAGCTGGAGTTTAACATACTTGTTAATGTATATACGGCAAACGAGGTTTTCAACGAATGAATGAAGGGTGCAGCTGAAATTTTTCAGCGATTTTTTTTGTGTTCATTGGAATATTAAAAAAACCAAAAAAAAAAAAAAGTTTCGCGAACTTAGGGCTAAACCAGTATTGGTTTAAAGTCATGTGATCGGATTGTAGCCCTAATATGGAAGGAGCTTTTAATATCACAGAGGAATGCAAGAGCAGCTTGGTATGTCGAGGAGTCTCATGACATCATTGAGATAACCTTCACTAAGAGTACTAATGCTAATGGTTAATATTAAAGACCACCAATCTACTACACCGACACCCAGCGTTCATTGTAAGACTAGTTAGTGTCACTATGCCCAAAGTGTCGTCTGTGGTATATTTATTTTGATATGAGGTTTACCATAAGACGTTCAAGACCGAGTGAATGAAACATCTCAGGATCTGTCACCCCCAGTTAGGCAAATGCGTCATGTGCTTGAACGGGCTTGAATATCTCCTCGTAACTGCGGAAAGCCATCATCTCTTTGCATAATTGGCTCCTTTGGGGGATACAGACACGAACCTTTTATTTCTTGGTTACAAAGGTCTTGGAATTTGTGCCTTCTGCTTTCTTCAAAAGTCTCGGAAAACCGCGCCGCGTGGTTATGTAAAGTCCCTATGGACTATGACGTAACCCCAGTTGTGTTATCAACCTCAGCACACAAGACGAAGGGGAGTTAGGTCCTAGTTTCAACTCCAGTTTCAGCGTAGCGCCACCCACGTCATGTTTCTAAATTTTATTCCTTCATAGTCGCGTTGCAGCTTTTGTTGGTTTGGTGGTGTTTTGTGCAGAAGGCCTGCCTTGTTTCATAATTATATTCAGGAACAACATGTTCCTTGCAGTACGGTGCAGCACTAGATAAGTTTTACCTGAAAATTTTGAGACTGGCCAGCAATAAGTAGAGAATTCTTCATTCATTCTTTCCTTTATTAACAGTTGCAACACTGGTTGTTTACTTAAAAGAGACAAAAATCCAAATTTTTACAGTACCCTCCTTGAAAAGTCTTGTTTTTAACAGCGGCTTTTTTGTACTCTCTGTCTTTTTGGTCGTTATTGTTGTTGTTGACAATAATCAAAACAAGTTTGGGCAAAGACAACTCAAAACTCGCTGACCAGAGGGGCCATTTTTTATTGAATATTTGACCAGAGCGTCGTCCATCATCTATCCAAACACACATTCAAACAATGTCAACGCAATCAGCGTTATTCGCAATAAAACAACACACGCAGACTGATACAGGGCCGGTACCAACTGTCATTTATACACCAGATACATCCAGACCAGCACCAACCGAACTGACCGCTGCAACGGCGGAGGGTAGTGCGGCGACATCAATAAGCTTCTACTCTGATCTTCAAATCCTCACAGACAGTTCGAGGTTGGCAGACTTCTCATCCGTGAGTTGGTCACTTTCAAACACAAAGGGCATGGGTTCACTATGTGATTCAAGCTGTGATTCTGCAGAAGCAAAACAGCAGCACTCGACAACTGCAGCCATCACCACAACTGGGACATCAGATGGGAGTCCTTCCCACTTTGTTGGTGCCAGCGAAGCTAGGAAGGTATACTGGTCGAGTCTCATTGTCTCCGCACTTCTAGTGCTGCCATGCTTCCTTTAGAAGCGCATGCGGGGTTTTTGGTTACCCAAAACAACCAACAAGTAGAAAGATATGGTTCATAATGATACCTGCACCATATATACTTCTACTTACGCTATAATACGAATGATGCTCACTCAGAAAAATTCTAGTAGTTCCTTCAGAGTTCTGAAAGGGTTTCTGACTCAAAGGTAGAGGGAGAAAAAGCGAAGAGCAAATATCCAACAGGTTATTACTGCCAAAGGACTCTCCATGGAATGAAATGAAAATGTATTATCCTACGACAAGTCAAGCGAGTTTCGAATAATCAAAAAAAGTAAAACCTTGAATTAAAACCTAAACAATAACAATTACATCGATGCAAATCCATCGCATGCACATGCAAACCCAAATAGACGATTAGTCTATCTTGTAAGAAACAAACAGAAGAATAGTCAGTATGAATCTTAGATGTAAAATCATAAATGACCAGGGGATCAGATCTGAATCCTCCTCCTTCTTCTTTTTAACCCATCAAGAATGGAGCGGCAACCAAGGCACCGATAGCAAGACCAGCCTTCCAGGACAAGTTCAAGCTGGCAGCAGCACCAGTACTAGTGGTGGAGGTAGAGTTAGTGCTGTTAACAGAAGCAGCCATGACAACAGCTTGGGTTGGGACAAGGTTCAAAGTGATAGCAGAAGACATTATGTAGTGATTGAAGTTGGTAGTAGTTGTTGTTGTATGAGGAGTAAAAATCAAATTGTCGAAAGCAAGGCAGAAGAGCACCGGTATTTATAGACCACAACCGAACCACTATGCCTCAATTTTTTTCCCAAAAAAGAGAAAACGTTGAAAGGAGGTTGGTTTCGTGACATGCATAAATCGGCTGGTCGCATCTTGTCTTAATTAAAATAACTTCCAAAATAGGAAATCATGAAACAAGCCTTTTCCCCCTTGTTTTTTTTCCGCATCATCCCCCTGTGCTAAAACTCCTCTGAAACCGCAGATACTATTCCAAGTTCTTCCCCATACCTCCTCACCATTCTTTCCATTGACCTGAAATTCCCAAACAATTATGGCCGGTCACTTTTTTTTTTTTTTTTTTAGGTAAATCGCAACAACCGAACAACGCGAACTACTATTTTTAGAATAAGGGGGGAGTTTTATTATTTTTCGGATGAAGTAACCAACCAGCAAATGGGACAGATCAGATGACCAGGCCAGTACAAACGCAAATAACAATAACAAATAACAATAACAATAACAATGCACATAAGAACAAGACCAAATAACAGATATCACAAATTGTCAAGGAAGATATTCAATACTCATTATCTAGATGTATCATTTAGAATTTGACATTCTGGTCCTTTGTAGAATATGATACAGATTGGGTGTTGGGATGGTCCTTTCTAGTTTGTGTCTGACATATGTTTGACAATTTTACTACGGAGGGAGTCCAGTCGTCCTTCAAAATAAAGATGCGCGCAGATTCCTACACGCGTCAAAAAAAATCCTTCAAATGACGCGTTGATTCTGGACCGGACCTCAATTGTCAAAAACGTAATAAAACATCTGGTTGGTGGAGGGAGGACAAGGCAAAAAGCCCAAACGCGGTATTCGTCTTGTTTTTTTTTTTTATTTTTTTTATTTTTTTTTTCGTGTTTATGTTTCTTTTTGTTTATTGTTCATTTTGGGCAGGTCGTAGACAAAGGCAAAAAAAACCAAAAAAAGACACGCGCTTAAAGCCTGATTTTGCATAACTGCAGGCAGTTTTTGATTCTAAATTGGACCTATTCTCTATTCTCAGGGCCTAAAATTATTCATTAACCCTCCTTAAAGGAGTGGTGTAAGGGCAAGGCCCTGCAAGAATTCATGTATATCATTTCCGCTATTAAATTAATTACTCGTACCTGTATAGACCTTCTTTCAAGATCAGAAATTACCCTGACGGGATAATTAATCTTAATAGTATATCCAATTGGGAGTGAATGAACTAATCTTGCTTTCTTCTGGCGTGGTCAGCGTCTTTATACTTGAGTTTCTGATGCCATGTCATATTTGTCAATCGATATAAATCTAAGGATGGACGATCTGATCCACTGGTATTTATGATACGAATTAATGTAGTGTTTATAAAACGGACTTAGATCCTCCATCATGTGGCTAGTTCAAGTCATGATGATGTGTACAGATGCAACAAAGTATGCGATTAAACTATCTTTTAGTCTACCAGTTATACAAGTATATGATACCAAATACCAGAAGGCTTAACGGCGGTTCATTATTTCTACTGGAAGTCATCACGTGAACAATGACACAAACAAGTTGTTACATAATTTGTAGATCGATCCAAAAAACATTGGAAGTCACAAACCGTGGCCCTACCAATACGGTGTCTGGATGTCAATGTGAATTTGTTTGTTTTTTTGTTTTTGGCCAACGCAAGTCCCAGCTGCGGTAGGGCAGGGTGAAAAAAAACACAAAAACTGGAAATCTTTCAACAGTTTTCAATCAGACCTTTTTAGAAACGGTATCCTTTAAACATCCTTTCCTCATAAATAAGACGAAATGGCAGGCGCTCGTGAAAAGAAAGTTGAGTACTTCTCCAAGTTGAGAGAATTGTTGGAACAATACAGCTCCATCTTTGTTGTTGGTGTTGACAATGTTTCTTCCCAACAATTGCATGAGATCAGAAAGGCCTTGAGAAAGGACGCTGTTGTTTTGATGGGTAAGAACACCATGATCAGAAGAGCCATCAGAGGTTTCTTGGCCGACTTGCCAGACTACGAGAAGTTGTTGCCATTCGTTAGAGGTAACGTCGGTTTCATCTTCACCAACGCTGACTTGAAGACCATCAGAGATGTCATTTTGGACAACAAGGTTGCTGCCCCAGCCAGAGCTGGTGCCATTGCTCCAGGTGATGTCTGGGTTCCAGCTATCAACACCGGATTGGAGCCAGGTAAGACCTCTTTCTTCCAAGCTTTGGGTGTCCCAACCAAGATTGCCAGAGGTACCATTGAAATTGTCTCTGACGTTAAGGTTGTTGCCGCCGGTTCCAAGGTTGGTCCATCTGAGGCTTCTTTGTTGAACTTGTTGAACATCTCTCCGTTCACTTACGGTTTGACTATTGTTCAAGTTTACGACAATGGCCAAGTCTTCCCAGCTTCTATCTTGGATATCACTGATGATGAGTTGGTTGCTCACTTTGTTGCTGCCATCAACACCATTGCCTCTGTCTCCTTGGCCATCAACTACCCAACCTTGCCATCGGTTGGTCACTCTGTTGTCAACTCTTACAAGGACTTGTTGGCCGTTGCCATTGCCTCCAAGTTTGTCTTCCCAGAGATTGAGGAGTTGGTTGACAGAATCGAGAACCCAGAGAACTATGCTTCTGCCGCTCCAGCTGCTGCTGCTGCTGCTTCTTCTGAAGCCGCTCCAGCTGCTGAGGAGGCTGCTGAGGAGGAGGACGAGTCCGATGATGACATGGGTTTCGGTTTGTTCGATTAGATATGAGTTAACACCCCTTTAGTTTTAGTTTAATCTATCAAATCACTTCTGTCTTGAGATATTGTAGGCGTAATCGCCATGGCAAGGTGCCAACAAGAGGTTACACAGTCAGTCCCACTCTCCCTCTCTTTTCCATTGCACAGCCACGCAATGGAGAGTAGATAGTTTTACACTTATCAAGAAAACACCCATACACAATGCCCAGATAATGGAGGATTTGTAAGAAAAATCTCCCCTTTTTAATCGTCATCATCAATCCCACGCTTCCCCGACGCTCCTCAGTTCAGCTTAGCTTTAATGCCTAAAGACCAAGCTCCTACTGTTCCGACTGGCTGGAAAGCCCAGTTCGACGATAAATACAAAACATGGTTTTATGTTGACCTTTCATCCAGCCGCTCACAATGGGAGGCTCCAAAGGGGACTATCTTCCCTGGGCAAGATTCTGATCATCAGCCACCTCCATACTCTCCAAATGATAACAACAACAACAACAACAACAGTACTGGTGCTGGAAAGTCTATCCAGAGAAACCAGCAGCCGGTTTCTCACCAACAAAGGCAGCAGCTCCCACAACAACAGTACCCACAACAATACCCACAGCAATTCCCACACCAATACCCACCAATGCAACAGTACCCACCACAACCAATGTATTACCAGCAACCATATCAGCAGATGCCGCCTCAGCAGCAACAGCGTCAGAGAGCAGGTATGGGTCCAGGGGCTGGCATGGCCCTTGGTGCCGGTGCCGGTATGCTTGGTGGTATGGCCCTTGGTTCCATGATGGGTGGTGGTCACGACAGTTATGTCGAGAACAACTACTATGGTGATGATGCCGGTGGTGGTGACTTTGGTGGCGGTGACTTTGGTGGCGATTTTTAAACCTGTTCGTCGTAGTCGTCGTCGTTGTTGTTGTTGCGGAGTGTCGTTAGTATATAAACTGGAGTTGGTACAAGTTTTATGTACGTATTACCCTTTTGGCGTCAGTTGTAGTTTATTCCTGCTCGATTGCCGGTGTGATCATCAGCTAAGACAATATATATCGTATTAATAGACTCAATAGTTTGTTCAATGAACTTGTCTGTATTGACATACATTTATTCAAACCTTTCTCTTTCTCACAGTCTTTTTAACGGTGGCGGCGGCGTCCTCCTTGGTTGGTTTCCCTTTCTCAACACTACTACTCTTTTTAGCTGTTTCTTCTAAATTACCCTTCTCCTTACTTTCTGCCTGGATCGCCTGTAGCTCGCTTATAAACCACGTCAGTAGACCCCATAATACCAATGCGATGGCCAAGAGTGCTAACAAATGGACGTTACCATTAGACATAAAAACAAGGGTGACAAGCGAGGCAATCAGCAGCGAAAATGTCACATGTGTAGCTAGAATTAGAGTCGGAGTTGTCCCTGGCGTGAAGATCGACTGCCACAAATTCTCGATGAAGTCCATGTCGTTGATGATTCACTTTTTGAAGTTGAGTGATGATGATCAGGAGAAATAGAGAAACGAACTTTCGAGAAACCGAACTCCAAATTATTGATATTAAAACCAGTCTTACCTAGTAGGACGCCCCCCACCATAAAAAGACACACACACAACATCACATCACTGTCGTAATTAATGTCTGGAAAGTTTGAACCAAAGGATCCTGTCAAGCTCAATGAGCCACTATCCACACCATATACTCGTGAGCAGCTGCTCCAGTTCAATGGAGAGACTACGCCTTACAGATACATTGGCATCAAGGGATTAGTCTACGATGTGACATCTAACATTGGATCATATGGTCCGGGAACCAAATACAGTGCTCTGTTAGGCAGAGATGCTAGCAGAGCGCTTGGAAAGAGTTCACTCAAGGAGGAGGACCTCGTTAGTTGGGATACTAGGGACTTCACGGACAGACAGCTCAAGGTTCTTGACGACTGGGTGACGTTCTTCACTCATAGATACAACATTGTGGGTGTCATTGTCGATAATTGACAATTCGGGCTTTTAATACAATGGCATCATATCGCTTTCAAACTGCTGTAGTCTTCGCTTTCATGTGCTAGAGGTTTTTTTTGATTTGCATTTTGATTTACATGGGAGTAACAAAAAAAAAACACAAAACAACAACAACCATCATCAACAGCGGTATCAGTAGCACAATGTCGAACTCGATGCGCTCGCAGCTGCTGACAAGCGACACGGGACTGGATATTGGCATGTACGAAGAAGCTCTGCCACTACCACCCATACAAAGGCATCAACAAACGCCCCGTCATTCGCTGACATCCCATTCTTCCTTCAACATGTTCCGTCGCAAGAGCAACAAACCAGCTCATGGAGTTGGCAATGAAGATGACGAGGAAAAGGATGTCTTCATGGATGGTGGTACAGCCACTATGTCTTTTGATGACCTTATTACGATGCCTGACAGGGGCCGTTTTGGTATGGGTGGCGTCCACTCGGATACTGCCCCCATCATTCCTACTTTGCAAAGCAGCGCCATTGCTAAACCTAGTACTGAAGCAGTGAACAATGTTGCATACAGAAAGCAGATGACGGCACAGAAGAAACAGGCGCTGAACCGTATGCGCGCACAGCAGGATCCAAGAGCACAGTCTCTGACGGGACATCCTCCTGCGATGTACGGCCCCGGCCCGCCTGGATCAAGGGCTAACTCTTTTCAAGGCCAGCCAATGAATCCAAGAGCTTATTCGCTAACAAATCAGCCTCCTATGATGCAGAACTTTAGGGATCCACGGAACAACTCTCTTTCAAGCCAGCGTTGCCCTCCAGGTCCACCACCTCCACCTGGGGCTATGCCTCCAGGACCAAGAACATATTCCCTCACAACGAATCCATATCAACAGCAGAGACAACAACAACAACAACAACAAGGTGGCTTGCAAGCACAGAGAATGATGCCTTCGCAACCAAGACAACAACAACAGCAACAAAAGTTTCCTCAGCAGTATCCTCTACAGCATGGACCTCCACCACAGGAGAACTATAATGGTCCTCCTAACGGTCATTACCCACAACAGAGAATCCCAAATGGATATAACATGCAGCAGCAGCAACAGCAATGTGGGGGACAGCCTCAAGTCCAAATGAGAGCACCAGTAAGACAGAGAAACTCTCTTCCTGGTGTTCCTTCACCTTTGAGTCGGAGTACATTGGATGTATCTGACCAAGGGGATTTGGCACAGCACGGAAAGGAGCTGAATGAATATACTCAACCTGTTTCTAACTCGAGACCCACACAGCAACAAGTGAAACATAACGAGAACAGTTATTTGCATGGTGACACCCAAGTTAAGCAGGGACCGCCACAACAGCCAGTACCCCAGGTGAAGCAGGTACCACCATCAGATGAACATTATCAACAAAGGGTTATCCCTCAACAAGCGAATCCGAATCTCCAGAAACAAGAACCAATCGACCGGCAACCAGTAACAGCTCGAGAGTCTATCGCAGAGCCACAACCACAGTATGAGAATTCTTCTACTCAAGACACCACGTCTTCGTCAACCCATCACCATTACCTTGCTGACAACACCATTATTTCAGACGGATTGCCAATCGAGGAATCAACACCATCCCCATTTTTGGATACGACTCCTCCTGCTCAAACTGTTGGAGGCAACGAATCTCCATCGAAGCTGCCTAGAAACAAAGCACTCCCTCACCTCAGTCTACTGAGTTTAAGAGATGATGATGATTCTGATGAGGAAATTGTAAAGGACTTTGAAGACACTAGTAGAGTGTTGGACACACTTAATGAATCAGAAGAACATCGTCACTTAGAGGAGCAGTTAAAGTCACACTCGTCTCATCCCCAAACACAAACCCAGCTGTCTGATAGTCCTGTACCGAGAAATCAAGATGCGCACAAAACTCACAAGCCATCTATGTCAGCATACTCCATGTTGAGTGCTGATACAGCAACGCAAGCTGATCGTGACGTATATGGACAGAAGAACAAGAGTGATATGTTTGTAACAGCATCGCAGTTCTCACTTGTTGCCAGTTCTACAGCTAATAATCCCAATGCATCTCTATCTCCAGAAAGAATTGAGATTGGTAATAGAAGCTTGGACTCGCAGCATCTGAAATCTGGCAATGTGTCTAATACTGATCATGATGATGTCGCAATTGGTCAATCTACACTCAATTCAAGGACGCCCACGGCTTTGGAGCGTAATACAAGCATCCCACAATCCACATTTCCTTCAGTCCATTCAAAGAGAAAGTCTGTCCAGAATCAGTATGGGTCTGTTCCAGAACATACGAGGGCTCTTGAGACACCATCTGTCAACTCAGCACATCGAAAGTCTGTGAATGCGAACTACCTTGACAGCTTGGAAACTCCAGTGGTTCAACAACAGGCATTCCCTCCTTCTGTTCATACTACTCCTCTGAACATCAAGCGTCTCAGCTCAGAAAGCTTGAACAGCTCCAAGTCCAAGGGTTTCAAATCCCCTAGATTCCTAAAGAAGTGGAAGAAGTCTTTTTCAAAGGAGAAGAACAAGCCGGCTGTCTTTGAGCCTGTTTTTGTTCCCTTAAGCGAAGCCACTTTGGGATCTACTGGCACATTTGAGTCCAGAACCGCGTCCAACTTTAGCGAGAGAAGAGGGTCCGGTTCTGAAGACGTTGATGATGTGACCAACAATGAAATGGATAGCACGGTCCATAAAAGTTTGGATCCTAGCATTGGTGAGTCTCACAGTTTCAGGGATTTTGACCGTTCCTTACTGCTTCCAACACCGCCAGTGTCCGCACCATCAGAAAAGACACTTGGTGAGTCCTTCACTCCTCTTCCTATTACAAAGACATTAGAGCCTGCTCCTGTTGTTAGTCCAGGAGCAAAATTGAGTTTCACTGTAGATCAGTTGGGTATTATGGAGGACAAAGCTACACTGATTCAGGAGTTGGATCTCGTATCCAGAGAATTGGCATCATCCATCAAGAGAGAAATCCACCTAGAAGAGAAGTTAACTCAAGGGAAGGATGGTGTTCCTATATCACCAACATCAAACGAGAAGACGGTTGCTGAACAGCTGAGAGAACAAAGCTCCCAAATTGCTGAATTGACGAGAAAGTTAACTGAGGAAAGAAGAATCAGATACATTGCCGAAGAGCATGTATTGTTGCATGAGAGTAAACAATCGCCGTCTGCATTGAAGTTGAATTATGAATTGGATCAGTTGAAGGCTGAATTGGCTTCAAGGGAGGAACTAATCAACAAACTTGAATCCGAGATTGATGGTTTTAAGAGGGAAATGGATGAGGCACAATCCCAGCTAGAGCAGCTGCGCAAGGTAAACAAAGATAATGAGACATCTTTGATTCCGAACTTGAGAAATGAAATCGAGGTCTTGTCGAAGGATGCAAAGAGTTATTCTCTTCTGATTGAAAGATACAAGTCATTGAAGTCTGAAAAGGATGACTTGGAGGATAGATTATCGGCGGATGGGGCAGCCAGCCCGTTCCATTCACCAGAAAGATCCCTCTCACAAAGACCCTTTTTGAGTGGCAACAGTTCTTTTGAGGACCAGCCTGGTTCGTCAATCAAAAACAATAAGCGACTCACGACATTTTCTCTACTTAATGTCGCTGCGTCTTCCAAATAAGAAACACCTTTACCCTTTGTTAAATGATGTAGACTGGTGTATATATTCTATACTTGATAATTACAAATAATCTAAACCAAGATCCCATCTTTTTGAGTTACTGGCTCCATACACCTTCAAAACGTTTGAATTATTGAAGCTCTTGACTTAGCCATTGTATCTTCAGATGCTGTTGCTGCCTATAGTCCAGTAATTCAACGCTTAGTCATGCGCCTTTTTTTTTTATGGCTGGCTGGCACAAATTTAGATCTCACAAGAAACTCAACTTACACTTGTTCACCAACAAGGGTCAGCGGCTAATATGAGTTTCAACAGAAAGAGACCGTTTGGTACGTACAATTGTTCCGAAGTATGGATTAGTGCCTTTACTAACTCGAGATACCAGATGACCAAGACTACTATCAGCCGGAGAAGAGAGTGCGCCAGTCTCCAATGATGGAGCTAGCGAAAACTCTTTGTGCTGATCTCAACACATTGGGTGAATCTGTGAAAAAGTATGTGGAGGACGTGGAGTTTATGTCAACTCCACTTGTTACCCACTTTGAGAAGGAGAAGTCATTCAGAGACGCGGTGTTGGACACTCTTTTGGCGATCACAACAGAACAACCGCAGAAGATTCCCCATATTGCAGGTCTCATTCAAGTGACAAACTCCAAGGAGCCTGCTGTCGGTAAGATTATTGTTGAGTTCTTGCACCAGAAGGCCCAGGAATTCATTGAAAAGGCTTTTGTCAAGGCTTCAGAACCAATGTCTGACGAGACGGGTCCATGGAACCGTTTGAAGTTAATTTTGAGGCTGTTATCAGCATTGTCCTTTATCATTAATGAGGAAAGTTTGGTTAAGATCTATACCCAGTTGTTGACTTTAGCAATTGATCTTCAGGCGAATTCACCAGAAAAGAGAAACCCTTTGGCAGAAGCGCTCTACTATAATACTTTGATTTCGCTTCCATATTTGCTCATTTATAACGGTTCTAATGAATTTTTGATCACATCGATCAAAGAACTAATTTCACTTGCTGAGACTTTCAAGATTCAACCAAGTTGTGTTACTATCACTAAGCCATTTAGTGAGTTTGCCCACCAGATGTATGAATCCAAAGATATCGTCAACTTGATCCTACCAGCTATCAAGGTATTCTTTGAAGGTGATATACAGGAATCTTTAACAATTTTCATTGCTATCAAGGAAGATTTGGCTTCATTGTTAATTCAACAAGAGAAACACACTTTGCCACAATTCTCTTTCCCAGTGTTGGAGGAATTAATGAAGGTTAGTGGTTTAGACACAGGTTTGGGATCTGTCGATGGTATGTGGAGAACTCCAAGACTCACCTTTGAGGTCTATTTGTCAGTTAATGGACTAGAAACCAAGCCAAGAACAGACTCGTATGTTGGTTTGCTGTTAAGTGATATCATCACAGATTTGGTCCAGGCTCTTGAGTATAACAGAAAAGAGGCGGCTAGACAGATCATTACCCTAGATTTGTTCTTCAGAGAGGGTTTGTTTGCTGAACCAGGTTCTAATGTTGATAAATTGAGAGCAGTTAACGAGGAGAACAAACACCTAGGTGACAAGACACTGGTGAAGTCAACATGGAAAATTGAAGATATAGCTGTTGAAACCGTGTTATCGCTGCTTTTCAAATTGCCAACTGCTTCTCACCCATATGTTTACTTCTACACCACCTTGGTTGAAGCTTGTACAATTGCCTCCCAGGCTATTGCCCCTGTGATGGGGAGATCCATCAGATACTTCTACTCTCGTTTGGACTCCCTTGACTTTGAGCTGAAATTGAGATTTTTGGATTGGTTGACAGTTCAATTGAGTAATTTCAACTTCACTTGGAAATGGAGAGAATGGGAAGGTGATTCGCAGAGACATTCAAAAAGTTTCTACCACCCAAAGATTTCTTTTATTAGAAATTTGATCAACAAGGAGCTCAGATTGACCAGCATTGAGAAGATTGAATCCACTTTAACACCAGAATTCCATCAGTATTTGGACATTAGTATCTACACACCGGAGGAATTGAAGGACTACTACGTCTCATTGTTTGGTGATGAATCGAAACTCTCAAATGTTGAATTGACATTCTCTGGAACGGAGAAAACAAAATTCTTCTTCTTGAGAGATAATATCCCATTTGAGAGAAGTGTCAAGAGATTGTTGGAAACTCTCCACAAGGACTTGGGCAGAGAAGAGTATGACGCTACCATTGCTGAAGTAAAGGATCAGATTAAGGATTACCCAAATTCTGAGAAGTTGTTGATTTCTCTTGTATTCCAGACCCTTTGTTTCTCTGGCAACAGGTCAACTACACATGCTGATATTGCAGTTCATGCTAACTTGCCATATTTGGAGGAACTAATGTTTACTGAGGCTGAATTGAAAGATGAGGATGCTATCCCTCTTTCAGATGAAACTCAGCAAAGACAAGAGTGGGCCATTGAGGCTATCTTGTATTACTGGCATAAGATCCCACAAAATGGGTTTTTAGTGTTGGATATTTTGGAAGCTTACAAGTTGATCACTCCAATTGCCAAGATTAAGTTTGTTTTGAGGGACACGGGTTCAGTGAACTATGGCCTTGTGAATGTCAGTGCGACAGAGTCAATCTTCCGTACTTTGTCTACTGCACTTTATTCCAAGCACGGTGCCATTAAAGAGTTGAGATTTATTGTAAGTGAGTTGCTCGGAACCTTGAACGGTACTACTTCTGCCTTGAAGCTGGAAGGCGAGATTACTTTTCCAAACATGAATGATGAATTTTCTGATACTGATGAGTTGAAATGGAAGTATCACACTGTTCTCTCGTTTATCAAGGCCATTTTGAGACAATTCTCTGATGAATATGGTGCCCTTGCTCAAGAATTGAAAGACCAAACGAAGAAGAGGGTCATTCATACTTCCTCTGCAGACATTATTACTGGATGGATTGAAGAATTAAAGCAACTTTAAGAGGCCCATCAAATGCTATATTATTATTAGTCCAAGGGGTGAACCCTTCGAGTACATCTTTGTAGATTCTACATTTAACCCGCCATGCCATCAATTCATTAGATATAAACAAGAATGTACAACCAGGTACTATTTTGCCTACGCATGATCTCCATGCAACTTTTGTTCAGCTTCCCTCACAATTTCCTGAGAGTGTGGAGTACCAATGTCATGAACCGCAAAGATAGACTTGATCTTGTTATCGCGATAGTATGTCTTCCACATGAGACCGAAACCGATACCAAAGAGCACTGTTACGCCACCAAAGTAGCTAAAAAAATTGGCATTACTGTTAGCTGAAGCTGCAACGGATTTGTTCATTCTGGTAAAAGATTGCTGGAATAATTTAGCTGTGGATGGAGAGACCATTTTGTGGACTAATCAACTGTTGTCACGGTGAATTTTTTCTTAAGAAAAAAGCATACACACAGAGAGGTGGAACGAGAATGGCTTATATATATATATTATTTATATGACACTATCAAGCATGATGTCTGTCTGGCTCATTCACAAATGGTGGCTTCATTTTTTTTTTCTGGTGGTCCATTTGGTCAGGCGATTAACGATAAAGCAAAGCAAAAAAAAATCATGAGATTTATTTTTCTGCCAAAAATCAGATCATATGGGAACAAAAGACTCGTTGGTGGCACAATGATGGAAGTGATCAAAGTATGTGACGACAATGGATATTCGCAAATATATAATTTCATTTCTGTGATTCGAAAACGGGCCGGGTCTAATTAAATTTGACTACCCAGTCGGTATCCAGTCGGTATCCAGTGGGTGTTCAGAAGTTTTCCTGAAAGGGTAATTTTACGATTTGGGACATTATTGGATGTAGGAATCAGAAAAAGAAGGGACCGCTTCGAAAGTTGGTTGATTATTTAGCTGGAAAGTCAGGCAATGAGACCAGATTATTTCTTGAAGTAGGTTAGGTTCACACTACACACTACACATATGATGGTACTAATTCTTTCAGTTTGCACTGTATTCATTACCGGGTTATTTTCATTTTGATATAGTCTAGATCATTGTTCATATTTCTCATTACACTTTTTGGCCATTGATCTTGACGCCACTGGCCCCGCCCCAAGGCGGGGCCAGTAGTGTCTTCCTGTGAACTGTGGCCTTTTAAATGAGATTCAGATCGACTTGAGGTGGCTCCTTTATCACCTCGTATTCTCTCAACGGAGTTTGTTAATCTACATCAAGACCTCACTTTGAACAAATCTAAAGGCATGAGAAAACAACAACCAGCACCAGCAGCAGTATTGTATATATATATATATATATTTATGTATCGGTGGGCGTATTTAATATTTATTCATCCTCTGGAACAAGGACACCCTGTTGGCCCAAGAGTTGTTGCAGGTCCCCCGAACGGGACATGGAGGTGACAATGTCACACCCACCAATGAACTCCTTGTCAACGTAGAGTTGTGGGATGGTTGGCCACTCAGAAAACTCCTTGATACCTTCGCGGAGCTCAGAGTCCTCAAGTACATTGTAAGCAGCAAACTTCTCAGGGTCAACACCGATCTCACCCAGCAAGTTGATGGTGGCTCTTGAGAATCCACACTGTGGGAATTCTGGGGTTCCCTTCATGAAAAGAACAACTGGGGCAGATTCGATAGCTCTCTCTATGGCCTCCTTGGTGTCTGAAGAAAGGAGCCTTCTAAAAGAGATAGCCGGTCTGATGACCTGTGGACGAAATGCTATTCTAGCAGAGGCAAAGGCAGCGGTTCTCAACATGAGGTTTTTTGCTTTGATTGGATTCTGGAAACCACCAACCAACCAGTCAGAGTGATGATTTGTAATAAATCTTCACTACTCCATTGGGCTTTGGACCGGAATAGATATATAGAACAGTCCCGATAGTCACATTGTATCACGTGATTTCAATTCCAATCGAGAGGTAATGACGTCATTCACATCACATTGTCAGGTTTTCGCGCGCCGGTGCTTTGTTTGTGTTTGTGTTTGACCCCAAAAAAGCAAAAAGAAAAAGTGGCTGAATGCGGAAAATGAGTGCGAATATTTTCGCCAATTAGCGCCACTTCTCTCAGTGTGGTAATTTTTTTAATTGTTTGTTCTTTTTTGGTGACACAAGCCCGAAAAAAAACGAATTTCTGTGAAGCTGCTTTTGGTGTTTTTTTTTTTTTTTATTTTTTATTTTTTTGTTCTTTGTTGAGAGTTTGCCCTCCCACCTTTCTCACTTTTATAACCACCACTGAGAAGTCGAGTTTATCCTTTACAGAACCCAACCGTAAGCTTCTCCAGCATTCGCGTTCTTTTGTGAGCCGCTGTCATTGCTGCCGCCGTGCCACTGAGCCACCTCCCTCCCCTTTGTAACCAAGTCGTTCCCTGAAGTCGCTGTTTCTATTTGCCGCCAATCCTACCACCACTCTAACCTTCTACCCACCCCACCACAAACAAACAAACAAACAATGCCTGAAAAAGAGCAGATGCCGCAGCCAATCCTGAATAAACCAGGTGAGAGTCCTGTGAAAGTGGCTAGTACCTCATCTGTGCCAGGTACTGCCGCTAGCCTGAAGAGTCCACCGCTGGTGTCTACGCGCTCAGAGGGCCAGATCCCTCTCTCACCTTCACATATTTTGGCAAGCAATAACCTGGCTGCTGGCATTATTGTGCCTACAAAGTCCTCCTCTGTGTCCTTCACCGTTCCTGATGGATTGGAAAAGTCTCACAGAGGTTCGATTAGTGCCAGGCCATCTTCGTTGCAGATCCACACGATGGCTGCTAGTGTCCAGAATCAGTCTTCTGCTGTTACCCCAAGAATATCATCTGCATTAGGTAAATCCCCTGCTGATGTCTTGCCCAAGCCTTCTGTATCGAGACAAGCGTCGCTGAATCATCATCATCAACAACAACAACAACAACAACAACAACAACAACAACAACAACAACAACAACAACAGCAACAGCAACAGCAACCACAACCACAACAGGTGCCAGGAGTTGCAAATCAACATGTTGCTCCAACACCGAAAGTGGCGTCAAACACCACAATGGCTTCTAGGAACGTCAGTGTTACCACCACCACCACCAGTTCTGGACATTCTTCTAGACAGAACTCTTCAACCAACTTGAATTTCATTCAGTTCACCTCACAACCATTTTCCAATCACCCCAACACTAACCCAACATTTTCTTCTGGCGCTGAAGATGTTAAGGTAGAGCTCAATAGGTCAGTATCGCCAACTGCAAGGGAGAACGCACAGCAGCAAAATTCCCCACCTTTGGGATCGCAATCTTCAGCCCAACCTTTGCAGAAGAAGAAGGAAAAGCTCGCAAAGGCTATCATTAGTACTCCAAAGGAGCAGATTCCATTCCATGAATTTTTCCAAAAGCAGGATGACCAAAAGATTCACATCTTGATTGGAGCCACTGGGTCTGTTGCTACTATCAAGGTTCCCCTTATTATCGACAAGTTGTTCAAAATATTTGGTAAAGCAAATTTGTCCATTCAACTTGTTGTCACGAAATGTGCTGAACATTTTCTTGAAGGCTTGAAGATTTCCACTGAAGTAAAAATCTGGAGAGATGGCGAAGAGTGGTATGGTTACAAAAAGATTGGTGATCCCATCCTACATCAGGATTTGCGTAAATGGGCTGACATCATGCTTGTTGCTCCGCTGAGTGCCAACACCTTGGCCAAGATGGCTAACGGTATTTGTGATAACTTGCTCACTTCCATCGTTAGATCTTGGAATCCTCAAACTCCAATGCTGGTGGCTCCTGCAATGAATACTTTCATGTACACACACCCTTTGACAAAGAAGCATCTGAATCTCATTGCCGAAGATTGTCCCTGGATTCAAGTTTTGAAACCTGTGGAGAAAGTGTTGATTTGTGGTGACATTGGTATGGGTGGCATGAGAGAATGGAGCGATATCGTTGAGATTGTTCATAAGAAGATAAAGGCAATCAAGAATGCAGAGGAGAACCTCAATGGAAAGGCTGATGAAGACGACGATGATGACGACGACGGTGATGGTGATGAAGATGACGATGATGATGATAATGATGACAATGATGATGATGACGATGATGACGATGATGACGATGATGATGATGAAGATGATGACGATGACGACGACGATGATGATAACGCCGTGGAAGGGGATGAAGACGCCACGTTAGCTGCCCCTTTCAAGGCGAATGGGGAGATTACTACAATCAAGGAGGAGGAGAGTCCCGTTTTCCATCTCGGCTCCCCGAAGATTTCACCTCCAACCATTGACCTGTCCCAAACTCCATCATATCCGTCAGAAACAGCTCCAAGAAAGTCATCGGAATCACAGCCGTTCAAATCTATGCTCATATGATAAAAAATAGGAGTCTTCCCACTTCTCTGATTCACTCAATCTGGTTTCCTACACTCATATCATTGTTGTTTATTATGTATATGTGTTTGCTTTTGTTTCCCTCTTAATCAAGAACTATTAGTTACTTTGTCTTTCTTCTAGTGCTGTTGGGGAGTTCTGGTGAATGCAGATGCTTGGTTCCCTTTAGCGATACTCCCGACACAAAGAGCTACCTTGACAAGATTTAAAATTCAAGTTGTTTCTACACACATTTGTTTAGTACCTCACTGGTTTATTAGGAATCGTGATTCCACAAACTTTTGTCGAGATCAAAGAGCCTTTCATTATGCCCGTTATGACTTTAAATTTTTTTTCCTTCCTGGATCTGACTGCCTGACTCATTGATTTCCGAAAAGTACAAATTATGACGATATTAAGTGCTGATCTATGCTGTTGATTGTGAATCAGTGACGCAGTAACTCTAGTCATCACCCTCCTCTCCCAGCTCAATATTACCTAGTTTTTCGAGTTTCTATAGACTTGGTGTCCGGATAGATCTTTAAAATACATCCTGGTTATGCAAGATGTGGGTCGCGGTGTCTGTCTTCATCAAGTGACATTATATAAATAGGTCACATGGGATAGGAGCGCAGTGTAAATAAGCGTGTTGAACAGTACTAAGTAATCAGTGATATGGGACTTCTCATTAACTCAAAACCAACCTTCATAATCCTCAATCTTGTAAAACTTCAACAAGTCAATCATTAATCCATACCACTTTTCTTGGATCTGAGCACCTTCCAATTTGAGAACAGAGTTATTCCCATCCACATTCTCCCAGAATTCAACATATGGAGAAGGGAACTTGAATTTTAAATGGTTGTTCAATTCAGTGTCAATGAACGGTTTGATAAGGCTTAGTGTATTAGTCAACTTGATGAGCTCATTTAGTAGCTTAGACAGTCGTGTGAGTATTGATTCATTAAGCTGAAGGGAGTTGATCAATAACTTCAGAATGTTGAGATTCTTGATTGACTGCTTGAAAATGAGAGGAAGAAGAGGTGAAACGTGTAAGGCAGTGTTCGTCCCGTCAATGGAATTGGTGTGGTTGTCAACGATATTGAAAAGTTGAGTTTGAATAGTGAGTTGCTTTTTGATGATTCTGGAGAGCTTAGACTGGTAGTCGAAAAGGGTATCCTCGTCATAATTGTCACGTTTGGAAGGGTCTTGAGTTGTGATGTGGTGAGCAACTTCATGAAGAAAAGAGATGAGTTCAAGCTTGTTGACAATAAATTCAAAAAATTGAATAGGTAATGAGCCTTCATCCGAGTCAACCCTCCCAAACAGTTCCTTAGCTGTACTAATTTTGAGTTCCTTCTTCAAGTATTCGTTCAAGAAAGTGTTTGCTGAATCCGTAGAGAGGTTATTCAATCCGCTGAAGTCTCTATAGCCAGAGATCTTGGAAAATATCCAGCCCAATTTAAGAACATTCTTCATTTTATCCACATCGGGAAACATGGGGAAAACTTCATCAATCTGGTTCAACTTCAAGTCAGTCATGTTTGTTTTTGGAAGACCATGTGATATGGCATGGATTGAAAACAATGTATTCAAGCTCATCCATAATCTTCGCAGCATGTAGTGGTAGTCATCATAGTTTTCATTAATGGTATTTTGCTGAAAAACATCCACCCAGAAAAGTTTGTAAATTTAACTTTACTGAAGAGCATCACACTAGAATTGATAATCATTACATCGGCTTGATCTCCCAGAAGCACCACTGAATAACTGAGAATCACCAATGTCGACAGAAAGAGCACCATGATTTGTTGTTGGAACTGGTCAAATTGGTTGATCACCTTATTGAAGATCTTGGAGAGGCCTGTAAAGAGAATGTGCAAAGATTCAAGGAAATGAGCGTTACTCAGCATGGGGTTCGGTGAGAGGTTCAGCGTCGATACGCTTGGAGATCGTTGCCTGGTGACGATTGATATCAGTAAATCCAAAGAATTGTAGAAATTTTGAACGATAAAACGATTCAGCTCATCAAATTCATTTTGCGCTAATAGTGGAGGTTTTGAAAGAATATTGACAAGAGACTGATTGTTCAGTGGTAATATAGGCATATTTGGGTGAATGAACCTGTAGTATGACTCAATGAGATGGTTGGTATTTATCTGCGCAACAGAAACAGAGGATGCCTTCTGGGAAAAGGGATACTGCGACTTTCCCACGGAGCTCAATGACAGGGCAGGGCTTGTTGGCGCACCTGGAGGGATATTGCTCTGAGAATTGGATCTTGATCTCAAGTCAATGGAGTTTCTTGGAGAGCCTGCACTTCTCAAATCGTCTTCTGAATCAGACATGAGACCAGATTCTGGAAATCTTGTTGGTCTCAGTGAGAATTGAGGGTTCTGATCACCAAAGGAAAACCTACTGTCACTAATGGACGAGCTTATCGATCCTACAGAGCCTCTTCGGTCAAAGGGTGCTTCATGTGGAACTTTCCAGAACTGAGCCTGGGGGATGATACCGTTGGGGTTGCTTGGATTGCCAATTTGGGCCTGCGATGACTTTTCTGAGAGAATCGACTGTTGGGAACTTCCATGCTGCTGTTGAGATTGGTGCTGATGCTGTTGTTGTCGTTGTTGGCCCTGGGGCTTTGGAAAAGTTGCAGTAATGGAAGTGAGTGGGGGCAGTGTGATATGTGGTAGTGACTGCGATGATTGTACCATGGCAAGGTTGGGATTTCCATTTCTATTGGGTTGAATAGGGGTGGTTTGTGGTAATACTGTACCTGTTGCAGTTGCTGCTACAGTTGCAGTTGTTGCAGTTGTTGTTGTTGCAGCGATTGACTCTCCCTTGGAGAATCCTTTAGTGGGGCCTCTCTTCAAGGGTACTCTGTCAAATGAGCAGATGTAGTTGTTCTTAGAGCAGCTGGTACAGGCCTTTTCCAAGGTGTTTGAGTGCTGGGTAAATGTGGCATCACAACGGATCTTCTTGCGGCGGCATTCATCGCAGGCTCTTGACACTTTTGATCGTTTGCGCTCTCGCTGAGAGGCCTTGTCTTTATCATCCTTGTTATTCATATTGTTGTTGTTGTTGTTGCCGGTGCTGCTGGTGTTACTATGGTTGGTCTGACTCGTGGCGGCTAATGAAGACGTAGGAATCATCATGGCTTTTGTGGATGGCTCTAGTGAAGAGCTTAAACTGTATTTGGTTGTAGGTTGTGGTTGCGACTGTGATGACTTCTCCTGTTGCTGCCGTGAAAGGATAGACGAGATAGAGGACATCAAACACAAAGAGACAGTTGATCCTTCTGTTTTTTTATTTTTTTTTTGCCCAATAAATCGTCTGGACTTGTTTATTTAATGTCACCTCTAGGAACCCTTTTGGCAGAACCGAATTCACCCGGGGTAGACTCCGTTTAAAAGGAGCTATTTAGCCGATCGCCGAAGAAGAAGAGTCGAATCGTCTGGGGGAAGAAGTTGACTCCGATTTGATACGGCTATGAAATATTAATATATCATACAGCTGTGTTTCATCAATCTGCTGTCGAATTGTCCAAGAAGATGTTGGTTCTCAGCGATGTGGTGGTGTAGGGTAGGAGCTCGTTTGGTGATAGCCGATAGCCTAGGTTATATTCTTTTATTTTTTTTTCACGTACCCTATTTCGCGGGACAACATTGTAACGATTTTTTATGCGGAAACCTAGTTTCTCCGAAAACCTGGGGTTGAAAACAAAATCTGGAGAGCGGAGTTGAGCGGAATTATTAGAATTGAGAAGGGAAGTAAGGTTCAGGACCCACGGATAAATTTTGTGCATATTATATCGGCCGGTCGCTAATCCTTACAAACACACCGAGTGACTCTGGCTTTAACTTCTATCAACCAGAAATTGCCGATTTACAAGATTTATCCTGAATGATTGATTACTGCTGCTTCTCAAATATTATTATCTCCAGACAGATTGTTTGGTGGGTGGATCAAGTATTTATGGCTTTATGTATGTTTAGTCAGCTTCAAAAAGGAAAGAGTTCAATATTTATTGAGATGAATGAAAGACATTTATTTTAGCTCGCATTTCCCAAATCCATAATCAAAAGAAATCAAGGCACAAGCATCGATAGATGCTTATTAGTCAATTTTCTAAAAGTCCGGCTTTGGGTATCGGTTGCTGGTTCGTGTCCCAGCGCCGCAGTAAGGTTCAAACTTCTCCCTCCTTCGTCAACAGTTTGTGTTGCTATAAACCCTTCAGAACCAGCTGCAGATTCTTCAGCATTCACCACATTGCTTCTCGCAACATCATTGGCAGATTGTGTTGCTGAAGGCGCTGACTCAGTAACGTTGACAATATCATCTAACTGGGATGATATCTGCTGTTGCTTTTGTTTCCTAGAATCTATCTTGTATTCAGGAGCGAACCCATTCTCCAACACTGAGAAAGCATTTTCAACAGCATCAACATATGAAGGAATTGTACTCAACTTCGCATAATTCAGGGTATCTACCCTTTGTCTAATATCATGTGGATCCGGGGTGACGTTCGGAGTTGTTGCTGGTAAGGAGTGTGCAGATGATGAATCACCACCACTGCCATTCGTAAACGGGACTGTACTCCCAAAGTATTCATCAGTTGCTGCAGTGTGGAGTTGGTGAACTCTATTGTCAACCTCAAACCCACCAACGTTGATAGGTATCACAAAAGAATTGTGTGTATTTGAAGTGTTCTCGCTGAAGATTATCTGGTCATGGATATGGTTGCTGTAGGTTGGTGGGGCATTGTTACCTGGATCGGTGCAAATATGAAGCGGGTTAGTCGGATCGACATCATTGGATAGAGGATCAGAAATTGATTGTCCGTTTATACCTCTGTTATTATAGAAGTTGTTGCGCTCAAAGAGCTTGTCCTCCTCTTTACGGAAATGTATCTTTCCATGTTTGTCAAGCAGGACTTTTCTTCCAGTCATCTCAACATTTGGAGAAATGAATAAGGTGATGGGCAAGTTAGTTCTCAATTCACTTACATTCCCATTTGCCATAACCAAATTAAGTTGTAACTTTAGTTTGTGCCTGACCTTGATGATATCATCTTTAAAATCACAGTCCTGAGTAATTTTCTTCAAGTTCGAAGGTATCTTGATGTATGAGTCTATGGATATCTTGTCCCGAAGTTCATGGCCATCCATTTGTGTCATCGTAGAGTCAAACGTGACACATTCATCGTTATAAACTTCGCCACCTTGGCCCTTGAAGACATAGTACTGAACTATTTGCGCTTTAATAAGGCCAATTTTCATTCCTTTCACCAAAGGTACAAGAAGAATGTTGATGGGTGTGCTTCCTCCAATTGGAATAGCCTTTGATGGAATCGATACTTCGTATTGGATCTTGTCAGGCCAACTCTTGCCTATTGACACGGTCTCATTCAAGGAAACATTATCACTCGATAGGGTTCTTAAAATCCTAAAGTATTGATATTTCATGAATGCAGATCGATTGAAACCTGATCTCTCGATACTGGCTTCAAACTTATACAAAATAGACCCAGCCTGGAGACCTTCAACAGTTTCTGGGATATTTCCTGGCAAGATACACTCAAAGGGTAACTCATAGTTGCCTTCTGGCAAATGAAACTGTGTACCACTTGGTGTCACTAAACCTTCAAATGGAGTCCCAGTGTATCCATTGTCTGGTAGTTGTAAATTTAACCCACTTGAGTTTGTCCTTATCAGCTTCTTCTTGGTAGCAACGAGAGGCGTCACAGGATTTGAAGCCAGGTTTTGCGGGATGTGGGTATCAAATCGCAGACTAGGATTCGACTGGAGTTCATTAGGACCCACTCTGATAGCACCATCCTTTGAGGTCAATAGGTTATCCCAACAGCACTCAAATATCACAGATTCTTCCTTCACAGGGTTAGCCACTGTGTTGTTGGCCTGTTCCAGAATTTCCAGGAAGTCAAGTTTAAATCGACCAGTGAGCTTGAGAGAGACACGCTTAACTGTGAGGGAGACTGGAAGCGAGAATATCATATCACCAGAGAGTACCACTGACGGAGACTCATAGTGGGATCCGCGGACGACAATGAGGTTTTTGTATGTGGTCTTGAGCCTGGATAAGAAAAGTTAGTAAGTGGGGGCTTCAGAAGCAGGAGATGGGCAAGCAACGAACCTGATATCAAAATAGGTGGGTTTCGAAGAGTGTGAAGAGACTGATTTGCCCAAACTAAACATCTTGTACACTCGCTCGGTGTAGATACGCCCCCCTCTGTTATTCTTTTTCACTGGTTCTTTTTCATTGTTAACTTTGTGACTAAATCTTTTTTGTTCCCTTTCTTTCTGGGTACAAAATCAGCCTACAGTACCCCCGACACACAAAAAAAACGAGAGAGTGATCCAACGCATAGAGCTACAGATATATGACAGGCAAACAAGCAAAGTAGAGCTGTGTGTATTAAGCCAAAAGAGAGTATTGCTTGGAAAGTACACATTCACCACCACTCGAAGGAACAGCATACACCGACAGGGAGGAGTCTTTGTAGTTCGCAACCACCACGTCGGTTCCTGAAAATCCAAGAGTCAGCGATAAGCGCGTTGGGCTCGGGCTGCTGTTATTGCTGTTATTGCTGCTATGTGGACGAGCAGGCGGAGTGAGGGATGCCGAAGAGCTATTTTTATCATCATTTTCAGCTACCATTTGGGTGCTAGTAGGTAATAGTTTCATGTAGGCATAGTCTCTCTCTGGTTCTAGGATCGAAGTGATATTCTTAGGAAGGTTTCTGAGGAGTGTCTGTGTGATTGAGAGCTTTCGTGGTACATTCGAGGGTGAGGTACTCGATGTTGTTGAAGAAGTGGAGCGCAGAAGCTGAGGAAGCGAGTGCTCCTGGCTTTCCACAGAAACTTCGACATCTGGTTTGTCATTTACCACTTTGAACAGGTGCACAGTACCAGTCTCTGACCCGACAGCCAAAACCTTGCCGTCTGACCTAAACACTAGACTAGATATCACAGCATTGTACGATCCGCGACGGTATTGACCAATTGAATTGCCACTAAGAGTGTCAAAGACTCTCACAATTGTCCCCTTAGTGGATGCAGTGGCCAACAAAGAGCCATCCCTGCTCAATGCAACGCACGCCAGACCACTCTTATGTGCCTGCACAATGTTCAAAGGGGCAATGTTTAACGCATCAAAGACAAGTAATGTCCCTGTAGATTCACTGCCCTCCGGTTTGTGGAAAGGGGAGTTAGTAGCTGATGGTGCTGGGTACACCAGAATGCTTTCGTCGCTAGACGATAGGTCACAGACACCTTGAGGGTTGGGTAAAGTATCAATTGTCTGTAGCAATTTCATACAGCTGATATCATAGACATATATCTGATCCAACAGTATGACAATCAGTCTCTTTCGATTCAGTTTCACACCCAAAATGGATGAAGGAAATGTTAATTCGCAAATGTTGGTCTTCTTCTTGGTGTTAAGGATGCGCAGTTTGCGTTGGGAACTTGCTGGATTGGAGCCAGTCCCCACCACAGCGACAAGCGATGTAGAGAATAGCATTTGGGCTACACTCACTCCAGAATCTAGGATAATGCTGTTAGTAACCACAACAAGTTGAACAAAATCATGACGCCACTTACCTATATCAAAACACTCTCCAAACGGTTCTACATTGAAGATTTTAAAGTCGGTATCTGTGCCCGCCGCTAGGCAGGTGAACTCCTGATTGAAGGTGAGGCAATGGAACTTGCCCATTGTCATTTCTCTGTTAACTATGTCATTGTCAAGTATACTGCTGGCTTCTGCTGGCTGCTGTGTTCTTTTTGTGGTGTAAAAGGAACCAAACTTCGCGAATTACCCATCGCAGCATAACCATAATTCTTCTTTCCTGTTTTGGGTGAGATTAGGTAAATTTTTTAAAATCTAGAGACAGAACCACATAACAATACAAAAACAAACACATAACAACAACAACAACGAGCCGCTTTTCTGCACCATTTTGAAACCATTTCGCTATGTTTTCGGCACTCTCCATTAAGGCCAAGATTGGTATTGGCCTATTGGTGTCGTACACTTCGTATGCTGCGTTTGTGTCACTTGCTGCGAATAGGGAAATCTCGCGCAGAGCCAAGATCCACAAGAGCCAATGCTGTGATGGAGGGAGCAGCGGACATGCGCTGAGCCTAGACCAATTAGAAGCAGGCTATGATGCCATCAAGGAGAAGTACAAGAGTTTGACTATTGCTGGACGGTTTGAGAACCCCTTTGAAGAGTACAGAATTCAGACACTCTTTGAGTTCTTTTTGACAAGGGTGTTGGAACTGTTTGAAGGGAAGAGTCGAGGTGATGTGCCGCCTGCTTCGAAGTTGAGAGAGATCTTACCCATTGCTAAACCTGACTTTGAGCTCCTACATGATCCCGAGACTGCTAATACAGAAGAGTTGCCACCAGTGAAGGATAGAATGACATTCACATGGCTAGGTCAGTCTTGTACGTTCATTCAACTTAATGGCTTAAACTTCCTCACTGATCCCATATTTGCTAGCTACCTGATAAACCCATATCTAGGACCGAAGAGAATCACCCCATCCCCCTGCAAGCTGGAGGAACTTCCGGCCCCTGACTACATTCTTGTGTCACATAATCATCCTGACCATCTTGATGATGATGTGATTCGTCAAATAAACAATAAGGCCACATGGATTGTGCCACTAGGGCTAAGAAAGTATCTTGCAAGAAGAGGTGTCTATAACATAATTGAACTCGATTGGTGGGATCGTATACGGATTGAGTCTAAAGATGAGAATGTGTTTGAAATTGCATGCACCCCAGCCATGCATTGGTCTGGGCGTACTCTGTTTGACTCAAACCATTCACTATGGTGTTCCTTCATGTTGCTCAAGAATGATGATCCAATGGTGTTCCATGCTGGTGATACAGGGTATGTTAATGATTTGTTCTCCAGAGTAGCGGAGAAGTATGGCGCAGGAGTTAAGTTGGCTATGCTGCCTATGGGTCAGTACTGCCCGCAATGGCACCAGAAACCAAGACATATCAACCCTCAGGAGTGTTTCAAGATCATGAATGACTTGAAAGCCAACAAGATGGTTGGTATTCACTGGGGTACTTTTGTCCTCAGTAGTGAATACTTCTTGGAACCAAAGACCAAGTTGGAGCAACTGAGAAAGGAGCTGAACAAGGAGAATGATGTTTTCGCTCCTCAGTTTGGGAAGACCTATGTCTTGGATGTGTCTAGCACGGTGGCGGACAAATCTCAAGGAGGGAATGTGGATGTGAGAGGTGGTAAGAGTGTTTTGATAAAGTAATGAAATCATTACTCTCTGTGTGAATAGAAATAATTATAGATAGCTGATATAGAAAATGACATGTATTTAGAAATGAAATCAACAAACTAATGTACATAGATATGCGTGTGAGGGATGCACGTTCATTAACAGGAGAGCTGGCTTTTCAAGTTGCAAGCTAGGTCAATGTCTAAATGATCAGGAGTGACACTGATGCTAAATGCCATAAGGTCAGTAATTAATGAAAACAAAACTTTCCACATGTTTTGGTTGAACATACTTGTTTCATTTAATGGACTCGACATATTTCTGAAATTCCTCCACAACCTCATTCTTGACCTTGTACTCGTATCCATTTCCCACACCTGGGAATTCTTTTCCCTTCACCTCGTCAACATAAGTTGAGATTCCAGCGACGCAACTCTCAAACACATTTCCATAATTCTTGACGAACTTCGGCACCTTACCCGTCGTCATACCCATCATGTCAGCCTGTACAAGCACCTGACCACTTGTACCATTTCCAGCACCAATGCCTATAGTTGGTATGTTCAACTTCGAAGATATGATCTTTGCAATTGGAGAGGGAACAGCTTCAACCACAATCGCAAATGCACCAGCTTCCTCAATCGCCTTTGCGTCTTCCAAGATCTTGACAGCATCAGCGACTGATTTTCCCTGTACTTTGAAGCCTCCTAACGCGTTTGCTCTTTGTGGTGTCAGTCCAACATGGCCCATCACAGGGATACCCAAAGCTGTCACGCGCCTCACTGTATCGCAGACCTCGATGCCACCTTCAAGCTTGACAGCATTGACCCTGCCATTTTTGATCAACGAAACAGATGAGTTAACGGCCTGCTCTATACTCGATTCATAACTTCCAAACGTCAGATCGGCCACAACGAAGGAGCGCTTCGTACCGCGCGACACAGATCTGCAATGATAAATGAACTCATCAAACGGTATCTCGTTAGTGTCCTCGTATCCAAGAGCAACCATAGCAAGAGAGTCTCCGACAAGGATGATATCTGCCTTTGCCTCGTCCGCATACTGTGCTGTCAGGTAGTCGTGGGCAGTCAGAACTGCAATGGGGGTTTGGGTCTCGTATAGCTTATAAATGTCCTTGATCGTGAGTTTACGTGGAATTGAGACAATTTCTGAACTTCCCGGCACTGGATGAGCACTTCTCACTGTCAATGCTGTGTGTAACAAACGCCTTGAGCACACACTAAACATTATAGGGGGTTGAAACGCTGTATGAAGCTTGTCGTGTTAAAGAGCGTGAAGTGTAAAGGTGGTAAAGTGAACGAACGGGATGACACAGATCCAGAATTTTTTTTTTCTTCTCGTTCCCAAATCCCGCGCGGCTCCGTTTGTTGGGATTTGTGGAGTTGCCGAATGGCCGAGTTGCCGATTTGCCGGAGAAAGAGAAAGAGAAAAAGAAAAAAGACAAAAAAAGAAAGGAAAACTGAGTTTTGTTCCGCTGGTTGAAACGGCAGCCAAGAAACCAAAATGAATATGTTGTTGTTTAACTAAAGAAAAAAATAGAAGCACAAAAAAACTAATCTTTACGTTGTTTCGTGTTATCAATCACATTACCACAGACAAGTCACGATGGTTGGATTTAGAGCTACTGTTACCGCATTCCATGCTCCAGAAACTGTAAAGCTTCCACTGAGAGACTCTCCTGATGGCGATGCCACTGCGGTAATACCATTTGACAAACTTGTTTCCCAGGTGCCTGAGTTGGAAAATAACTCCAGATTTCTGTTGAACCCATTTTACTTTTCTGGTGATCTTCAGACGATCGGGTTTTCTGTCGCTGACTACTCTAAGGTGTACCAAGTCTACTACGGCAGACGGGTGTTGACAAGAGAGGATTGTGCCACTATCAGTGCCGACTACGTCCTTCCAAAGCCTGACAATATCGATGATTTCAACAAGCAAGCTGATATCAACCAGAGACAAGGGTGGCCAAAGATGCATCCAAGAACGAGATTCTTGAGCGAGAGTGAGATTGAAACACTAACGTCCCAAGACACCAAACCTCTTCTTATCATTAACCATGGTCTCGGCGGAGGTTCTCACGAGCCATACTGTAGGGCCATGGCTGAGAAGGCCAGTGAAATTGGTTTTGAAACTGTCGTGCTTCACGCTAGAGGCTGTGGACGCTCCAAGATTTCTACTCCGGAGTTGTTTAATGCCCTGGCAACTGATGATTTAAGATACTTTTTAAAGCAGTTGAGAGCAGATTACCCAAACAGACCGTTCTACGGTGTGGGGTTCTCCTTTGGTGCTACTCTGTTGGCTAACTACTTGGGTGAAGAGTCAGAGAAATCAGAATACACTGCGACAGCTTTGCTGTCGAATCCATGGGACTTGTCTGATTCTGCTTACCACATTGGTACCAGATTCTGGTCCAAGCTTCTCTTCTTAAAGCCAATCACTGAGACACTAACTCGTCTGGTCAAGTCCAACAGACAGGAGCTTTTGAAGGATCCATTTTTCACCGAGGAGAAGATCAACGGAAGCTATGACTCCCCATTGGCATTCGATACTGTTTTCACAGCCCCACTCTTTGGTTTCAACTCGGCCTTCGAATACTACCGTATCGCCTCATCAGTCAACCGTATTTTCCGAATCAAGACACCAACCTTGGCCATTAACGCGTACGACGACCCAGTCGTCGGAGTACATTCCATTCCATTGTTCGAGGCCCAGACAAACCCTTACATCCACCTTTTGAGAACCGACTTGGGTGGCCACATTGCCTACGTTAGACCGAATGGCTCTCTGTGGGCTGTCGACAAGATTGGGGAGTATTTGCAGAAGTACCATGCCACAGTAGATGAGGCAAAGAAGGTTGAATCTGATTATATCCCAAATGTCAACAGATATGCGTCCAGATTGCGTTCTCATATCGTTACTGACGACGACGTTGACTTGGTTGAATAAAGCTTGCATTTTGGCCAGGTGTTGGTTTCAAGCACACACACAAACACACACACACACACACACATATATATATACTCATTAACAATAATAGAAAATAGAAATAGAATGATCCTTTGTTTGGGTAAATGAAAATAGCTTATTCCATTATCACTTTCTTTGTATTTTTTTTGCAGCTCTCCAGTGATGTTTTTTTTTCTTAAGGAAGCTAAAAACAACCAACAAAACAAAGCGTGCGCCCATATAAATTAGTTGCACCATTGAACCAAAACCACAATGTTGAGAAGACTCCAACTGCGAGCACGTGCATGTGAAAGTGTGAGAAGAAGCCGCATGTTGGCTCTCCCCTTGCCCAACTGTTCTCGTTTTTATAGTATTGACTACCACACGCCGGACTACGACACCCATGAGCTAACTCTCGACCAGCAGCTTCTTCAAGAGGAACTACAGGGTCCTTTAGTTCCTCACCTCAGAGATCGTGGTCTAATATCACAGTGCTCAGATGAGTCAGACCTTTCAGAGCTGATCTCCAAGAGGTCTATCAAGCTCTACTGCGGTGCCGATCCCACGGCAGAGTCTCTTCACCTGGGAAATTTGCTACCACTGCTCATCCTCCTACACTTCCACCTCA
This sequence comes from Barnettozyma hawaiiensis, assembly GCA_003706665.2. Taxonomy (NCBI): domain Eukaryota; kingdom Fungi; phylum Ascomycota; class Saccharomycetes; order Phaffomycetales; family Phaffomycetaceae; genus Barnettozyma; species Barnettozyma hawaiiensis. The sequence goes on along the minus strand of PPLY02000001.1, from coordinate 250,230 downwards.
GAGGCCATTCAGTTGTTGGGATAGTCGGTGGTGCGACTGGTGCTGTTGGTGACCCATCAGGAAGAACCACTGAGCGTCAGGCCATTGCTGATCAGATCAGAGAGGACAACCTGAGTAGAATCAAGTCCCAGATTGCACTCTTCTTCCAGAATGGTGTCAACTATGCAACTTTCAACTCCACCAAGACTGTTATTTCAGCAGGGGAAGTATCAGTGCAGAATAACGCTGATTGGTGGGCTGGTATCGGATTTCTCAATTTCCTGGCAACTTTTGGGAGATTCATACGCGTTGGTCAAATGTTGGCCCGTGACTCTGTTAAAGCCAGACTTGAATCCGAGGCAGGAATAGGCTTCAATGAATTCTCATACCAAATTCTTCAAGCTTATGATTTCTGGCACCTGTTCTCAAAGCAAAAGGTCCAGGTTCAGGTAGGCGGCAATGACCAATGGGGGAACATCACTGCAGGTATGGACTTGATATCTCGTATCCAACCTGAGACTACACAAAAGGACGACGACAAGGTGTTTGGAGTCACAGCACCCTTACTTACCACATCAACTGGTGCCAAGTTTGGAAAGAGTGCAGGTAATGCCGTATTTATCTCCCCAAAGCACACCCCGGCATTTGAGTTGTACCAATACTTTGTTCGTCAACCAGACTCTGAGGTGCCTCGTCTGCTGAAGATATTCACCTTGATTCCCTTGAAGCAGATTGAAACAATCATGGCTGAACATGAGAAGGATCCAGCCGAACGCTATGCTCAGCGCATCCTTGCCGCAGAGGTGACAGACTTGATTCACGGCGTTGGTGCGTCCAAGGATGCCAAGATCGTGACAAGCTTACTGTATCCAAGGCCGGAAAATCCATATCCAGACATTCCAACAGAGAGACTAGTTTCTGCGTTCAAAGGTGCTGACATTTTAACTACATTAAGGAAAGAGGATTTCTTTGGCAAACCAGTTAGTCAAATCGTCAGTGTTTTGCACAAAGTCTCCAAGAATGAAGCAAGAAAGTTGGTAAAGTCGGGAGCGGTCTATTTTGGCTGGGACCGCACCAGAGTAGAGGAATCAGACTCTCTCTTGATCACTGATGATGTATTGCTTGGTGGCAAACTTCTAGTATTGAGAGTGGGAAAGGGAAAGTACTATGTTACCAACTTTGAATGAACGTAATGTGTTGTGTAAATAGAGAATAAATGATATGTACAGACTAATGTCAATACTATACTATAAGTAGCAATATAAAACACCACCATTTACTCTTCAACTTCTTCCAGTTGAACTCTCTTCTTCACTTGGGAAGAAGAGCCTTCAGAATGCACCTGGGAACTGTTAGTTGTAGTTTCAGCGCCAACTTCGATGCTAGTCTTCCCAGAATTCTTCTTGTTCTTCTTCTTGCCCTTCTTTGTGTTAGGCTCATTCCAGGCATACAATGGCTTGAAACTATCAAAGAACCCGCAGTCCTCAAACAAGTTAGGGAATAGCCACAAACCTGGTTTCACCAGCACAATTGTAATGCAGAACACGATCAATCTAACAATTGCCAAAACGAAGAACAGCCCAATGAAACCCAATGCACCCATAGACAAGTACCAGACACCACGACGCATAAAGACGGGCCATAGTGGAAACAAAATCAATGTAAAAGCACCTAGAACAACAAGAGCACCCTTGATCAAGTCTAGAGTAGAACGTTTGGTGTAGAACCACACCAAATACTCATTGTCATCCAAAGCAGTGGTCTGTTTAAGTACAAGACATGGTATGCCCTTTTTTGGGACTAAGCCCTTAGCACGGGCATCAGCTGTGTGTAGTTTTTGAGCAGGAAGCGACAGTCTCGTGTTCACCAATTGGGCAATGGCCTGCTTGGCCTTGTTGGAATCTTCAATTGGTGGAAGCTTGTTGGCAGGGTTCGAAGCCATCTTCTTGTACTCATCAGAGAGAAGAGCTCTCACAGCACGCTTTACACGGTAGAAATCAATGCTAGAGCCTTGAACAAAACCTTGACGAGCTTTTAGAGTAGCATTGCCACGGAGAAAGTTGGCAATGTTGACAATGATTGGATCAACTTGGGTTTGTTGTCCTTGTGCTTGTGCTGGTGCTTGTGGCTGAGAGTGTGAGTGCGGTTGAGTGGTGTGGTCGTGGTCATGTTCCCCACCATTATGACTGTGGTTGTGGTCGCTCATTGTGACGAATTGAAGTGGGTTTCAATGAAGACAAAATATGTTTCGGGGGGTTTTGTGGTGAAGAAGAAATGTTTTTGTTGTTCTTATTCACCAACACCAAAAAAAAAGAACAAAAAAAACAGACATCCTGATGACATAATCACTTACTTTTCGTTTCATCGGTTCGATTCTTGGGGAGAGCAATCAAATTCAAAGATAAAACATATCAAAACAAAACAACACTAAAAACAATAAGAAACAGTAACACAGGCGCCATGACTATGCATCCAGACGTTGTTGTTGCCGAGCTACTACACCAGCTTGCTCATGAGGGCACAGAAGGTGTCACATTTGAAAGGCTTTGGGAATTGCTGCCCTCAAGCTGTCCCAAGACGGCTTTGTTCCTGTCAATCGTTTACTCGTGGCTCAAGAACAATAAGAATCTGGAATTATTGGTCGCAGGTGATGTTCAAAATTCTCTACCGGGGTCTATTAATCAGTTACCGGAAGGATCACTTGTTAGGGTTACTGATGAGTTTCAATGGACCGAATTGACTGGTGCTGTTAGGGAGAATAACATTATTGGAAATGCTGCATATGAACTACTTGTTGAGATCGCGCGTCACAGATCACAAGGTATCGATACGCTCCATCTTATGAGAAATACTGACCAGGACAACAGATCCTCAACAAGTCGTATCAAAGTGATCGCCCATCTGATTAAGAAGTTTACAGTGCTGAGAAACGGAAGAACTCTTTCCTTGTTAATCTTGAATGAGTACTTTTCTGAAGATGCCCTCAAGGACTTTCAAATTACTGGTACTAGGGAAGTCACTATCAACATTCCAGAATTGAAGAAGAGAATGACAGACACCTTGAAGGCTGCAAAGAATGGTATCAGACAAATGTCTGACCTGAGAAGAGAGCTCGAGCTGGATAAGACCCTCAAATCAAAGCGTATCTTCAAGTCAATGGCGACTTATCTTGAAACCAAAGGCTGTGTGGAGAAACTGCTGGTTGTCTCCAATGTTTCATCAAATAACAAAATTCGATCCTTGAAGTACATCAAAGACTATGTTCGAAACAATGTTCAGGATGAATCTGAATCTGAAGATGACTTCAACGATGAGATGATCGATGATGATTTGAAAGATGACGAACATGAAGCCGGTGCTCCATCACTGATCACCAATGACTCCAACATTATATCCACCGCTTCCCACTCCGTTCACAAGCCAATACTAAACAGATTTTACCCTGTACAAAACCAATTATACTCCGTTATCAACAAGCAGGGAACCAAAGGTTGTTCTACCAATGCTATACAATCTGAAGTATTCGGTGAAGAGTACTCTCGTCTATTCACAAAATGGATTGAAAGCTACACCTCTGGTAAGTTGGTCCCCAACTTGGTAGACATGGGTATAATCAGGCACTATGATTTCCAGGGACGCGTGAAATTTTACAGATATCTTACCCATCCGAACTTTCTACTACTCACAAAGCAGCGGCAGTCATCTGAAGGGCTAAGATTGCCTGTTTTGAAGACCAAATGTCTGTTGAATTCCACAAAACTCAATGCGCTGAACAAGAAACATTACATCTCAACAGGTACAAAAGTCGATATCGGAGTAGGGTCTGATGGCCTTGAGACCATCATTTGGAGAAGCAATAGTAGTTCTTTAGGTGTGAGTAAGAAGGTCAAGATGGAATCTGGCACTACAAGCCCAGATAATCCTGTCACAGTTGCTAAAAAGAGAGGCAGGCCACGTAAGGGAGAAGAAAGACCTAAGGCTCCTAAGAAGGCTAAGGCTACTAAGGAGAAAAAAATCACGACAGAGAATGGACCCGAAGTTCCTACCCTTGCACCAGATCTCACACAAGAAGAACTTGAAATGCAGCAGATTCAGGAACTTATCAATACAACACCAGTTCCAGAGCTCTTACCAAAGTCTTCTCCAGAACCTCCACAAGGACCCAATGAGAAGAAAAGACACCCGAGGAAAAAGGTACAACAGTCCATTACTTCTGCTCTTAAGGGTACTTCTTTCAAAGCTCTAGAACGTGAAGCAGCTCTATTGAGACTGCTGGAGGATCAAGATGGAGTGAGAGAAGGTGGCCACCTTCTTCTCACAGATCTCCGTGATGAACTTGGTTACAATCTGGACAAGAAGACATTTATGCGTGATATCAACTCACTTGTATCGCAGAGTAAGATTCTGATTGAGGAGATCGCTGTTGGCGATGATGATTATGAGGAGGATGACACCTTTGTCGATGATACTGAACGATCGCCTGTGAAGGTCACAAGCTTGTTGATTTCTGTCAATGCTAGTATTGGGACAATTGAGCACATGAAGAGGGTGATTAAATCCAGAAAGAGTAAGAAAGGAGCGTTTAAGAAGCTTGAGGAAGTTAACGCTGATATTGACTTCTTTGATAGGGAACTTCGAGACAGTTTTAACAAGGTGAATCCTCCGATAGTTGCACAGGTGGAGCGTGTTCGAGTTCCGCGGAAGTCACGTTTGCTGAAACCAAAGGAGAAAAAGACGAAGGAAAAGAACATCAAAAGGGAACCAAAGTCTACTCAGTATACGGCTAGGGTGGAACCAAAGGAATTCCAAGATCAAACTTCTGATGAGTTGTTTGAGAACCTGCGCTCCAAGGTTCGTCATAACCTGAAGAAAACGAAGGAAGATAAAACTGCTGGTAAGAATGGAAGGAAGAGACGTAATGTCCAGAACTTGAACAGCGAAGAGACTATGATTTTGTTCAAATGTGTTGTAATCTGCAAGACTATTAACCAAAATCAGATCAACTGGACCAAGATCAGTCAACTACTAGGGATTGGAATAGGGGTTCTCAAGACCAAATGGCCGCGTATTAGGATGGTGATGGGATCCAACGGGGTCAAGGTTGCCAAAAGTCTTTGGAAAAAGATTTTGTTGAACAGTGTCAAGGAGGGTCGCATTGAAATGAATGACATTGAGAGCTTGCAATTGAGGCAACTAGTCAACGTTTGGATCGATTATGAAAATGGTATTGGAACGACAGACCTTGAAGAGGGAGGGATCAATTTGTTTGCCAACATTGAAGATAACCACAGAGCCTTTAAGTTCACAAAGGTTGGTAGCGATGACAGATACCACTATGACATGAACTCCATGATTCAAAGGGAGCAACAACTCATTAACAGTGTCTTCACATATGATGGACTTGATAGAAAACAAGACCAAGATCCGGAAGATGAAGATGAAGGTGAAGATGAGGATGGGGATGAGGGCCACAACAAGAAGGAAACTCCTAACTATCACAGAATTAGGGACATAATTATCTCAGTTGTTACAAGCGGTGTCCATTGTGACATCAAAAAAATCCATGCCCTTGAAGAATTCAGTTCCGAAGAAGTTGATGCTGTGTTTCTGAAGTTGGTGAAGCAAAGACTGATAGTTTTTCAGAACCACCAGGCAGTTGAGAACCAGCAACCGAAATCCAAGGTTTCCCTTGGTGACAAGATGACCATGGCTCTAGAAGACAACACTTTTGACTTTTCGCTACCAAAGATTTCCAAGTTTCAAAATTTTGTCAAAGATCTTCACGAGGGGGCCAATAAGGCTTTGGTTCTGAATCCACTTTTTGATAACTCATATATGGTCTCTATATTGGAGCTGATGAAGGATGGCGCTATTGATATCACAAGAATCGACCACTACAGAAAGGAAGTTCTTTCTGGCTACGAGGCTAGAACTTTAGAAAGAGAGAAACTGGACTGTGACATCCTGCTGACGAAGGGAGACTCCAGTTTGGTGGAACGATCCCCCGAAAAGCAAAGAGTCTCCATCCCAAGAGGCAAAGCTTGTTCACATATATGGATTGATGTGTCTGGAAATGTGAATGTTGAACTATGGCAGAAAGTCTTGAAGCTTGTGATTGCGACATTGATCTCCAAGCCGGGTATTCTGGAATCTGGCCTACAGAAGCAGCTGTCGGTTGTGTTGTCCCCATACGATTTGAATCAAATTTCACAATGGCTTGTCAAGAACAAAGCAGTCAGGAAAGGTGATTTTGGGGGATATTGGTTACAGGATCAGTGGTACATGTCGTTGGGCTTCTAAAATGCAGTTCATTGGGTTAGTTGGTTATATGTTGTATCCGCCGAATGTAAAAATTCCATCCATCCAGATTATGTAATCAGTATATGTGGAGCAAAACAGCTAAAACACCAAAAAAGTTTGAACCGAGACAGACCAATAAGCGAATAATCATTAACTCACGTCACGAAACCATGCCACCTCCAGTTCAGCAAGTGCAATACGGCCAGCCACCATCCAACTTTGACAAGTTCAAAATGGGTGCCATGATGGGTACCACTGTTGGTGTCGTTGTTGGTGTCCTTTTCGGTGGTTTCTCCATCCTCACCTCAGGTCCTGGTCCAAACGGTGTCATGAGAACGCTTGGTCAGTACATTGCTGGTTCTGCTGCTACTTTTGGTCTATTCATGTCTGTTGGTTCGGTAATCAGATCCGATGACGAGTCTTCCTTGAACTATTTGAAGTCATACAGAGCTGGATCCATGGCTGAAGCTAGAGCATTAGCAAGAGCAAGATTTGAAGTCTTGAACGAGTTCAACAAGAGAAACTAACGCACCTGACCTTCCTGATATGTGATATGAATTAAAATGCAGCACTGACGGTGTGATGTGTGTACATAGATGAGGTGTCATTGATCCCCAAATACGATGATTATACTGTTCCAAAGGTGTAGCCTGGTCACCTCTCCATCTGAAATTGAGCCTCGTCTCTTAACTGCTTTTGTTCAAAAGACTTATGAACGGTCATTATCCTCCCAACTATCTTCGAGATCAAACTTTTGGGTTCAATGGCATATCTGTGACGCGAAATATTCTCAGAACACTTAATGATGTACGTCGTAGGCGAAACCTGTCTTATTACATTGCCTTTATTCCTCCAGACTTTTACCGACAAGGTTCTTCTTTCTTCTTGCGAGTTCTGATCGACTCGGAACAGGAAGTTCTTCCAGTAGAGCGAGTGCACTTCTCTTTCAAGGGTCCCATCTGTTCTGAACTCAATGTCTATGAGACTTGAAGGTATCTTAATCTCTTGACTTGAGATTTGGGCAGCTGGAACGGAGCAGCTGGTATACATCAGAATCAGCTTTCTTAACTCTTTGAAACAGGATAAGCCAGTCAGAAATTCACCTTGGTTCACCAAATGAGCATTGAACTTCAGATTGAGCACCTCGATATTTGGGTAGATACTGTGCAATGTATCCATCATTGATTCGATACAGTCAATGTTTTCCAAAGACTTACTCATGGTGATATCAGTCAGATCAACAACCAGCTCTTTAATGAAAGGAGCATGAACACGCATCACTGGTATGTGACTGGTGTCTTCCGAAGCAACAAAGTGTTCATCTCTTAGAAATATGTGTAATTTTTCAAGTTTATCAAGTGGTGTGACCAGAGGGGGAATGTTAGTTAGTCGCATGATACCTGTGTCATCAGGAAAGTCAGTTGAGGCAAAATCAGCAACCAGGTGCTTTATTGGTCGCAATAGGGCTTGAATACCATATATGGGGAGTTGCACTACTTGATTAACATCATCCTCTCTTCTTCTGCAACATCTTACTGTGAAGTCCAATGATGGTCGAGCCAATTGAAGACCACTGAGGTCAAGTCCACTGGAACATTCATCACCTAATTGGATGGAATTACTCATGTGGATGTCTACCTTCAGCAGTGAAGGGACAGAAACTGATTCAAAAATCGATGGTTCGGATTGATCCATTGAGAACTTGAGAGTGATTCTCTCTAGCACTGGAAAATCAACATTTGATACTCTCAAGCATATGCAGCCATAAACTTCGAATGTTGTCAAGCAGGGAAACAGCATATCTTTTAACAGTATTCTCTTCATAGCACAGTCATTGGAGGTAATGTAAAGATGCTGAAGCGATAAGGGTGTTGGAGAAAGGGTTGTTCCCAAAGCACATGAAGTGGTCTTCAGCTCCTCTAGGTAACTCAGATTCAAGCTCGGTATCTCTGGAAGTGTATCTTCACTCCAACAGTGGAAAGTCCTTATATCAATACTCTTCAGATCAGGTAGCCAGATTTGTTTCCCTAAAGTCGACGTCATGTTTCGCAAGAGGACAGTCTCCGTATTAGCCCATTCAATTAGGCCAAGGCAGACTACCCTGGTTGATAATTGCATTATGTGTTGAAAGTAGACATCTCTCCTCATGAGAACCTCCAATGTTTTCATCGACTCTACTACCTCATCATGATGCGTGAAGATCACCATATGAAGTGTACTCTGGTTCTCAATCGTCTCTGGGTTGAGCTTGATAGCTCCAGGAAAAATGAATTCCAAACCTGTCGGTGAGATACCTGCCACTAGATCATCTATCTGCAGACCTGCACATACAGCCAGATCTCTGATGTGGTTTCGGGTGTTTGTTTCTGTCGAATTAATGGGTCGTTGGGGATTTGGAAGGAAAATCTTGACCAATGGATGGACCCATTGAACATTGAGAATTACATTATAAAGAGTAGGCGCGTCCAGAAGGGAAAGAATCCTGAGCACCAGCTCATTGGGAAAAGTTATCATGTACTGGTCAATGTCATTATGTGTGCGTGTGTGTTGTTATTAACAACGGATAAGGTTGTAGTAGGGTAAGATTCCCAGCTCCCAAAATATCGTGCTTCTTGTAACCGGGTAACGATATGGTAACTGCACCAAGTTTAGTATAAATTAATTCTATTGCCTAGAATACATGCAAATATCTACTCAACATGAGCTTTAGGTGCCAATAAATGAGCACCAATCTCCTGCAGCCACTCCAACTCAATCACACTGACGTTTCTCGCGTATCCCTTTGTGGTGTACACGTAATCAGTGTACATAACAGCATCCACCTTCTTACCAAACATTAGAGACGAAGGGTGGATCGAGATTAGCTGTCCCGAAGCTGTTGTTCTGTAAGATCTGTCAGGCATTCCAATGGCAGTGTTGGAAACAAAGCCAGATAAAAAGGACTTCAACACAGCAGAAATATCAAGGGTCTCTTTAGCATTCGAAATTTCGTCATCAGAGTCAGAATCAAAGAGATAATGGTCTTTAGTGAGAGATACCATATACTGTCTGATCTGGTTTCTCACCTTCAGTACATTCTTGAATCCTCTGTAAGACAGCGCCAACTCCTTACACCACTCTTGTCTATCACCGGAGCTATCGAACTCAAGGTACACATCCAACAGCTCCTTGCACATGATCAAGTCACCATACTTTGTACCTAGTTGACAAATCATACTTCTGCGCTCATTAATTTCATCTCTCTGCTCAACTTGTGGATTGAGAACCAAATTGTCTACTGATAAGCAGGAGACAATATCAATGACGGCTTCCAGACATCCAGACTTATGAGCAGCCAGTAAAATAGCAGAGAGTTGTGGTTCCAGAGGAAGAATCGCCATCTTCTCACCCAATTCAGTGACCTTTCCAGAGTCATCTAGAGCCTTCAGTTGATACAATGTGGTTAAGGCACTCACGAGGGATTCCTGTCCTGGGTTCTCCAACCATGACCAATTCAGAATATCATCAACACCAGCTTTCTTCAGCATCAATACTGGCGAGGTCACATTAGATCTCGCAATCTCTGGCTCTGTCTGAGTTGGTAGTCCTGTGTAATCTGCTTCAGTGAAGAGCCTAAACGCTTTACCTTCGGATTCTCTACCAGCTCTACCAGCCCTCTGAGTGGCTGACGCCTTTGAAATTGGCGCAGTTAGCAGCGTAGACAAACCCAGAGCGTGTCTCCATACCTTGACCTTCCGTAATCCAGAATCAATGACGTATTTCACACCAGGAACGGTAACAGATGTTTCGGCAATGTTGGTGGACAAAATTATCTTTCTTCTCCTGGATTTTACCGGCAGAAACACTTTGGCTTGTTCAGCTGGTGGAAGTGATGCGTAAAGAGGTAATGGTACAATTAATGGTGCCTCCTTTGGAAGATGTGGTGCAATCTTCTCCAGCAGTGATACGGATTTGTCGATCTCTTCCTGACCAGGCAAAAATACCAACACATCACCAGCCAGTTCACCATTGTTCACCTGTACGATAGTTTTGATTGTGGCGTCGACGATATCCTCCACTGGCTCACTCAAGTAAAATCTCTCCACATTGTACATCTTACCCTCCACGAATAGGATGTCCGCATTGTTGAAGAATTTGGAGAACTTCTCTGCATCCAATGTGGCAGACATGATTATCACTTTCAGATCATCTCTCTTGGACAGTAGTTCTTTCAGGAATCCCATAAGCAAGTCAGTTAAGACTGTTCTCTCGTGTGCCTCATCGATAATCACCGTAGAATACTGTGATAACTCAGACTTCATCATGATCTCTCTTAATAACATACCATCTGTCAAGTATTTCAGTTTGGTTCCGTGATGGCTCTTGTTATCAAATCTGACAGAGTAACCAACCTCATCACCCAATGCACTCCCATGCTCCTCTGCGACACGCGTAGCCAAGTTAATAGCAGCGACACGACGTGGCTGAGTGACGGCTATTCCCTTTCTGTTTGAATCGAGGAGGAATTGTGGAATCTGAGTGGACTTACCGGAACCGGTCTCACCAATCAGGATGGTGACTCTGTTCTTTTGCAGTCTGGTGATAAGTTCATCTTTGGCTCTGTAGACTGGAAGCGTCCTTCTCACCTCAAGAAGTTGAGTGGCCCGGAGTTGGAGCTCATAAGGGCTTTTCGCACGGTAGGTATCCGATTGGAAGTTCGATTCTTCCTCTTCATCGCTGTAAAATTCAACTGTCTTAGTGATCCCGCGTGTCTTCCTTGAACGTTCTTCTGGTAGCCTTTCTGGTACCTGATCATCACTATCTTCTGTTTCTTGTTGATAATGCTCTTCTGGTGCCTCTTCTTCCTCCATTGGAATTTCCTTGAGATCAAGAACTTGTTCTCCCGATGGAAGTTTGGGCTCATCAAATTTCTGATGCTTCACATTATTGGTTCCCCTTGGCTTTCTGTTCTCTTTGTCTATCACATCTAGAGCTTCTGCCTCTAGAGTTTCTAGTGGTTGTGAATTGTTTTTGTTTTTATTTCTTCTTCTTCTCTTCTTCTTAGATTGGTCATGGTGATTCTCACCATCCCCCTGAGAGGGTTTGACTAGAGATGTAGTAGTCATTGGAACTGAAGCACTATAAACCAGCTCATCATCTCATCAGAATCAGAACCTGAATTTTTTTTTTCAATGAGATCAGAATCCGGGCTCGAAACCTAAACCCGGGCTCATAACTATAAAAAACCCACTAGCCACATTCTGCCGCACCAGCCACCAGATCATCCTTACATAATAGGATTACATAATATTCCCACCGTCGTTTAGCCGCAAAAAAAAAAAGAAAAAAAAAATTACAACAAAATATAAAAAACAAAAACAAGAAAAATAAAATTAAAAATAAAAAACATCAACAAAGAAAATAAAAGAAAAAGAACACAGAGAGAAGGACAACAAACCGAACATTTTGATTTGAATTCGTAACCATCTACAGATCAAATCGACGTAACTGCACTTGGAGAATATTTCACAGCCATGGCGTTTCGGCTACGTCATGCGACGACTCTTTTGGTCATCCTGGTGATCTCCTTCACTTTCCAACTGATTGCTATACTTACAGTGCCCGTGACCAAGTCACTCTACCTCTCCTCTTTCCAGGGCTACAAATTTGGGGTCTTTGGTCTTTGTAATGGAGACACATGCTCAGGAGTACGAGTGGGATACAGTGCGACTGAAATTGATGGACTTCAAGGGTTCACACTCCCGTCCAATGCTCGCCATTCAGTGTCGAAACTCTTAGTGGTGCATCCTATTGCTGCTGGGTTCACTTTGATATTGGTATTTTGCACTTGTGCGCTTCATTGGCGTGGGCCCTCATCATCGCTTCGATTCATGTTTTTTGTACTGCTTTGGACGATTCCAACCTTCTTACTGACTCTGTTGTCTTTCTTGGTGGACATTTTACTGTTCATTCCACATTTGTCCTGGTGTGGATGGCTCGTGTTAGTGTCTGCACTGATGCTGGCTATCTGTGCGGTCTTCCTCTGTATTATGCGCAGAACAGTGAGTTCGAGAAAAAGTATTAAGAAAATTGGCCGTGTCCCCACATTTGATCAGGGCTACCAGATGATGCCATTGAACTATGGGGTGGGTACCGTTGATGACATAAAGAACAGCGAAGATGAAGATGAGTCTAAGCCATTTGTGCACGATTCAGGCTATAACACAAGTTATTTTAACGATTCACTCCAAGTTACGCGCACGGAAGATGACCTTAACAATGTCCAATCCACCTTCCCCTTCAATGCCATGACGGCAGCAGATGTCCCAGCAAGCTCACAAAGAAAGTATGACACTGGGGATATTTTGACGCCATTGCAGGCCACGTACAGAGGCTATGAAGAACAGCAACAGAATCCACTGAATGTATTTGGGTATAGAAATGTGACACCAACCGTTGTTTCTCCAGTGAGTCCATTTGAAGAAGAAGCAGCAGCAGCAGAGCCGCAACCAAGTGCCCCACCATTGCAAACAGCAACGGCAGATCCCCCATACCCAAGAGACATTCCAACGATAGACAATGATGATATTCTATTGTATCCGGTCGTTGACCCAAATACCGGGCTGCCTGATTTGGACACATCCTCTTTGTCAACAAAACCACAGGGTCCTAGACCGATGCCAAGCAGTGCCACGCTGGATGAGTTTACGAAGCTGCAGCGTGTTGACACACCAACCGATGCTTATCAATCTGCATCACCCGAGGCTGAGGCTAATCCCGGCGTTGTTGAAAATGGCGATGTAAACCGTCAGTTGACGTTTAGAACAAGGATTGCACAGACGTTGTACGAATTGCAGCCAAAGGCAATGTACTCGAATTCAAGTCTTGAAGCTACACAGGAGAATCTTTTGGGAAGGAGTAGAGCATCGACTGATGTTGACGCCACACCAGACAGCCCTCACGGGGGTGGTGCTCTACAGCCTTCTTCACTGGCCGATATAGATACATCATCCTCGGTCTATTCCTCGGCTGCTCCTTCAGAAATACCTACACCTAAAGAGGCTGTATTTCCCTCGCAGCAGAGAACATACCAACCAATCCAGTCGATTCCAGAACACATTGCTGTCGACCACTCCACACACTCAGCTGATCTACTAGAGTATCCTCTTCCTGATCCAAACGAGCGCAGAACGACACCGACCCCTTCCTTCACCAATGCATCGATACTCTCCTCTACTTTTACGTCAGTGAGCCAGCGGGAGATTAATCCTAAATACCTGGAGAAAAACGATCCAGAGGAATACAGAAGATACTTGCAGAGACAATTACAAAAGAATAGCCAGACTCCTATCCAACAGGTCCCATTGGCACGACCATTAACACAGAGTCCTACGGCACAGTCGAATGTTAGTGATCTGTTGATCGCGTCAAACCCTGATTTCTCTGTTGGAGCATCTCCAAAGAGAGGGAAAAAATTCTAACTATGATTATTTATACGAGTTTTCCTCGTATTTTTTTGCATGGATCAAACAAATGATGGTTAATTTCATTAATGATGAGCTAAATAACAATGTAGACATTTGAATTTCGCTTTTTGTCCAAATGAGGAATAATAATGGAAAGAAAAAAAAAGCACAAAACAAAAGAAGAAAGAAGTCAAAAGACGACGGCGACAGCGACGACCAGGTGGATAAAATAAAGACAAATCTGTGTGCAGAAAATGAGCACGTCGCGCTCTACACAGAAAGTCTTCCATGGCTCACGCTCTCTAGACTTCATCTCAAACCAAGCCAAGGCAAAACCCGCTGTCATCCAGCAGTCTACCAGTACGGGTACGGGCAGCAGCAGTACCGACCCCAGTACCACACGGCCAACGCCTAAACTAGCCAATGATCTTGTACTGCAGCACACTGTGACGCCCATCCATCCTTTCCTAAGGTACAACACCTGTCGTCAACTGTCCTTGCTGCTCTCACGCTTCAAGAACACCAATGCGCTGCTGGTGAAGCAGAGCATGGCTTCATCCAGGGATCAGGAGGTTGTTCCATCCCGTATGGAAAGACCACACTCTACCAGAGACGCGCTAGTCTTATTGAACAAGATGAATCAATTCGAGGTCCTTCCCCAACAGCGAGACGAACTCAAACTCTCCCAACTTGACCCAAGAGTGAATGTGGAGTTGAAACTGGAGGGTTTATTTGATGAAGTTGTTGAGGTTGATGGACTTTTTGTAACAAATGAGCAAAAAATGCAGTACTTGCTCAGATCCAAATGGACAGCAGAGACTGGTGAACTGTTGGAAAAGTTGCTTGTTGAGTATTTTGACTACAGTGGCTCCATCATTTCTTCAAAGCAGGTGTTTTTGGAGTACATCTCCGCTATCAAGACGAAGCAGAATATTAGCACCACCACTGAAGAACGCTTTAGAGCCATATGGGAGAAACTAATTGGGGATTACCATGGTCTTGCTGACGATGTAGAGACATTGAATGCCACCTTGACGTGTTTGACTTTGTTTGGTGATGTTGAAGCCCAGTTGAGCTTCATTCATCTGCTCCAGAGCCATGGGTTTGCACCATCCTCTACTGTAATGAACTCATTTTTGAACCAGTTGGGTAATGGTGGCAGAGAGAGGCTGAAGAAACTAGTGGGATTGGACAATGTCCTATATACTGCCCTGGATGGTGATACTGTGCGCCTGTTACTCCCGCTTTGCGACTCTGTTGATGAACTTTTGAGTCTTTTGAACATTGTTGATCGCAGATTCATCGGTACACAGCTCAATGACGAGTATTCCAAATTTGGAGACACCTTTGTGTCTATTTTACACAAGAGGTTCTCATGGCATGGTTCTGCATCCTATGTTGAAATCATTGCTAGACTTCAGTCGCACAGGGCCCTGAGTGTTGAGAGTCAGGTTGCAGCGATTGAGAGAGTGGTTGAGAGAGGCAGTTTCATACTCGCCATGGAGCTCGTCAAAGGTGTTGCTGATTCAGTAGACAAGAACAAACTCGTGAAATTGGCAAACGAGAGAAACTTGGCTACGAAATACGGCAAACCTGGTATGGATGCTTCTTCGAGAGATTGGTTCGTTAGTGAGCTGCAGCAGCAAATTGTACAAAAATAGAGAGTCCGTTTACACAGCCCCATTTTGAAACATTGGTACACTGCCAGCCTTGCAAAGATGGTGATATATTCCATTCAACTAGCCTACTTCACCTTATATTGCGTCTATATACAACCAACCAGAATAGCTTATTTGCGCTTATCAATCTCTTAGTCAGCTTCGCTGGAACAAAAAATAGATCAACAAGAAAAAAAAAACTCAACAAACCCAGACACAGAAAATCAGTAAAATTGTGAAATTCACCACTAAAACACAACACTTAAAATCCACGACACGACACCAACACGACACAACACACGTCACACGCTTTGTTTCTGCCTCTAGCAATGAGTCAAAAACCTCAAATGGTGCCGGACGAAACGGTATTTCACCAGTTGAATCTGAACTCTTCATCAACATCATCATCGTCAGCATCTACTACCACTACTACTGCGTCTGACAGCAGCCAGAAAGAACAGCAACAACAGGCGCCGTTCCGCTCTCCCAGGAGCTCGACTTCCTACACTTCCAACATCAATGCAGACATACAGGCCAAACTTCTTGCCTTCCAGGAACAGAGACAGAGCAAACCAAGCTCAAGTACCTCATCCCCATTAGCAGACAGACCGGATAGTATGTCGCCGTTTGTTCTCAATGACCAGAAGTTGTCTCCCACTGTTGAAGAATCGGCATCGATGCTGAACTCACCAATAACCTCGTCATCGTCATCATCACCAGTGGCGCCACTGGTTCCACAAACAACAACAGCACCGGCAGCAGCAACCGTATCATCATCACAGTTACCAAATGCGTCACGCTCACATCAAGAGATTTTGCAACAGATCGAAATACAGAGAAAGAGGTCTTTCAAAACAGCTTCCTCCTCACAAGAGAAACCATTGCCTCCTCTCCCACCAACGTTACCTAAAGATCAACCACTTCACCAGGATACAACTACTACCACTACCACGACTACCCCATCTTTACAACTTCCACCTTCAATGAGTGTAATGAATAACGAACGCTTCAACCCAATCAGACCGGCCCCTTCCCTGCCAATCAACTCGCAGGTGTCACCACAAGTTGCTGCCCGTTTGCCCAAGCAGAAACCTTCATTGTCACAAAGAAGAGGTATGAAGCTGCCTGGCGGGTTACCAGGATCTGGCGAGCAGGAGAAACAGGAGAAGGAGATACAGGCGCAACAACAGTCCCCTTCCAGCCTTGCAAATATTGCAAACTCCTCAATCATGGCCAGACGTCTTCTTTCGTCCAAGACAAGCCAACAGTCAACAACAACAACCTCTGCTAACTCAATGCTATCCAGTGACGTTGCACGATCAAACCTCCCTGGCACCCCGACCCCAAAAGAACTGAAGGGTCTTTTCGCCAACTACTCAGAGTACATTGATATTAAGTCTGGCTCGCTGAATTTTGGCGATAAACTTTCGTTGGACCAGAACGGTGTGAACTTCAAATCTGGTCAAAACTTTAGCATCAGTGCCCACGACTTGGAATTCATTGAGGAACTTGGCCGGGGAAACTATGGAACAGTGACAAAAGTCCTCCATAAGCCCAGTCAGGTGATTATGGCAATGAAGGAGGTGAGGTTGGAACTGGATGACTCCAAGTTTCGCCAGATTCTCATGGAGTTGCAAGTACTGCACAACTGTGACTCGCCTTACATTGTTGATTTCTTTGGAGCATTCTTTGTCGAGGGTGCAGTCTACATGTGTATGGAGTACATGGACGCTGGGTCTCTGGACAAAATTTATGGCGATGGGATTGATGAGCCCCGGTTGCAATACATTACCAAAGCAGTGACGTTGGGATTGAAGGAGTTAAAGGAAAAGCATAACATTATTCACCGTGATGTCAAACCAACCAACATCTTGGTAAACACCAAAGGGAAAGTGAAGCTATGTGATTTTGGCGTGTCTGGGAACCTGGTTGCCTCGTTGGCTAAAACAAACATTGGATGCCAGTCATATATGGCCCCAGAGAGAATTAAATCGATGAAGCCAGATGACGTTCGGTACTCTGTTCAGTCGGACGTATGGTCGTTGGGCCTCACCATTCTCGAGACTGCTAAGGGAAGCTACCCATACCCTCCAGAGACATATGACAACATTTTCTCCCAGCTGAATGCTATTGTGGAGGGCCCACCTCCAAGACTACCCGATTCTTACTCCAAGGAGGCAATTGACTTTGTTAGCAGGTGCCTCGACAAAATCCCTGACCACAGACCCACCTATTCCAATCTTTTGACTCATCCCTGGTTGCAATTCGATGAGAGCACAATTGACATGGATGGGTTCATCAAGCAGAGGATGGTGAGTATTGGTAGAATCAAGGGAGAGAAACATACCAAGGATTACGAGGAGCTGAATCAGAAGTTGAAAACACCAGCGTTACATAAAGGTGGAGCACCTAAAGAAACTTGATAGAGAAATTAGTATATATGTCATTTAAGTTTTGTTCTTGTTATATTTGTTGTGTTGGCTTTTTTGGTTATTGTTTTGTTTTTGTTTGGTTTTTGGTGCGGTTTTTTCAAGTCATTCACTTTGCACTAAGTTTAAATATACAGAGATCTCTACAGTGTTTAACATTCGTTGGTATACTATTAGTTTCTTTCTTATTTAATCCTGGCAACTCCTTTCTTTCACTGTTGATTCACTGTTGAGGCGTTGGGCTAAAGGTCTCCATTTCAATACCATCTCCTTCTTCTCTATTGGTTTGGTATTTGTTAACTGGAGCTGATGGTGGTGCCTCCATCTTTGGTGAGGCAGTGCTTTCATCATCATCCGCATCATTGCTCATATGACTGTTGTGACTCAATGTGCTGAATACAGGAGTGGCTGCGAAATGAATGTGGTTGGGATGGGGCTCATTTGGTGTGGGAGGGGGATCCATCGCCCCGCCGCCGTTATCTGCTAGAGACTGGCGATGAGCCTGAGATGAAGTGCTTCCTGCTCTGTAGCTGGAGGAGGAGTGAGGGTTTTCTGAAGTAGATATTCTAGAAAAGAAGGAAGGCCTTCTTATCTTGTCTCTGAAGGCCTTTGGTGCAGCGCTCTTGAAGAACTCAAATACCGGATCGTTGGAGCTTCCAATGGTTTCGCTCTGTGACAGCCTGTGCCCCACATGCATGTCCTGGTATTTGTCTCGAAGTTCCATCTTCTCTGAAGGCAGCATAATGGCACGATCAAGAGAGTACGGTAAACCTCTATGTCTTCCTCTAATAACCATAGCCACAATAACAAGCTTGGAGACAGTATTGAACTGTGCTGAAAAGGAAGAATCTGTGTTTGGGTATCCAAGAGATAAACCAACAGTGCCATATGCACTGACAACTTCAAACATAATCCGGAAAACGTTAAACTCAGGCAACGATGGGTCTTGGATCTTGCTTCCTTCCGCAATGCAGATTATAAATAGCCCAAGAAAGACAAACCATAAGTCAAAGGACAGCTGCTTTCTTAAATGCGCACCAATGAAGGACGTAGGCTTAGACTTATCAGATGTACTACCCTCTTCCGCTTCTGATTCGTCATCTTCATTCGAGTTTGATACCTTGTCTCCACCGACGTATACCCCCAGCGACTGTTCTTCGTAAACATTGGTTCTTCTAATGGAGATTGCCAGTGGAAGCACAGAAATGTACATCATAATCATGTAACTCACCTGGACTGACGGATGCAACATTGAAAGATCCACACAAACAAAACCTGCAGTTCTAGTGCTTACAGCTTGGTACAAACCATCAAGGATCTTGATGCCAGGGGATAGTCCCTTTAAAACAGGGGACCCAATGTCCAAAATGATAAACAACACCAAATCGATAACGTTCAAGCTCACCAGAATGAAAAATAGCCACCAAGTTGGAGAAGATGGGAATAATAGAGTGAAGCAACGACGAGGATGGTCCAACAAGAACCCCAAAGATTCCTTCAACAATGACAAATCTCTCGAGAACTTAAACATCACCCAGATGATAAATCTTAAAAGAATGGGAAATCCAGTGTTTCCAATAATGATAAGGAAAGCTGAAATCAGAAGAACATAAGGCGAAGTATTGAAACTTATCATACTATCAGGCGTTAAGGCGTATCCCAAATCGTTAAAACTTGACATTGCTGTGAAAAAGCCCCACCATGTCAATGAGATACCACTATCATTCACTGGAGGCTGATAACGCTTTGTTCCTATAATCCAAGGAACAAAAAACACAAACCCCAAAATATGGAATCCGATATAGTAGCACAAAAGCACCTTGGTCAGAATTTTGATCGATCTGTATTCAACACCACCCAGCTCCTCTTTCTGACGATCAGACAAGTCCACAAAAGTCGAATTACGACCAATCTTTGGATTCCAGGAGAGATATGCTGCTGTTGTTTGCCTTCTCAGGCCCATATCATGGGCATCTTCATCATCGTCGGTCTCAGTTTCTGAATCTTCAAGCGCTACAGAGGTATCGGACACGGCATTGGAGGAAAATCGACGGCGAAAGAGATTTGACGGTCTCTTTTGGGTGAGCTTTTCAAATGTTGAAGCACCGGGCAGAATATTCGAGCCAGCATTTCGCAACACATCCAGCGTGTTGGATCTCTTACCAAACTTCAATCCTCCACCGGACTCACTACCGGATGGACACTGCACGTGGGACTGTGACCGTTCGACTGGGTTTAGTTTGTCATCATTTTCAGAACTCCGTGTCGCATCTATTTGTTCATTTTCTGAGCTCAGAATCCCATCGTGTCCAGTGTCATATTCATCGTCAGCTTCTGCATCCGAGGAATCACCATCACCTTCTTTGTTAGCCTTGCTAAAATGAAAACTAGAGCGAGCTCTCTCACGTCTTGCGAATGGCTTTTTTTTCGGTTTCTTCTTCGTATCAAACTTAACCGTGGTCTGTTTCTCTCTTTCCCTTGGTCCATCAATCACCAGTGCAGGACCTTGTTCCTCATCCTGATTTTGCTGATTTTGGTTGTTTCTCAACATGGAGACAGACATCATGACATCACGAGGCTCTACAATGTGCTTTGAGGGTTTGGGCAACTCTGCAAACTTGATGATGTTCCCACCTGTATCATTGAAATTGATCTGATCAGGAGCAATACGAGGAGATTTGCCATATTCGTCATTATCAGAGGATGACGGTTCAGAAATATGTTCAACTCCATTTGAGAAACGCCTAACCTCAAAGTCCAGATTGGTGATATTGTTATTGTTTTTGGAGAGCGTGTCAGAAGAGCTTGAACTGTTGTATGGTTTTGAAGTAAGTGGACTGTGTTGTTCCTCCTTGTCGATTGGTGCGTCATTTCGTGGGTGGAAACCAGAGAAATAATCGGCCGTAGCTGCATCAGCATCAGCATCAGCATCAACAGATGCAGTAGCAGTAGCAGTAGCAGTAGCAGCAACATCAACAGAAGCAGAAGCTCGTTGAACTCTGTTAATAAAATTGTTATCCATTGATCTGTCTCTATCCATGGACTGTGTTCTTGCTGCCAGAGTTGCGGTTCGTCTCATTTTGAAATTGAGCTTGGATGTCTGCCTGATATTATCGAAATATCGTTCAAACCAATACAGTCTCAAGAACGCGAGAGCACCGTGGATAAATATGGGCGTTGTCAGCGTGCAAAATACATAAATCATAATCTGCTGGTACAGTTTCAAGTCGTTGATATTCACTGGGTTCAAGCCAGCCTGAGTTGATGCACATGCTCCAATAAAGAGTGCATCAATGTAGGGAATGTTCTTTTCAGCATAAATGATAACAGATGCAGTGAATGCCATGGTTAGAATGTAAAAGTAGTGAACAGAGACAAAATTGGGAAATATCTTCTTAAGATACGGGCCAAGTTTCCTCTCCACCAACCCGACAGCGTCTCTTATGCGCCAGCCAATTGTCTTGTTAGCACGATACGTGATGACTGAAATCGTCCCTGTTCGTAGGAAACTCGGTTTCCTCGCAGTGTGAAAACGAGTACCAGCACCACTGGCCTGTTCAGAGTCTTCACTCTTCTTCTTCTTTCGCAGAATGGACCAAGTCATTGTGTTGTCCTAGCGAAGGGTGCAGGTGGGGGCAGAACAAAGCCGAAGCAGCACAACTGGAGGCGCGCGTCTGTAGTAGGATAACAAACAAACAAACAAACAAACAAACAAACAAACGCAAGCACCGGTTACACAACTCGTGATTGAGGCGTAAGCAATTGTTTTTTTTTTTTTTTTTTTTTTGGTTTTGTGCTGAGAAAAGAGCGAGTGGCTTCATTTCTGTATATCCACTGAGCTGAGATGATTGAAATTCCCACAGATTGGACAAGTGTTAAGAACCTATTGGCCATGTCTGGCTAGCAGCTGGAGTAGTGTCACCAGACTACTTTTAACACCCAACTATGTGCCATTAAGCGATTATCTTAATGAGTGAGTTTGTAAACAACACTTTTCAGAAGATACTGCAAATAGACCTTGCTGATAGAGATAGTATAGGTGGATTGACTGACAAACGAACACCTCTTCACCAATCAACAACCCATTTCCACTGTCTTCACACAATAAAGAAAGATCGTCTGTCTTGCGGCTGCTATTGGCACCGAATAGCAGAGATAGAGAGAAGGGACCGTTGGGGATGAATGTCCTCTGGAACTCTGACTGGCTCAAAATAGGTCCGGTTCACATTGAACTGGATGCGTCTTCGCGGGTTAACTTGATCCTGTAGTCTGTGGTTTATGGTTCGTCGTCCTGTCATGGCAGTGCTTTTGGAATAACAAGCCAAGAAACATACAACAAAACAACCCACTGGGATCAAGAAAAATTGGCAACGAACTTCTCTCATTATGGACTTTTATCAAGAGTAATTGCGATATTTGTACAACGCGTCTCTCTCTTTAGTTTCCTCTCTGATAATGTGTTACGAAGCCCTGATTAAAGAAATCATAGCTATTTTACGCCAATTTGGCGCATTTTTGTTTTTTCTCTTTTCCTATTTCGTTACGCAATTCGCGAAATTGGTGTTCTGGTGGGTTTTTTTTTCGCCTGCAGGTAAAGTGACGGAACAAGAGGACGACAAAGGCACTAAAAGCCAAAACGTGAAAACAACTGCAGACAGTTGGTTCATGTGGTAGTTCAGAGTACTATGGAGCAATTGGACGTAATTTCTCTTCATTTCTATCCAATTCCCAAGTTTCTACGGCCAAAACGGATATATTTGACTAGTGGTGATGTCACCAAGTAGGGTAATGCTCAATTCACCACCTCATCGCAGAATTTCTTTTTTTTGCCTTTTCAGTGTGGCAAAAAAGAAAAAAAAAATTTTCTATAAGAGCCCTGCAAAAGCCCGAATTGGAATTTTTTTTTGAACTCATTCTTTCTCTCTCTCCCTCTCTCTCTCTCTCTCTCTCTTTTCAGAAAGCTCCGCTCCCAGTTCTTTGTTGCAATTGGAAACCCTCCCTGGACAACACAGCACTCCTCCACCTAAAGGAAACACCCAAACAAACTCATCTCTTTTTTTTGCGCCGCCGTTGAAACTATAGTCTCCAACCTTTTGATAGTTTCATTCCATCGCAATCTTAATACAGTCTCCAAACTACAACCCTGAGTTTATTTCCGTGCTTAACTTTTTGTCTGCTGATTTCAAGTATGTTTGGAATGTACAGATGCTGAGAAGCATCTGGCTGGCTGTTGTGTTCGTGCGTGCGTGTGTGTGTTTGCTTCAATAATAGCGTGTTCCTGGCTGAAGAGTGAGTATGGAGAGAGGAACGGGGGGGACCTTTGTGTCACCTTATCTCGATGCATTCTCACAAATCGCTATGAAGACCATTATTGTTGTTCTAGCCAGCCATCCACACGCTCGAACATTCAGACAGTTGGTACGTCTTTGAATTATTAATACTAAT
Source organism: Barnettozyma hawaiiensis (assembly GCA_003706665.2). Taxonomy (NCBI): domain Eukaryota; kingdom Fungi; phylum Ascomycota; class Saccharomycetes; order Phaffomycetales; family Phaffomycetaceae; genus Barnettozyma; species Barnettozyma hawaiiensis. The sequence continues at coordinate 226,974 of PPLY02000001.1, read as the reverse complement.
AAAGCTTTCTTCTCCAGTTGTTCTCCAAAGGAATATTAAATAAGAAATAAAGAAAATGGCTTCCATAACTTCATTAACTCCAAATGCCCCAATTTCTCCACCAATGGAGTCCACGGGAAACCGTTTGATGGCCCTTGAGTTGAAGGACGGTAGTGTCCTTGAGGGTTACTCCTTTGGTTCAGAGGTGCCAGCTGCTGGTGAATTGGTTTTCCAGACCGGTATGGTTGGTTACCCAGAGTCCATCACCGATCCTTCTTATGAGGGTCAGATCTTGGTCATCACATATCCACTTGTTGGTAATTATGGTGTCCCAGACCGCGATTTGAAGGATGACGATGTTCCTCAATTACCAAAGTACTTTGAGTCCAACAGAATCCATATCGCTGGTTTGATTGTGGCTCATTACACCGAAGAGTTCTCTCACTTTTTGGCAAAGTCCTCTCTTGGTGCCTGGTTGAAGGAACAAGGTATTCCAGCCATCTACGGTGTCGACACCAGAGCCTTGACCAAGTACTTGAGAGAGTGTGGTTCGATGCTCGGTAGAATTGGTGTCCAGAACGACAAGGCTTCTATCGAGGAGGTCACCTCCGAATCCTGGAGATCCCACTTTGACATTCCTGAGTTTGACGACCCTAACGTTAAGAACTTGGTTGCCAAGGTTTCCACCAAGGAACCGGTTACCTATACACCATCCCCTGATGTTGCTATCAAGGGCCCAGATGGTAAGACATTGAAGATTGTCGCTGTCGACGTTGGTATGAAGTACAACCAGATCCGTTGTTTTGTCAGACGTGGTGTCGAGTTGAAGGTTGTTCCATGGAACCATGACTTTGCCTCTGAAGAATACGATGGTTTGTTCATCTCTAACGGTCCAGGTGATCCATCTGTTATGAATGACACTGTCGAACAATTGTCCAAGGTTCTTGAATCGAAGAAGACCCCTGTCTTTGGTATTTGTCTAGGTCACCAACTTTTGGCCCGTGCCTCTGGTGCCTCAACCATCAAGTTGAAGTTTGGTAACAGAGGTCACAACATTCCAGCAACATCCACCATCTCTGGTCGTTGTTACATTACTTCTCAGAACCATGGTTATGCCGTTGATACCACTACTTTGTCCAACGGCTGGAAAGAATTGTTTGTCAACGCCAATGATGGCTCAAACGAGGGTATCTACCACACTGAGTTGCCTTACTTTTCCGTGCAATTCCATCCTGAATCGACTCCTGGCCCAAGAGACACTGAGTTCTTGTTTGATGTCTTCATCAAGTCTGTGTTGGAGCACAAGACTTCCAAGGCCTTGAAAGCTGTCGAGTTCCCAGGTGGTAAAATTGAGGACAACTTGGCCAACGCACCAAGAGTCCACCCAAAGAAGGTTTTGGTTTTGGGTTCTGGTGGTTTGTCCATTGGTCAGGCTGGTGAGTTTGACTACTCTGGTTCCCAGGCCATCAAGGCTTTGAAAGAGGAGGGTATTTACACCATTTTGATCAACCCTAACATTGCCACTATTCAGACTTCCAAGGGCCTGGCTGACAAGGTTTACTTTGTTCCAGTCAACCCTGACTTTGTCAGAAAGGTTATCAAGCACGAGAAGCCTGATGCGATCTACTGTACTTTTGGTGGTCAGACTGCTCTGTCTGTTGGTATTGCCATGAAAGATGAGTTTGAGTCGCTTGGAGTTAAAGTCTTGGGTACCCAAATTGAAACTGTCATCACTACTGAGGATCGTGACTTGTTTGCCAAGGCCATGGAGGAGATTGGTGAGAAGTGTGCCCAATCTCAATCTGCGAACAACGTCGAGGAGGCACTTGCAGCTGTCAAGGAGATTGGCTTCCCAGTCATCGTCAGAGCTGCTTATGCTTTGGGAGGTCTAGGTTCTGGTTTTGCTAACAACGAGAAGGAACTGATTGACCTATGTAATGTTGCATTCGCCACCTCTCCACAAGTCTTGGTTGAGAAGTCCATGAAGGGCTGGAAGGAAGTTGAGTACGAGGTTGTTCGTGATGCCTATGATAATTGTATCACTGTCTGTAATATGGAAAACTTTGACCCATTGGGTATCCACACTGGTGACTCGATTGTCGTTGCCCCATCCCAAACTTTGTCTGACGAGGACTACAACATGTTGCGTACCACTGCCGTCAATGTCATTAGACACTTGGGTGTTGTTGGTGAGTGTAACATTCAGTACGCTCTTGATCCATTCTCCAAGGAGTATTGCATCATTGAGGTCAATGCTCGTTTGTCCCGTTCCTCTGCTTTGGCTTCTAAAGCCACTGGTTACCCATTGGCTTACACTGCTGCCAAACTTGGTTTGAACATTCCTTTGAACGAGGTCCGTAACTCTGTCACTAAGGTTACCTGTGCTTGTTTCGAGCCTTCCTTGGATTATGTTGTTGTTAAGATGCCAAGATGGGATTTGAAGAAGTTCACCAGAGTCTCCACTTTGTTGTCTTCATCTATGAAGTCTGTTGGTGAAGTCATGTCTATTGGTAGAACCTTTGAGGAGGCCATCCAAAAGGCTATCCGTTCTGTTGAATACTCCAACTTGGGTTTCAATGAGACTGATATTAACTTAGACATTGATTACGAGTTGCAACAACCATCTGACCAGCGTTTGTTTGCCATTGCCAATGCCTTCCACTCTGGTTACACTGTTGACAAGGTTTGGGAATTGACCAATATTGATAAGTGGTTCTTGAACAAGCTGAACGGTTTGATCAACTTTGCCAAGTACATTGAATCCTTTGGTACCAAGGAGAAGCTGACCTCATTGGTTATCAGAGAGGCCAAGCAGTTGGGTTTCGAGGATAGACAAATTGCCAAGTTTATTGGGTCCAACGAGGTTGCTATTAGAAGATTGAGAAAGGAGCTAGGTATCACCCCATTCGTTAAACAGATTGATACGGTTGCTGCTGAATTCCCAGCATTCACCAACTACTTGTACATCACGTACAATGCTGATTCCCATGACGTCAAGTTTGATGACCATGGTGTTATGGTTCTGGGTTCTGGTGTCTACCGTATTGGTTCTTCTGTTGAATTCGATTGGTGTGCAGTTACTGCTGTCAGAACCTTGCGTGCTGCCGGTACCAAGACCATCATGGTCAACTACAATCCAGAAACTGTTTCCACTGATTACGATGAGGCTGATAGATTGTACTTTGAAACAATCAACTTGGAGCGTATCTTGGATATTTATGAGATTGAACAGTCCGCTGGTGTTGTCATTTCCATGGGTGGTCAAACATCTAACAATATTGCTTTGCCATTGCACAGAAACAATGTCAAAATTTTGGGTACTTCCCCAGAAATGATTGACTCTGCTGAGAACCGTTACAAGTTTTCTAGAATGTTGGATAACATCGGTGTTGACCAACCTGCCTGGAAAGAGTTAACCTCTATTGACGAAGCTGAGTCATTTGCCGAGGATGTTGGCTATCCAGTCTTGGTTCGTCCATCATACGTCCTATCTGGTGCTGCCATGAACACTGTCTACTCCAAGGATGACTTGGCCAACTATTTGGCTCAGGCTGTTGAAGTTTCCAGAGATTACCCAGTTGTTATCACCAAATACTTGGAAAATGCTAAGGAGATTGAGATGGATGCTGTCGCCAAAGATGGTGAGTTGATCATGCACGTTGTTTCAGAGCACGTTGAGAATGCTGGTGTCCACTCTGGTGATGCCACTTTGATTGTCCCACCACAGGACCTAGACCCAGAAACTGTCAAGAGAATTGTTGTTGCCACTGCTAAGATTGGTAAGGCTTTGAACATCACCGGTCCTTACAACATCCAGTTCATTGCTAAGAACAATGATATTAAGGTCATTGAGTGTAATGTCCGTGCTTCTCGTTCCTTCCCTTTCATTTCCAAGGTTGTTGGTACCAACTTGATTGAGATGGCCACCAATGCCATCATGGGTTTCGAAGTTGAACCTTACCCTGTCCAGAACTTGCCAGATGATTACTGTGCTATCAAGGTTCCACAATTCTCCTTCTCCCGTTTGTCTGGTGCTGATCCAGTCTTGGGTGTTGAGATGGCTTCCACTGGTGAGGTGGCTACTTTTGGTCACAACAAGTACGAGGCTTACTTGAAGTCTTTAATCTCTACTGGTTTCAAACTTCCAAAGAAGAACATATTATTTTCTATTGGGTCATACAAGGAAAAGCAAGAGCTGTTGCCATCCATCAAGAAGTTGTATGAGATGGGTTACAACTTGTTTGCCACTGGAGGTACAAGTGACTACATCCAAGAGCATGGTATCCCAGTCCAATACTTAGAGATCATGGGCGATGATGATGACCAAAAGTCTGAGTACTCTTTGACTCAGCACTTGGCCAACAATTTGATTGATTTGTACATCAACTTACCATCAGCTAACAGATTCCGTCGTCCAGCTTCTTACATGTCCAAGGGTTACAAGACCCGTCGTATGGCTGTTGACTACGCTGTTCCTTTGGTCACCAATGTTAAGTGTGCCAAGTTGTTGATCGAGGCTCTTTCAAGAAACATTTCATTGGATGTTTCTAACCGTGATGCCCAAACTTCACACAGAACTGTTTCAATCCCAGGGTTAGTTAACATTTCCTCCTTTGTTCCATCTTTTGATTCCGCCGACGATTTTGAGGAGGTCACTAGGGCCTCTTTGGTTTCTGGTTTCACTTACAACCAAATCTTGCCAATTGATTCTGATGGGTTGACTATTACTGACCCACAATCTTTGAACAATGTTTCTTCCACTCTGGCTAACTCTGGCTACACCGACTACTCTTTAGCTGTTGCCGCTTCTCCTGAAAACGAGTCTCATATCGGTTCATTGGGCAACAATGTTGCGTCATTGTTCTTGTCTTACAACGATTTGGCCAAATCTGCTATTGCTTCTGACTCCATCCACTTATCTGCTTGGCCAGAGAACAAGCCTGTCATTACCGATGCTTCTGGTACTGACTTGGCCTCTATTTTGCTATTGGCCACTTTGAACAACCGTTCTATCCACGTTGCTGGCGTTTCTTCCATGGCTGAGTTGGAGTTGATCAAGTTAGTTAAGACCAAATCATCTTTGGTTACTGCTGATATTGCCATCTACTCCTTGTTCCTAACACAAGAGGACCACCCAGGTGCTACTTTCTTACCAACCAAGGAGGACCAGGACTTCTTGTGGGCTAACATTGAGTCAATTGATGCTTTCTCGATTGGTGTCATTCCAACCCTACTGGCCAAGTTCTTGAATAAGCCAGTCGTTGCTGGTCTTGGTATTTCTGATGCTCTTCCATTATTGTTCTCAGCTGTTGACCAAGGTAAGTTGACTGTTGATCAAATTGTTGACAAGTTGCACACCAAACCTGTTGAGATCTTCAACTTGCCAGAACAAGAGTCTTTAGTTGAGATTGACTTGGACCGTTCCTTGTCCTCTCTACATGGCTCGAATGTCTTTTCTCCATTTGAGGGGAAGTTGAAGGGCGGTGTTGAGCGTGTCCAGTTCTACAATCAAACAGTTACCTTGGAGGGTGAGTTGGTTATTGATCAAGCTTTGGGTAACGACAATTCAGCCTTCAGAAAGAGAATTGGTTCTGTTGTCCAGGCCCCACAAGAGGTTTCCCAAGCTACTAGAAAGTCCAGATTTTCATTTGATGGTCAACGCCCAACCTTTGTCCAGGAGACTCCAGTCAAGGCTGACGAGAAGGACATCAAGGGTACCGAGTTGGTTTCATCCAGACCTCCAAGAGAACTGTCTTTGCCAGGTGCTCTTGCCAGCTATATCCGTGGTAACAACCCATTCTTGCGCCGTTCTGTCTTGTCTGTGAATGACTTCAAGAGATCTGACTTCCATGCTCTGTTTTCTATTGCCCAAGAGATGAGATTGGGTGTCGAAAGACAAGGTGTGTTGGACATTTTGAAGGGCAGATTGTTGTCCACCATTTTCTATGAACCATCCACAAGAACTGCGTCTTCGTTCGATGCTGCTATGCAGAGATTGGGTGGTAGAACTATTGCTGTCGCCACTGAGGCTTCATCGGTCAAAAAGGGTGAGACCCTACAGGATACCATTCGTACTTTGGCCTCATACTCTGATGCTATTGTCTTGCGTCACCCAGAAGTTGAGAGTGCTCAGATTGCTGCCAAGTTCTCTCCTGTTCCAATTGTGAATGGTGGTAATGGTTCCTTTGAACATCCATCCCAAGCCTTCTTGGACTTGTTCACAATCCGTGAGGAGTTGGGTACCGTCAACGGTATCACTGTTACCTTTATGGGTGATTTGAAGTATGGTAGACCAGTTCATTCTTTGGTCAAGTTGTTGAAGCACTACCAAGTCAGAGTCAACCTGGTTTCTCCAAAGGAACTTAGATTGCCAGAATCTCTAAGACAAGAGCTGATTGAGGCCGATATGTTGGAGTCAGAGAGCGAGGAGATGACCAAGGAGATCATTTCCAAGTCTGACATTCTGTACTGCACCAGAGTGCAAAAGGAGAGATTCTCCAGCGAGGCTCAGTACGAGAAGTTTAAGGACGTTTACGTTGTTGACAACAAGATTTTGTCTTATGCTAAGCAGCACATGGCCATTTTGCACCCACTGCCACGTATCAACGAGATCAGAGAGGAGGTTGATTTTGACCAACGTGCTGCCTACTTTAGACAGATGAGATATGGTTTGTACATCAGAATGGCACTTTTGGCCATGGTGATTGGTCCAGATTTCTAGAAAGCTGTGTGATACTTCTCAGAGTGTTGGGGAGCAACGTTCTGAATGCTTGGCTGTTGTTGTTGTCGTTTTGGTGACTGGAGACCACCATTTTGATTTTATTAGTGACCAGGTTTTGGAGGCTGCCCATCCAATCTTTTACATTTTTGTTTTAGTCATTTGTTAGAAAACCTTTTCTAATCTATTAAAAAGTCATATATATATAGTATATAAATAATTTTGGTTTGTAAGAACTGTGTTACTTGCAGAGGTATCATTTGTTCATATGGACAGTTTTCAGTCCAAAGATTCTGTTCCTGCTGGCCTGGAATTTGTTTCTAAATGTCGTTGAGGCATTACTAGTTGGTATGAATCTGATGATTAGCTTTTACCAAAGCTGATGTTAAAACATGGGCATCATATCATTCAAAAGCTTCCAATAGAAATTTTAACTTTTGTTGGTTGCCAGTCCAGCCACAATGATGAGTTGCAATCCAACAGAGCCACTGTGTGCTAAGGAACGGTGGTGGCGATAATGTTAGAGATGACCATGTTTTTCTTAGATACTGAAGTAGAGACACACACACAACAACAGCAATACAGTGTATATATGTTATATAAAGTACATGACAGTGTACATGACCCATCTATTAACAAGTAATATAGACGGCTCTATCAGTATTCTGGCCCTCCCTGTCGACCTTCCTCGGATTCATCTCCATCATTAGCCTCAATCAACGCTCTGGCAATTTCAATCTCCTCCCCAGAGCCCCCTTCATTGACAGAACCCTGGGAAATGCCATGTTGCTGAATAAATGGCTGCGACCTGGAATTGAATGGCTGCCCTTGTGAATGTCCCTGGGTAGAATAAGCGTGTGCTGGGAACGATCTGTCATAGAACCCCGAGCCATTCTGTATCGGCTGCTGCTGCTGCGATTGCGATTGCGATGTTTGGAGATGCTGCTGCTGGGTATGTGGAGTTGGGTGATGAGAAGTAGAACTGTGGATTTGAACATGCGGGGCAGCCGTGTCGTGGTCATCAAAGCCACCAACTTCTGGATCAATGTTGGCATCTGATGTACGTTGTGGCTGAGTGGTTGTCACTGGGTCATACGTGTGAAAATCTCTTCTCGCTATTCCTGGTGTGCTGGAACGAGAGTGGCTGGTCGCGGTATTCGTAGGACGCTGGACAACGAGATGTTGGGATTGCTGCTGCGATTGTTGCTGAGAGGCTGCCTGGACAGCTGCAAATAGACCGGAAGGGTCATCCATTTGGAATTCAACATACTCTGAGGTGGAGTCCTGGTGGAGATGCGGTTGTTGCTGATGGTGGTGGTGGTGGTGTGTGGCATGCGATTGATCCTGAGTGTGTTGGGGTGGACGTGGGATTGGTTGTTGTTCATGTGGCTGTGGGTCCTTACGTTTTGGTTTAGTTGGATCCTTGCACTCTGCGCAGTTCTTGATAACCTGGGCAACTGTATCCTTGATCCGGGACCAGTGGTAGGTGTCAGTAATGATAGATGTGGTCTTGTTAATCCCACCATGTCCTTGTTGATGAACTTCAGTACAGATGGAGAGTTGTCTTAGTGGATCTGAAATGACTTCACGGCCATTCAACATTAACTTGCCCATCACAAGACGATAATGGGATGCACTGGAACGGAGTCTCGACTTCTCCTGACGATCAATGAACGGGGGGTAACGTCCGTACTCAAGGTAGTACTTGATTTTGTCAAAGCGCATACCGCTCGAGTTATCTAGGTGGTGGTTCACTTGTGCACCTTGCATAGTAGTGGCTTTGCTGAGTTCTTTCCCGTAAATCAACGCATCAACTGCACTTTCATGATCCTTCAGGATCCCAGCAGCCTTAATCTTCCCGATTCTCCTGAAATTCAAGGACTCAAAGATTCTTCTCGCACCAACATTGGACTCAAATACCAAATCAAAGATCGCAGAAGTATATCCAAGCTTTGGAGCCCAGTCCAGGTATACATCAACTAAGGTTCTACCAATTCCTTTCCCTCTGATACCAGCGTTTACCAAAAACCCACCAGTGCACACATGCGATGATCGTCCAGGAAAGTTGGGTCTGATGAAAAACGACCCCAAACATTCCTTTTCCCACGACCTTTGGTGGTCCAAATGAGGCTCATCACCAAGAACCATCACCGCAGCAAACGTACCAAACCAGTACTTTTGAAACTCCTCCATGTCTAGTGTCTCAAAGAAGGGAAGAGTGTCACCACGCTCGATCTCCATGTTGAACTCATCAACAAGAAAAGCCAAAAGACCAGGTGCCAGACTGTTAGGTAAAGGCAAAGGATAAATTGTTGCTGTCGTCTCACCATCTTTCAAAAGCACTGTATAAGGTGGAATCATGGGTGGGAAGTGCTGAATAGGTTGAGAGCCTGATGAAGTAGCTTGATCATGGCTCTGCGGTGTGATAGAATGTGCGCTGTCTTCCTGTCTGAAAGGAACATTGAACATCTTGAAACACGATATTCAGCCCAGTGGCGTCCTGCTGCTGCTGTTGATGCTGATGGCAAACAAGAAGAGAAAAAAAAAATGCTAAAAAGTAAACAAAGCGCGAAAAATCGGTCCGGTCCAAAAATTTCAATTATGTAATATATTCAACAATAATTAGGATAATTTATATCCTAACTGGTAGACTTATATATGGCCGCATCTATATCAACCTCGTATTTCAGCACAATCATAAATCTGTTAATGGAAATACAGTTTTTCAGCTTCAAATTTCAGGGGCTTTCCAATTCTATATCAATCAAGTAATAAAGCGCCAACTGCCGTTGCTCTTTCCACCAATATCTTCCGAAAGAACATCTTAGTGAAGTCTTCACGGGAACACTTTGGAGAATGATATACATCGAACCAAAGTCGAAGTGAATAGCTTACAAGTGTTTGTCATCACAGTTTCAACATATCCTTCAAGGGTTGAAAGCTATTCACTCCCCGGTGTGGTCCAAGCCAATTACTAACTCATACACCCAATCGATAGCACGATTCCATCTACAGGGGAAAAGTCATTATTCGTCAACTCTAGATTCATATACAGCAGAGTGCATACTTGCACATCAGGGCCAGCAGGGAGGAATACTTCCATCGCAATATGGCACAACAGATATAGTGAGCACACAGCTCTGTTTGATTGGGACTCTGATAGCAGAACACACTTGCTTATCACCATTAGTTTCATAGATCTTTGACGCCCTCGAGCAGCAGTACCAAAATGTGATCCACCACCCTCTGGCTGTAACCCCGTTTACCAATACCTTTGATCATTCCAAAGCACATAACCAGTCTCGCTCTATCTAGCGAATCTAATGGTGGAATACTGATCTCGGTCTCAAAATACGGTAATACGACAAAGTCTCTGAACGCCACCAGTACCAAATTCTTTGTGTTTAATGGCATATCGCAGTATGTTTCGTTCCAAGTTGTTCTGTAATTGAATGCTGACACAGTTGAGGACGAAGAAGAAGGGGATGGGTGCATGACTGGCCTCTCAATCTCCACCTGAAGAGGCAAGAGAATGGCTAGGAGATAATGATAGATGTTCGTAAAGAAACAATCCCAAGTGACAGCTAATCTTGAAAACACCTCACCATTCTCGCTGAACGTCAACTGGTTCTCCAAGAGACTCATCCCATTCCTTAGAAATTCCATCACCTCACTCAGTATCGAGGTTGTCGTCGCATTGTTCTCCAATCTCAGTCGAAGAAACACCTCAAACATTCTATTGATATCTTCAATGGGTGTCCTCAGTTTCAACTTCCCTGCATTCTCACAGGTGAATAACAGAATGGAATTCCTTGTTACTGAAGCCCACAAATCATCAGCCATCTGGTCTCGTTCTTCAAAAGACAAATTCCGAAGATTAGACTCTTGTAGCTGCCTCAACATGGCATCACCTTCCAGAACACTGGAGGGATCAAATGAGTACAATGTACTTCCTGTTTCAAGTTTAGAGTTCGATTGAGATGAAGAGACACCACTATGCGCGCCTTTCTTGAGAAAATTGTGATGATGGTGTTTGGATTCTTCACCTGATTTAACTGTTCTCTTGGTCTTGGTTTTGGCAAACTGCTTTGCTCTCGAGATGGCAATTTCGAATTTTTTAGTACCACTTGATGATGATGACGTGGTAGGGAATCCCAAAGAGGAGCCATTACTTGATGCCATTGGACTTCTAATCGAAGCAGTTCCAGTTGATGTGTTAGAAAACGTGATGATTGGTGATATTTGTGGCATTGAGGGCAGCTGTGGAGAGGGGTTGGTGTTTGTGGTGGCTGAAGGAGAGGATGCGCTTCCATTATTGGAGCTGCCATTTGACTCCACGGGCACAAGGGGAGTGAAACCAACAGATGAGAGGGTTTTTGTGATGGAGTGTAGCGTCGAAGATGAGTTATTCTTCTGGAGTTGATACAAGTTAGTGGATGTTCTGGCGAGTGGATTGCCGTTGTTGTTGTTACCTGAACTGTTTGCGTTAAGATATTGCTGTGGATCATCCGGTGGTACTGTCTGACGGGTATGTGTGAACGAGATTGTGTTTGCTCGCGTTGACGTTCGACTTCGGTTCTCCATTCTTGAGCTCGGTAAGGGCCAGCCTTCACTTCAAGCGGGAAGGGAGTATTGAACGATTTAATTGATTATGGTTGAGCATTATCCTTTCTTTTGGAAGGAGGCGAGATAGCGAATAATAGTTACCCGGCTCATAAATACCATACGTTTTATGTTAGGAATGGAAATACATTCATTCGGTTCTGGTTTATGGAAAGCAGGAATGATCACTCAGTCTTTGCAACAAGTGGCTTACCAAAGACAATGGCATCAACCAAACCTTCATGGCCTTTCAACTTCCCTGCGCCTGGGATTCTACCGATTCTGTCAAAGCCCAAAGAGTCCCAGATTTTAATACTAACGCTGTTTGTAGCAAAGACCAGGTTGAAGACACTATAGACGTAACCGAGCTGTGGAGCCCATGAGAGGTAGCTCTCACCTAGCGCCTTCCCGATACCTGCGCCACGAATCTTTGGGTTGACCAAAAACCCACCGTTGCAGATATGTGACGAGCGGTCGATATAGTTTGGCTTGACGTAGAATGAGCCGAGCCAGACTTCGTCCCAGTGGTCTTCCTGATTGTTGAGCCAGTGGAATAGCGCGTGTTGGTCAGTGCAATCAACTGACTCATCTGTACGGACTAGAAGAGCATGGAAGTAGCCAAACCAGAAGGCAAGGAAGCCGCTTTCATCCAGAGGCTCAAGGTGTGGGTATGTGTCACCACGCTCAATCTCGCTGTTGAACTGATTGTGAAGATAGGCAATGAGGGTTGGTGGGAGTTGCTCAATGTCTGAGGCAGCAATAGGGATCAGAGTCCCCTTTGTACCGTTCTTTAGAGTGATAATGCGTGGCTTGATGATGGAGACGGTCATTTTAATTCCAGGACTTTGTGGTGTCCAAAGTGGACAAACAGTTGATTTTTGTTGTTTTTTTTGGTCAAATTGGCAACCAAACAAGACAAAGACAAAGACAAGACGAAGACAGACGACAAGAAGAAGAATACGAAGACTTCTCCACCTCAATACACACCCAACTCACACCCAACTCACCGACCGACCGACCGACCGGCTGACCGGCACCACCGCTTGGTCTGATATTATAAAAGAAATCGCGAACAAGGACCTCCCCCGAGAGCGAATCGGCCCGGACCGGATCTCTAACAGGCGCATCAACGGAGAAGAAGAAAGACCACAGACAGTGGACTGGTACTGATAACAAAATTAAAAGCACAAAACCAAAACAACTGACAAGAGGCGATTTCAAAGATATGGTGCTGATTGCTGCTGGTCAGCTCTCTTCGGGAGCGTCACTCATTGACAACATCGATCTAGTAGCACAGCTCCTCCAAGAAGCCGCATCTCGTCAGGCCCGCATACTCTTCCTTCCAGAGGCAACAGACTATATCGCCCCGTCACCGCTCTCACTTTCACTGGCCCGCTCCATTGAGGAGTCTGCTCTGATTGCAAGCATCAGGTCCAAACAATCAGAGCTGTTGAAACAAGGTACACCGCTGGACGTTTCAATCGGGATTCATACGCCAGTAGGAAATGATGGCAGTGGCGGCGGCGGCAAGATCACCAACACTCTTTTGTACATCAACAGCTCAGGCACTATCATCTCCTCGTATGAAAAACTCCACCTCTTCGACGTCACTGTAGTGCCTCATGCTCCAATCGTCCAGGAGTCTCTAGTGATCCAGAAGGGTAACACTTTACCAGCAGTCATTGCCACGCCAGCGGGTAAGCTCGGAGAGGCGATCTGCTACGACATCCGATTCCCTGAACATGCGCTGAGTCTGAGGACCCGTGGTGCTGAGATCTTGCAGTTTCCGTCTGCGTTTACCACAAGAACAGGTGCTGCTCATTGGCTTGCATTGGGACGCGCTAGAGCCATTGATACGCAGTGCTATGTCGTTATGGCTGCGCAGAGCGGAGGACACGACCCAAGAACGGACGAGGAAGTGGCCACTGGTGTCGTCAAAGAACCCAAGAGATTCAGTTATGGTCACACGATGATCATTGACCCTTGGGGAACTGTTGTTGCAGAAGTAGGTGATATAGAGCCGCAAGGGCTTGGACTCGCAGTTGCTGATATCGACCTATCTCTCCTGAAGAAAGTGCGTGGACAGATGCCATTGTGGGAGCAGAGAAGGGCAGATGTCTGGGGACATTCAGTCTGATACAGACATGCAGCTCTTTTCATTGGATACTCGCATCCAGTGTCTATACATTGTACTACTAATTTGTAACTAATCCACAAACAATTACAAAAAAAAGACATTAATAACCAAAGTACTCAATCTACGAAACACTAGACTCGCGTCTCAATAATGATGCACTCTCATCGGCATCCTCAACATCTTCAATGATGGTCTTTGCAAAACCTTGAACGTTGATCACAGACTCAACAATCCCACCTCCGGTTCTGTAACTGTGTTCAGACGCACGAATCAGGGAGACATCTGGCTTGTGAGGCATATCTCCTTCAATGGTGTCATTATTCAACTTGTTGGCTAGTTCTGAAAGATCAGAAGAGTTTCTCTCATCGCTTGGCAACTGGAACTTTTTGTAATGCTTCTCGTGGTTATCATCATTCCTATTTATCGTTGGTGCGGGACGATGTTGAACACCCTTGCTGTGTCCATTCGTGCCATAAGACGGAGATGTCGATCTTGACAGTGCAGACGATTCATTAACGGCTGGCATGTGACAATTCTGCGCATCCAATTCCCTTTGGGTATCCTCCTGTTGTTTAAGTTGCTGTTCTATTGGATCGTCATCATAGTAGCTGAACTGGGAGTTGTGTCTCTTTGGACCTGGCTGGGCACCACCCTGTCTCTTGATAGTGACAAACTTCTTGGTGGTTTCCAAAGGATTTGAAGCCAAATTAGATGGCTTAAAGTGAATGAGACCTTCAGTATCACCAAAGGAGTTGGCCAGGAACCTATGGTTGTCTTCAAGTGTCAGTCTGGATAAAGAGCGTTCATCCAGGGTTGCGGGCCCACCATGCGAACCAACTTCTAAGGAGTTTCTGTTAGAAGTGGTGTACAAGGAGTGCAAGTACTGTGTCAAGTGGCGTTTAGCCAATGGACCTGGTTGAGTTCTCTTGATGGCCTTGTGGATATCAACAAAAACGTCGGACTCGTCGACAATCTCCTCACCAATCAACTCTTCAATCACATCTTCCAATGTCAACACACCGATAGCACCAGTTGCTGCGCCGGGCGTTTCACTAACAACAACCATGTGTGATTTACCCTCTTGGAAGTAGTTCAAAATGTTCAAACAAGAAGTGTCAGGTGGTGTCTCTGGCAGGGTGGCCAGTGGGAAGGATGAAACAGGCAGTGCGTCTTCTGGGTCATAAGAGATCAGGACACGGACAAGCAACATACCAACAAAATTGGTTGGTTCGTCAGGCACATGGATAGGAATACGGGAGAAACCAGAGTTGAAGATCTCCTCGACACATTTCTCATCCAAGATACGGTCAGACGACATAGTGTATGTGTGGTTCAATGGGGTCATAACGTCCTCCACCTTCTTCTCTTTCAAGTCGAGCACGGCGGAAATAATGGTGACTTCATCGTCATTCAACCTTTCAACACCCATTGTTCTGTGCAAAGTGACCAATGTCTTCAATCCAGACTTCTTGTAGACGGTGCCATGATCTTCACCCAAGATTTTATCCAAGAGCACAGACACTGGGTAGGCAAAGGGGTACATAATATACATCAGCGTCAAGACAAAGGGCGTGAAAAAGGCACCAATCTGTAAACCGTAGCGAACACATAGAGACTGCGGAATCACTTCGCCGAATATGACAATGGCAATGGTGGAACTCACAACGGCGGGCCAGCCACCGCCGAGAACACGATCAAGGACAATTGGAAGAGTTTCGTTGGTGATAACATTCGAAAGCAACAATGTGACAAGGACCCAGTGTTTACCACGGTTCATCAACGTCAACACTTTCTTTGCATGTTTCTGTTCAACTTCATCTCCAGAGGTGGAGATGACCTTCAAGTACACCTCATCCTGGCCCATCAAACCAAGAGTCAAACCAGCAAAGACACCTCCAGCAATGACCAGGATAAAAGAGACTGTAAGGTAATACCAGTATTCTTCGCTAGTGAGTGATTCCTCTGGGGCATGTGCATTAACATTATTATTGCTCCGTGCATTGATCGGTAGGGAGATGATAGCGGGAAGCCTCAACAGGAAGGTTAAGGTCGGCAGAATGGCCAATGGCGACTTTCGGGGCATAGGTGTTTAGCTACTTGTGAAAAACTGCTGATTGAGTAGATATATTTGATTTGTTTGTAAACAAAAATAAATAGAGAAGAAAGGAGAAATAAAAGAAAAAGTGTGTCCTACAACCGAAAGGAAAAAAAAAAAAAAAGAACCGAATTAATTTTATGCCCAGCCAGGCCGCGGCCGCGGCCGCGGCAGCACGCAGCTACCCGGATTAGCTGAGAGAGTTCTGCACGTGGAGCAGCTCTTTATTTTATTTTAGTGTGGTTGGTTGGTTGGCGAGTTGTAAGAGCATCAGCAGCAGCGTACGCGGCCGGCGGCCAGGTCAGACGACCCTTTTGCATTTAGAGCGGCGGAGTTTTTAACCTACAGATTACTCTAGTCTCACTACACAGCTGTAACGCCAGTCATTGAATAATAATAAAGCACAAAATATATATACATATAAGCCATTGGTTTACTTCTCAGCAACTAATTCACCAATCACCGGGTACTTCTTCTTGAAGTGCTCCTCCCAGCCGTCCAATGCGTCGAGCTCCTCCTTGGTCAACCCTTCAAGCGTATCAATTGACTGATCAAACTCTGTAAGCACGTCAAAGTCAAACGAATTTAGGGCCAGCCCTCTACTCGCATCGTGACCGGCAAAGTTCGCATATGGACCAGATGGTCCATAGAACTGTCTTCCGTTGCTAACGTCAAAGACAGTGCCCTTCACTGCGATGAAGATTTGTTGCTCGTCGTGTCCGTTAAAGCGTGAGAGCTCACGCGGGGT
The DNA here is from genome assembly GCA_003706665.2 of Barnettozyma hawaiiensis. Taxonomy (NCBI): domain Eukaryota; kingdom Fungi; phylum Ascomycota; class Saccharomycetes; order Phaffomycetales; family Phaffomycetaceae; genus Barnettozyma; species Barnettozyma hawaiiensis. The sequence goes on along the minus strand of PPLY02000001.1, from coordinate 210,695 downwards.
GAACTTACCCTGGACAATCGGATCATTGGCTGCTGAAGCTCCAGCAGCTGAACCACCGCTGGTGGTATCGGTTGGATCTGAAGTTTGAACAGGGAATAAAAGATTCCACAGGAAAGACATGTTCTGGTTCTTGTTATCCTGGTTCCTTATTTGCTGATGGAAGCTCTGGCGTTGCTTCGTAAAAGATTTTGCTCTTTCTTTTGTTTTTTGTAGCAAAACAAACAAACAAAAACAAAAACAAAAACAAAAAAAACGAGAAAACAAACAAACAGAACACGATTTTAAAGCCGATTGTGTCCTCATCAAATTCTACACCGAAAACCGCCCATACCGCCTATAACCACCACTCTAAGAGGTGTTTGTATTTGTGTCTGTTTGGTGTCTTCATTTGTGTTTGTGTTTGTGTCTGGTGGTTGTTTAAACGAAGTTCGCGGTTTTTCCGAACGAATGGGAAAAGAGCAAAACCGAAACCCAAAAATAATTAAGGAAAAAAAAAATGAAAGACACCACCTACCACCACCACTTCAGCTAGCTGCCGCCAAAGAAACGAAAGAGAAATCAGCCAGCCAGCCAGCCAGCCAGCTTTAGAGAGATAATGCCCACAGAAAGCCTCAACAGACTCCAAATCAGTGATCAAAACAAGACTGCTGCTGAGCGCGTTCCTTCAACAAGCTCACTGGCGTCAACAAGCTCCCATGATCAGCACCGTCACCGCAACAAGCTCAGGAATCTGTTTGGAGTGAGCTCCTCCTCCTCCGAGAAACAACACAATAACAAGCTGACACCAAACACCTCGAAGAGCTCTCCTTTCTCCTCCAAACAGGCTTCCAGATCGCCAACTATCGAGAATGTACAGCAGCCAGTCACCACCAGCAACCATTACGAGCCGTCACTTTTAAGTGTTAATACTGCTGATAACTCTACCACTACCAAGAAGCCATTGAGACTGAAGAGATTTTTCAAGAAGGTGTTGAAGCCAACAGAACCTAAACTGCAACACCACCCTGCAATTGCGACACCAGAGCTAGTAGTGACCAAACCTTCGTCACCAGTGCCCCGCCCGCCTGCGGTACAGGCCTCCCAAAGTACAGGCTCTCTACGGGAACAAACACCACTCGAGCAACAACAGATTGAGTTTCAGCAGCAATTACAATCGAGCCAGGATAAACTACTGCATCAACAACAGGAGAAGTTGCATCAAGCGGCCGCGCAACAGCATCACCACCACCACCAACAACAACAAGGATCACAATTGAAGAGTAAGTTTTTAAGTGCACTGTCATCTTCAAGACCTGCGTCGCCTAAACCCACCAAATCAGCGATATTTGGAGGTGACTCTGCAAGCGATTTGATTGAAAAGTATGGTATCCCTGGTAAAGTTCTAGGCGAAGGTGCTGGTGGTTCTGTCTCTGTTGTCAAGCGCTCGGACGGTAGACTGTACGCTGTGAAGAAGTTTAGACCAAAGAATGACCGTGAAACTGAAGCGGATTACTCCAAAAAGGTCACTGCGGAATTCTGCATCGGTAGTACCTTGAAACACCAAAATGTGATTGAAACATTAGATATGCTACAAGAAGGTCTCAACTTTTTAGTTGTGATGGAATACGCCCCTTATGATTTTTTCACCATTGTCATGTCAGGGTTGATGTCTAAACACGAAATCTTTTGTTGCTTTAGACAAATCATCAACGGTACCTCTTACCTGCACTCAATGGGTCTTGCCCACAGAGATCTGAAGCTGGATAATTGTGTCGTTTCCAAACAGGGTATCATCAAGCTCATTGACTTTGGTTCCGCTGTCGTGTTTAAGTATCCATATGAACCAGACATTGTTAAGGCCAAGGGTGTGGTTGGATCAGATCCATACCTGGCTCCTGAGGTGCTCATAGAACACTATTATGACCCACGCCCACTAGATGTGTGGTCAATTGCGATCATGTTCTGTTGCATGACGTTGAGAAGATTCCCATGGAAGGCGCCAAAGCAATCAGACAACAGTTTCAAGATGTTTACAACAAAGCCAGATCCTAAGGAGACTGATGATGGTGAAGTTGTACATAGATCAAAGACAAAGGGTCCGCATAGATTATTGAGACTTCTCCCCCACTCTTCAAGAATTTTGATTGGCGCAATGTTGGAGTTGAATCCTACAAAGAGAATTTCAATGGAAGAGGTGGCCAAGAACGAATGGGTGCAGTCCATTGAGGTTTGTGAAGTCAATCAAGACGTTGGATTTGGAACTTCTTCTCAGGAGATGACGCTGAAGAAGGCACCTGAAACTCACAAGCATCATTTGATCACTGAGGATGAACTGAATGAATCACAGAGACGTAAGGATGCTGAAAAGCAGCAGGAGAAGCTTAAAAACGAGAGAGCACCGAAAAGTGAAGTCAAGGTGTAGCAACAAGGAAGAGGTTTTTTTTGATGATTTATGATGTTTATTGACCTTAGGATATGTCTTCATTATGAGATAGCCCCTTTTTTACAAACGTAGAGGCTGTTATTTGTTGGCTGTGTCTTACGTTCATCGATCCTAAAAATGCTTCATGGAGGCGACTAAAAAAGAAAACAATTCTGCACATGCACGTGACCGCAATTTTGTCAAAAAAAATTTGATATCAAGTGAGGAGGAAAAAGAAAACAAAAAAAAATCAATTACACCACACCAGTTGTACAACTTGTAGACAACTACTGATTCATAGTACGAGACAAAACTGACTGAACTATTCACGTCATAATGCCACAAAACATCAACAAGAAGGGCCACTCTTTAGCTAACGCGCCAACTCCACAAAACACGCCAGCCAGCGTCACTAACTCGTACCTCAAATCCAACCCGTTGAAGTCCACTTTGCCTTCCACCATCTCGGAAAATGACGAAGAAGGTCTCTCTGACCTCAAGGGCAAGTTAACCTCTAACCCACAGTTTCTGTCCATGATTGAGAACAAGTTGGGCACATTGGTAGGTGAAAAGTCTGAGTACGTTGACTCTTTGCCACGTGCCGTTAAGAATAGAATCTACTCCTTGAAGGCTCTTCAGAGTGAACTGAATCTGATTGAGCGTGAGTTTCAAGATGAATTGACCAAGTTGGAGAAACAATTCGGTGCCAGATACTCTGTTTTGCACGAAAAGAGAGCAAAGATCATTGGTGGTGCAACCGAGCCTACTGAAGCGGAGATTTCCAAGGGTAAAGAGATTGAGCGTGAACTGGGCGATGAGGAAGATGACGAGGACGAAGAAGAAGATGATGAGGAACAAGAGGACGAAAATGAAGTCGCTGTGTCTGGTATTCCATCTTTCTGGCTGACTGCCTTGCAAAACCTACAACCAATTGCAGAGCTGATTAATGACAGAGATGAAGAGGTGTTGTCATACTTGACAGATATCCAATTGAAGTACTTGGATCAACCAGGTTTCCAATTAGTTTTCAAGTTTGACGGGAATGATTTCTTCAAGAACAAGGAGTTGACCAAGACTTACTACTACCAGACGGAGCTTGGGTACTCCGGTGACTTTATGTATGACTATGCTGAAGGTACCGACATTGAATGGACATCCTCTAAGCAGAATGTTACTGTTTCCATAGAGAGAAGAAAACAAAGAAACAAGGCTACCCAACAGACCAGAACCATTGAAAAGTTGACGCCTGTCGAGTCCTTTTTCAACTTCTTTGACCCACCAAAGATGCCAAACCTAGAGGAGGAGGATGAACAAGAGGAGGAGAGCGAGGACGCTGACGAGGATGATGAATTCTTGGAGCAGAGACTCGCATTTGACTACCAGCTTGGTGAGGAGATTAAAGACAAGTTGATTCCAAGAGCCATCGATTGGTTTACCGGTAGTGCAGTTGAGTTTGAAGGTGATGAGTTTGACGAGGATGAGTTCGGTGAAGGTTTAGAAGATGAAGACGAGGATGAGGACAGCGAAGAAGATAGTGATGGCGAAGAAGGTGAAGGTGTTGAGAAGAAGCAGCCACCGGAGTGCAAGCAGTCATGAAAAAACGATTGAGAATATCTGAACTACGGAGGTGAGAGATTTTTACACGAACAACATCGCTTTTGGTTTTTTTGTTCTTGGCTTAATTGCTTTTCGTCCAGTAGATGAGTAGTATGTTATATCGGCCCTTAGTTGTTTTTTTAACCAATCAGATCAATCACCAGATCTGTTGACAGGTGAAACTTTTGGGGTTGGTTGTTTTTTTTGTGTCAATACGTGCCGAGGCACATCTGAACACGGCACGGCTGAAAGGAGAAACGGGACAAAAACAAGGGGAAAAATCGCAACATAAATCGTTAAAAGGAGAGTTACGCCACTTAAATTTTAGTTCTTGGTGTATATTCAGACACAATACCACAGAGATAGAAATTAATAATAGATCAATATGTCCTCATCTTACGCTAAATTGAAGCAACAGTCCCCTTTCCTCACCCACTTGAACAACTACCCAGTCTACGTCAAGAGTGAGAAGCTTGCTCTCTCATTTTCCCTTATCAGCTCTATTGTTGAGTTTACTGCGCGCTACTTGTTGCATATAAAGGTCTTTATCAATGACTACTTCCCTACTGTGTTGGAGTTTGGCAGCACTCTTGAGACGTTTGTCGTTAATGAGCTCTTGGTCAAATATGTTGATGTCTATCTCTTTTTTATCAAGGAGGATTATCATTTGAGTGATATTTCCAACTACAAGACAATCAATGCTGTCAAAAGTGTTCCAGGTGTTTTAGCCACTGAGAAGTTGGTTATTGACACGGTTGGTTTCACTAACCGTGGCTTGATCATCCCTGCTGGTAAATTTGTTGTCACAGACATTGATAAGGATTATCACCAGGCTGACTCCTTGACCAGGGAGTTGAACACAACTTTGCACCTAATCGACGCCATTGCCAACGCTGTTAAGGAAATTGTTGTTAAAGGTGTGAAATCGGCACCACTGGTTAATGGTAGAATCGGTACCAAGGAAACTGCCGGCCAGGTTTCTGACAAGGGTTTCAAACCAGCTGAAATCAATGGAACATCAGACGTTGCTGTTCCTGTGGAGACTATCGTTCCTGTCAATGGCGAAGCTATTGCTGCCAACTAGCCCTCTCTTCCACCTTTGATACCACCACTTTTGCTATTTTTTTTTTTTTTTTACCTTTTCCTTTTTTTTTTCTTTGCTTTTTTAATTTGTTCTTTGCTTGTTACTTTTGTGCTTGTTGATGTGGTCTGTCATTTTTTTAATTACTATTGGTTGTAATACGGTACTTCTGCTGTATATTTGGGAATAGGTTTTGCTTTCTTTTTAATTTGCTATTTAATGAGGTTCTTGCTGATAAATTGATAAAACTGAATAGTGTTTTTTTGTTAATACCCCTGTAGAGGTTTCCTACTGTTTAGTTTTGGCATAGTATTCTTGGCTAGTGGCCACCGTGAACACATATCCACTCGTAATCGATATTCTAATTGAAGGATCCAAGTTGTGAGGAGTTCTGCTATCATTGTACAATAAGTAGCTGTAAAATCCTTCTTCTAGCGTCTCAATAGCTGTTTCAAGACTGGTCCGACCATTCAAGATTGTAAAACTCCTAATTTTATACACCACAGCATTTTACTATTACAAGAATTAACAATGACCCAAGAAGCCAATGAATGCATTAAAGTTGGAAATAGAAAGTCAACCAAATCTCACTAGTACTCGCTTACTTTGGGGCTAAACCTTGGACTCTACCTTGAACTCTTTTCTTCCGATCAAGGTGTATAACGATGATGATTATGTAATGTATGTAGTTTTTTTTTTGGCCGCAGCACCTTTTTTCGTCAAACAAAAGGAGATTTTACACAAACAAATGGTTTGTTGTTGGTAAAGCTATAAATCAGACAAGGCATGACCTCAACACCAAAGAAATCGACGGAGGCAGAGGACGTTCTTGAATTCCTCAACTCTCTGCCTGAGAACAAGGACAAAGCAGGGGCTTTCAAAGCTAAGACAAACAAAGGCGGCAGTGGCTCTGGCTCTGGCTCTGGCTCTGGCGGAAAGGACAAGGATGATGTCCTAGATTTCCTTGATGAGTTAGAAAAGAGTGATATGAGAAAGAAGGAATCCAAGAAACCTTCCAAAGAGCTTGAGAAGAGTGTGCAACCAGCGAAAGAAGAAGCAGAGGAGAAACAAAAGCAAGTGTCGTCTCAGGAGGAATCGGTGCAGACAGCAGGAAACCAAGGAGTCAATGTTGATGAAGCAGGAAACGTTGTTCAGAGCAATGAAGGAGTCGATGGTGATGACTTCATTGATCCAATCGCATCGATTTCCAATTGGTGGTCGTCATCCGGATCCAATGCGGTGAACTCGCTATGGAACAATGCGAAATCAATCCAACAGAAGGCGACAGAAGAAGCGTCTAAGCTTGCTACTGAAGCGTCCAAGAAACTGAGTGATGAAAAAGATCACGTTGAGAGACTGAGAAAGATTAACGCCTTCAAGTTTCTTGGTGATAACTTTGAGTCGATCCTTAATAGCCTCAACATTGACGACTACGATGAGTTCATTAAGATCTACCTCATTCATGATCTGATGAACTTTGAGAACTTGGAAAGAACAATTGAAAAGCAGTTTAAGAATGTTCTGTCCCAGGTGCAGGGTGATATTTTTATTGAGGTTGATAAGAAGAACACCGTTAGCGATGAAGGAAAGAGAAGAATGAGCGTAGGTGCTCGCAGCGGTGTGAAGAAGTTAAACCTCTTTCAAGGTGGGCTTGCCGATGCTGATAAGCTTAACTGGGCCAATTTGATTTCGTCAATCAAAGAGAACAATGAGAGCAAGAAGAAGAATAAGGAGGGGGAACAGGAGGAACAGGAGGAACAAGTCGCTGACCTGAACATTTCCAAGATGTACATTTCCATCCTTCCATACCAGATTGTTAGCAAAACAGGAGAAAATGCAGGGGAAGAAGAAGAGTTCCAAACCATTGACTCCAAATCAACCAAGTCATTTCAGTTCAGAATCATCTTGAAAGATCTGGACCACAATATCTCCCTTGTATCAGAAACACAGTCATTCCCAATTAAATGGGCCAAATGGATAGAGTATGATACAGAACCTGAAACCGGTGAAGGGAAGGATGAACTGGAAGACAATGACATTGACCCTGCTGAGTGGGTCAGGGAATGGATTGACAGAGGTTTGGAGTTGACCATTGGGACATTGGCTCAGGAGTATGTGATTAAGAGAATGGGATTTTGATAACGTATATATATATATATATAGCAGACAAATTAATTGAGGAACAAGGGCATAACTAGTAGTTGTACTTCTCGTTCCTTTTGGCCCGCCAAAAAAAAAGAAAGTTAACATAAAAAAACAGAAACCGAAAAATGCCCCTTGACAGCAACAATCAACGAAAACCCATTTAATCGGAAGCTAAGATCAACCATATTTCATAACCACAATGTCCATGTTCAGAACACTTCAGTACAATCCAGGTACGATCACCCTTTTCCAGCCCTCTTCATCGGTGGCTCCAGCAGCTCTTCTTCATCTCCTCAAGACACATTCCTCCTCACGCCGCGCTCCCCACGCTGCCACGAAGTCTCCCCCGCCGTCTTTGTGGGACAAGATCAAGACTGGGTTTGCAGCAAACGAGAACCACGAAGACACGACGAACTATGTTCTGGACACAGAGCCACATGCTCCAACGTATGACCAGCTGCAGCTGATCAGATCGTACACTTTCACAACGACGACGAACAACCACAACCTGAAGAGTGGGAACCTCAATGCGTTCAAGCGTGCGTTCCCCAAGTTTGTCCATGAGGACCCAGAGCACGGCACGTCTTTTATCCGTGAGGAGGATTTCGATGAACTGGTTAGACGGGCCAATGGACACTGGTTTGTGGGCCCGCTGGTTGTTGATTGGGAGAAGGGTGTGTTGGCCAATGACGAGGAGAGTTTGACGCAGCTGTTGAAGTTGTATAATGAATGAGTTCCTTCTGCTCGCAAGCGGGAGGGTGCATCTTATGATTGAATGAGACAATGTTACGATTACCCATTTTGTAATGGACGAGACGACTATCATCAAATGATCTACCCCTCTAATGATCTTCAAAGCTAGAATTAGAAGAAACCATCAGTGTAGAGAAAAGCACCCAAGACCAAACAACCTGGGCTAGTCTGGTCTGGTGCCCTAAACACTCACCTCATATATATACACTTACCCGGCCACTATCTTTTCTACACAGAAAGAAAAAAAAAGCATAAAAGAAAACTTTTCCCGTGTTCAGTCTTTCTTCACAACAACAAATTCACCAGACAACGAACAGTAAGTGACCACCGCTATCTGAAAGCAGACGCATACAGAAGCAAAGTTAGAAGACTGCAGGAGTTGTTATGATGATAACCTTACTCAGCTCACTCTGAGTGAAAACGATGCTGATAAAACCTTTATTTCCAACATTCATCAAACCACTGATTATACAAACATCCTGCAGTTGTACTAACCAAGATGCTTTCTTCTTCTGTCGAAAACAGAAAAAACTAACATTGTAAAAAGAAAGTCCTGGATATTTCTGTATATATAGAAAATGAATGAATGACTCCTCCAGTTTAACTGAGCAATCACCTACCACCTGGTACAGAGTAGTTTTAGCCACAGAGTAGTTTGAGATTGAACCGGGAAGCACCGGGTGGGGCGGCAAAGTCACATTGTGTTGTCACGTGATCTCCACCTAAAGCCTTGTAAACGCCGCTACAATTAAAGACACCTTAAATTTAATTCTCTCATACTTACCACTACCACCACCGCCGCTACTGAAGACAGATACATAGAGACACAAACGCCATGTCGCACTACCAATTCAATGTGAAGATGACCTGCTCTGGTTGCTCCAATGCCATCAATCGCGTTCTTTCCAAGCGTGAGGAAAACTCCAATATCAGCATCTCCCTTGAGAACCAAACTGTGGATCTCGACTCGACTTTGCCATTCGAAGAAGTCGAGACTGCGATCAAGAAGACTGGCAAAGAGGTGATGAGCGGGAAGGCTCTATGATCATTGATTATCTGATCGCTCTGAGCAATCCGAGAGTAAGGAATTGGTTGTTGGTTATGAACCTGGCTGTGTACTGAAAATATGCATTTCTTTATCTTTGGTTGATATCGTAAACTTTTTTTATCCCCCTGACAAATGCAAATACAAATACAAATACAAATACAAATACAAGTTCAAGACAGCAATATGTTCGACGAGGTGCTGAACCTAGAAGAGCAGTTCTATGCCGAGGGGTACGCTGAGGGCCAGGCGGAATCGACACGGAAGTCCTATTTTGAAGGGAAAGAATACGGCATCCAGACTGGCTTTCAGAAATTCATTCTTGTTGGCCACCTTCAGGCACTGGTGGACCACTACTTGCCTCAAAACAATAGCAACAGCACGAATAGTTCCTCACCGCTCTCAAAACAGGCATTGGCACATCTGGAGCAACTTCGCGATCTACTGGCGCAACTCCGATTCGATAACGACTATGGCCATGTCGTTGAGAATGAAAAGCTACTTGTCAAGATCAGGAACAAAGTGAGAGTGTTGGGGTCGCTGTTTCCCGCAAAGCTGACCCTTCAGAGCATAGATTCCTTGTTAGCAAAAATCAACGGGGTTGAGCAAGTTAAAGAACCTAGCGTTGCTGGTTTAACTGATGATAGCATGTGGTAACTGTGCTGTGTGGTCGTCGTCATTATCCTCCTTGCCCATAGAATAAAACAGGTTACAACTGTCGTCTATAACCGCTTTCATGATCCCTGGATGATCCCGATCAAACTCACCTTCCTCATCCACTTCAACATTGAGTTCCTCGATCTTGAGCACCCTCAGGTTTGTAAACACGGAATGTAGTTTTCGTGACCATTTCTTGACTCCCTTGTTCAGTTTGAAGCTCGTATCGTTCACAGTCAGTCTTCTCGCGCCAGAATACCATCTCAACTCGTCGATATTGAACTGTTCTGAGAAAACTTCAAGGCTCAGCTCTCTGAGTCTTGGTGCTTTGAGCTGTGGCAGGGTATATGGCGCAGAAGCGCCAGGTTCAATCACAATCCCGAGCGATGTAAGCGAGGGGAAATCATTGATCACGCTATGGCTAGGCGCGTTTAGGTTGTCTCTAGTGTACAGCACTAGCTTCTCTGTATGTATTAGATGGACTGCTAATCCAGGCATCCTGATAAAAACTGTATCATCACTAATGAACTTCTCCGCAGCGAGGATGAACCCATGGTCATTTTCAGCGTGTGTCAACTGACCGTTGGACACAGCAGCTGAATGACGCCATCACATGCTTGCGATGTACTCATCACATTGAAGGTCTTCAGTTATCGGTTCTGTCAAGGTCTTTAGCGTGAAGGTCGAAATTTGTGGGACTCGGATGGACTTGAGAGTTAGTGGTGGTAGGCAGGGTGGACCTCCTCCTTCTTCATGTTGTGAAATTCTGAGCGTTTTTGAGAACAGGTAGGTGAATATCAGAGATTGTATTGATCCCATGAATGCTCATCTCCACCAAGTGAAGAATATTGATATTGTCAAACTTGTCAACACTGACCTGGCCATTGTTTTCACTGGTGATGGCAACCTTGAGTTCTTTCAACTTGAAGTAATTTTGGAAGTCAAACCAATCCAAGGGGCCGCCGCCACGGGACATGTTTATAATCAGACTCTCTACATCAGGAATTTCCAAGACTGCTCCTTCTTCGCCGCTGTAACTGAGGTCTTCCAAGCTCAAATTCTTCACACCATGCATGAAATGGCACTTCATATCAAAAACACCATACCTGTACGCCAGCTCTTCAATTCCCTCAGAAATAAACCTGAACAGATGGCACTTTCCCCAGCTAGATTTTGCCTTCCTTCTGCTTTGGAGATATTGGTAATACTTCTCTAAAAGCTGCTTTTCCGCAAACACATCTGGTATCCTGTCCTTCACCACCGACAGGTAAATGCCAGAGTCCAACACTAGCTCAAGCCCACTCTTCCCATGAACAGTTACATTGTCCGTCTCATATTGATCCGTCACACCAGCAAGCTCCAGGATATATGGATGCAGAGTCTCCAAAAACCCAGGTGATGTCAATACACGAAGGAAGGGATGTAGACCCGGATATAAAGTGCGTTGAAGGCACAACGAGCATCCAGCAGCTGTGCAATGATCGACCTGATCTCAAAAGGCAACTCGTTAATGAAGAGTAGTCTGTGCTAGCAGCTCAATCAGTTCAGTCAGTTCGGTTCAATTCAGGGTTTGGCTTAGGTGGCGCTCTTCTCCTTGTCACATCTGCACGCGGCTTTGCTCGGTGATTGTCGGACTTACAAACTGCTAATTTTTTTTTTTTTTTTTGCAATTTTTTTTTTGTTCTCACGTTTATTTGGCTTTGTGGTTCAGGTTCATCACATCACCATCACAGAAGGAAGAAGCACACACAGGCCAACATGGTTCACGATATAGTGGTTTTCTCTGGCTCTTCTCACCCACAGCTTTCTGATCGCATCTGTCACAACCTCACTCTTGATGCAGGTAAGATCAAGCTTGGAAAGTTTTCCAACGGTGAGACCTCAATCTCGATCAATGAGTCTGTGAGAGAGAAGGATGTCTATGTCATTCAGTCAGGCAGTGGCCATGTGAATGACAACTTTCTTGAGCTTCTTATCACCTTGTCGGCGTGCAAGACTGCTAGTGCCAAGCGTGTGACTGCTGTGCTTCCCCTGTTCCCATACTCCAGACAGCCAGATTTGCCATACACCAAGAAGGGTGCTCCATTGATCACCAAGGATGGTGTTGCCACCACATTTGCTGCCCAGGGTTCGGTAGGGAAGAACAACTATCTATTTGATTCCGTACCGGGTACCCCTAACCTGGATGGCAGGTCTGATTCTAGATCATCGTACTTCCCAAAGCTCAATTCTGAGAACCCTGTTCTTGAAGAAACTCCAACACCAGCCAGTGGTTGTAGCAGCAACAGCAACAGCAACAGCAACAGAAAAGGTTATAAGAAATGGGTTGCTCAAAGTGGTACCCTGATAGCCAACTTATTGACAGCAGCTGGTGCAGACCACATCATCACCATGGATCTCCACGACCCACAATTCCAAGGTTTCTTTGACATCCCAGTCGACAACCTGTACTCCAAGCCAATCATCCAGCATTACATCCAGACCCAGATCAAAGGATACAGGGACGCCGTGATTGTGTCCCCTGATGCTGGTGGTGCCAAGAGAGCCATTGCTGTTGCCGATGTGCTCGAGATGAGCTTTGCTCTAATCCATAAGGAGAGAAGAAACCTAGGCGGGGACCTTGAAACAACAGGCGAGGGTGCTGCACAAATTAATGTGGAGAACAACAGTTTCTCACAGGCGCAGAGCACTGAAGCCATGGTGCAGGGTTTGTCCCTAGGTTCTAGTAATGAAGGCTTTGACAAGAAGTTGAAATACGCCACCACAATGCTGGTTGGTGATGTCAAGGACAAGGACTGTATACTGATTGATGATCTTGTTGACACTTCCTACACCATCACCCGTGCTGCAAAGTTGTTGAAGACTCAAGGTGCCAAGTCCGTCACTGCAATTATCACCCATGGCGTCTTCTCTGGTGATGCGATTGAACGAATTAAGGCTAGTACTATTGACAAGGTCATTGTGACCAACTCTGTTCCTCAAGAAGAGCACAAGAAATTCCTAGGTGACAAGCTTGTCGTTCTTGATGTGAGCAGGATCTTTGGTGAGGCCATCAGAAGAATCCACAATGGTGAATCCGTATCGATGTTGTTCGACCATGGTTTCTACTAACTGACAGTTGAAATAAATATGCAATGTACGTGTGTAAATATACATTAGAAGAGCACTTGATAGAATCACGTTACCATCAACATGCTTTGTACCAATGCTTTGTATCAACAGGTTTTGTTGATGGCTTGTTCCGGTTTACCCGGCCTCGGAATTATTCAACAACAACAACAACAATATAGCAGCGCCTAATCTATTCATTGCAACTTCAAATCAAAATCCCAATCAAGCTGTTTATACAGCACTGCATCACCTGTATCCAGGATCTCCAAACACTCCTTTTTTAGTCGACAGCTCCTCATTGTAATCCACTCATCGCCACCACTTTTTTTTACACTGCCCATTGCTCATTCCCAGCAACAAGCATGGTGCTATCAGGATTCTTTTTGTTCTCAACCCGTGGAGAGACTCTGACGGCACACATCTGTCGTGCCGACATCAAGCCCTCAGTCGCTGACATCTTTCGCATCCAGGCGTTGTCCAACCCAAGTCTGCGGTCACCGATCCTCACATTGGGCTCAACGACGTTCCTCCACATCAAGCACAATGATCTTTGGCTGGTAGCCGTAACCAGATCCAACGCCGATGCAGGAGTCGTTTTCGAATGGCTGTATGCTTTTCTCAATGTCCTCAAGAGCTACTTTGGCTCTCAATTCGATGAGGACGTGGTCAAATCGTACATAGATATCATGTACTCCCTATTAGACGAAACATTGGAAAATGGAATGCCTCAATCCTTTGAAATATCTTACCTCAAATCCATTGTCAAGCAACCACCTCAACTTGTTGATCTCTTGAGGAGAACAGAATATAGCCAAAACAATAGCAGCAGCAACAGCAACCACAACAATGACCACAACAGCAACAGCAACAGTAACAATGTCAGTTCCAAACCCAAAAGACACCAAAAGAACACCAAGTATGATACCAATACTCCATGGCGGCCACAAGGGCTCAAATATCGCCGTAATGAGATCTTTCTGGATGTTCACGAGGCTGTCAATGTCCTCATATCCTCCGAGGGGAAAATCCTCAAGTCGTACATTGATGGTCGCATTGAGATGAAGACACAACTCTCGGGGATGCCAGTGTGTGATTTCGGACTCAATGATACTCTGTCTGCCTCGCATCAGGCTCGTGGCGACGACCTTCTCGCCGGGTACGATGTCAAGAACCCAAACGCGATCCCATCTGCTGCGAACTCACAAGGTGTTATCATCGAGGATCCACATTTCCACCCGTGTGTCGAGCTGGACAAGTTTGACAACGACCGCGTCATCCAGTTCATTCCACCAGATGGTGAGTTTGAGCTCATGACATACCGCACAACAAGAAACATCAATTTCCCCTTCAAGCTTACGCCAGCTATACGTGTGCTTGGAAAAACCTCATATGAGATAAAGGTGACTTTAAAGTCACTCTTCCCAGCGAAATTGAACGCTACAGACGTTCTGGTCACCATACCTGTCCATCCAAGCTCAATAGATGCCGAGTTTGCCTCAAGTGGAGGGAAGGTTAAGTTTTTAGCATCCGATACAGCAATCACATGGGCTTTGAAGAAGTGTTCTGGACTCACTGAGCATTCCCTTACAGCAACAGTGAAGTGTGCAAGCTCAACTGTGGGGCCTCTAGATTTGAAGAGATGGCAGCATCCTGCTGTTAGGTTGACATTTGAAGTCCTGATGTTTAGCAGCTCTGGTGTTATAGTTGAGCATTTGAGAGTTAAAAGTGGTCGCGATGATTCAGGGAAGGTTATCAAGTGGGTGAGATATGTTTGTACAGGAGGAAGTTATGAAGTGAGATGTTGAATGTACGTACATGTGGCTAATCCTTCCTGGTTGTATTTCGTAATATTCGTTATAAAATTTTGTTTTAAACACACTAACACATTAAGTTCTCTTCTAGTATCAACTTCTTCCTAGTCTTCCTCCAATTGTTTCAGCTGAGCAAGAAGCTCACTCTGTTCAAATGAGAGCACTCTCTTGCCTCTCCCGATCACGGCAGTTTGTCTTCCTTCGTCAAGGATACTTCCATATTTGAAAGGTGAGAAATGATTCGAGTGGCTTCCAAAACTGGTGCTTCTTCGTCTTCCTTGTCCAGTGCCACCTTCTGATGATTGTAATTGCCTTTCAGCTGATGAGAAAGGTGTGTTCTGAAACGGTGACACTGGAGATGTAGTGGTCTCGCCAATCTTGGAAGGTGATGCAAAGGAGACGTACTCGTGTTCCTCCCCACCCTTGTCATTGTCATCACCACCAAGCAAACTGTGTGTCTCCGGTGTCATGTTTTTAAACTCAGCGTCTCTACCGTGTTTCTTCTGCTGCTGGTGATAATGCTGATGATGATTATGGCGAAATGACACATCTGTTGGATCATCATCTAGTCTCAAACTCAGTGCAAAGACACCAACAAGGACAAAAGCCGTGCCAAAAACAATCATAAATATTTGCGTGAACGTGAGAGTGCTCAGTTTGTTGTAAAAGACGAGTCCATTAGTGATGTTGACAATGTTGTACGTGCAAAACACCAGTGGGTACAGTATAGAAGTTGATATGTTCTTCAGTCCCTTGTTCAAGAACCAAAACTGGATGAGTGCCAATGACAAGAATCCCATAATTATTGCCCATGATCTAATGTTTTGCAACGACTTGTCGTGCTTGTTAATGGCATTCATCACAATCTCCACTGATATCTTTGCGAATAATAAGGAATGCGCAGACAGAGTCCCAGAAATAACGCCATAGATGCATCCCTTCACCAATCTGAACCTGTCATTACACTCCATTGATGATGGAAGGCACCAGTAGTGCGAATAATTCTTTCTGCATCGTACCAGCTTCAAAATGTACAAGTAGGTGAAGAGGACACCAACAGCAAAGAAACTAGTCACGATCCAGGCAACGAAGCGTGCCCTTCGCAACAGCGCCAACAGTTCCTTCAACTGAAGAGCCTTCTTATCCTCCTCGCCATCACTCCCAAAGTACGCAATCATAAGCGCACCGCACCCAATGGCGCCCATACTCAATCCTGTCCATTGGCTAAACTCCTCGCCCAAGATGAAACAAGCACAAAGGGAGTTGAACACGAGACCAATTGCCTGCAAAGGGCTCAGTACAATCAACGGGAGTGTGGTAATCTGTACTGAGGATCCCAGTAAGTTAGCCACCAGAAATAATGCAAAGCCGAGGCGCCAAAGTGGTCGTTTATAAATGGGCGGCTGTGGCTGTTGCTGGAGCTGGTGTTCCTGTTGCTCTTGCTGGTGGTGGGTCGCAGGCGCAGCGGCATAGGCGTCAATGTGTGACTTGCGCTGGAGTGTGAGCCCCACGGACTGTGTCAATGAGGATATCACTGCAGTGGCTACTCCTAGGGCTATCGTCACAGGCATATTGAACGAAGCTTTTTATTCTGGTCGTAGAAGAAGAGTTGGTGATCTATTTTCAAAAATAAACACAAGCACACACACAAAAAGAAAAACTTCAATATGTAAACAGAAAAAGTTCTAGATTTTCAAGTAGTGGTAACCTATATCTCATCAGCTGGTGGACACCTGAATCCACCACTTAAACACATAGCTGGTTCGTGGATGTTTCCGTGGGAGTAACTCAGGACGCCGACGCCACCAGCCTCCAAGATGAAGTTTGGATTCTCAACAAGGTGTCTGATCTCCCTTGGCTCAACAACCTCGACACTGTCATTTGAAAAGCTCTTCACATAGGGAGCGATTTGCTCTTTAGGCAACACAACACCTTGCTTAAACCACAATGCAGCGAAATATCTCAGGGTGTGCCCATGGGCAAAGACAAGAACATCTTGTGGGCGTTTAGCCTCCAACGCTGGCTTTTGCAAGTTTTGAATACGAGCAATGACACGGGACAGACGTGTACCGACTTGCTCAGAGGACTCCCCAGTGTCGCAGCCATCTCTCCAGATCAACCAAGGTCTCTCCTTATCCAACCCTTTACTCTTCCGCAACTTGACGATCTCTGAAGTCAGCAATCCTTCGTAGTCACCGTACTCCCACTCTCTAAGATCCTCATCCACTACTATTTGGATCTTGGCCCGCTGTTCATCTGTCAAGCTCTCAAGGATCAGCTCAATTGTCTGGAGAGCACGTTTACGTGGAGAGGTGAAAATGTACTTGACAGCGTCTGGGTCCAAGAACCCACCATTCTCTTGGAACAGGGCCAACCCCGTTTGGCGCATTTGGACAACACCAAGCGGCGTCAAATCGAGGTCTGTCACAGAGGTATACTGGCCAGATTTGGACCATTCGGTTTGACCGTGGCGAATGAAGATTGTTCTGGCTGTTGGCATTATCAAATTATCTTCTTCTTCGAAGCTTCGTCTTCTCTTTGGTGATGGTTCCGTGTTTTGTTAGTTATTGTACAAAACAAAACAAAACAAAAAAACACTGAAGATGGAGGCTAATATGACAAATACACACACAGGCAAAGCTGGTGATCCTCAGAATAAACATGTTGTTCTTGTTGTTTGTATTGGGTGTTTTGGAATATTTCTATGGGGGCTTGAAAGCATCCATGGTTTTCACGCTTTGACCTCCTTCGTCTCAGTTCTTCTATGTATTTATTCCCTTTTGTTAACCTCCCTGGTGCCGAAAACCAACCAACCCAAAACAAGAAAATCTCTGACGTGGAGAAAACATCAACAAACCAATAACAAAACTAACAACAAACAACAAACAACAAACAACAACAAACAACAAACAACAACTGCCACTACTACCACGCATATAAGACATATGGCCAGCCTCCAGCTCAGCTTCAGGCAGAAGCGTGTCCAGCTCACGCTTCTCCTTCTGGGGCTCTTCACTTTCTACCTGTACCATCGCACCAGCTCGACCCCAGTCTTCACTAACGAGGAAGTTAACGAGCTCCTGTCTGGTAGTTCAGCTGCGTCTGATATTGAGCGGGTTCCTCTCAAGTACCAATCGCTCCAAGCTCCATTCCTGCTTCACTTTGAACTTAACTGGGATCTCCATGGAGACACGCTGATCAAGAACCAGGACTTTGTCCGTCTCACCACTGAGAATCCTGACCAGCATGGTTTAGTCTCTAACACTGAACCGTTTGAATCACCTGGTTTTGAAATGGAACTCAAGTTTCGTATCCATGGTGGGGCCACCGGTAGCCAACTCAAAGGAGATGGGGCTGCTCTCTTCCTCACTTCAAGCCAGCAGAACAAACTAGGACCGGTGTTTGGTGCAGAGGATCAATTTGACGGGTTGGGTGTTTTCTTTGACACTTATAAAAACGCTGTCCGTGGTCCCGTGTTCCCGTATATCAGCGCTATGGTTGGTGATGGACAGATCAGCTATGACAAGGATCATGACGGAAAGGCCAATGAGCTTGCTGGTTGCTCTGCAAAAAACTTGTACAATCCAAAACAAGGATACAGTCTTGTGAGGCTCTTGCATACCACTGAGGATGGTTACATATCACTGGATTACAACGTTAACGGTGAATGGGTCAATTGCTTCTCAGTAGCGGGCGTGCATCTACCTAAGAAACGCTACATTTCCATGTCTGCTGCTACGGGTCAGCTTGTTGAGGCGGTTGATCTTATGTCTATTGAGGTCAATGAACTGCAAAGACAAGGCGATGCGGTTATCTCATGGATGGACTTTGCAGAACACATTGATGAAGATTTAAGGGAGGATCAGGACACCCCCGCCGTTGCCGCTCCTGGAAAGGGAAACAAAAAGCAGCGTAATGCCAAACAGCGTGCTAAACTAAGAGCCAAGCTAAGAAACAGAGATCTAAGAAACCAGGCATTCAATGCTTCAAAGAAAGAGGATAATGAAAGTGCAGGATGGCTAAGAACATTCTGGAATTTGTTCAAGACCGGCTTCTGGGTATTGGTGGTTTTGATCGTGTTGTATGTCGGGTTCACTGTTTACAGAGTCAAGAGTAGACGTCATAAAAGAAGATCAACAGGTCTTCTGGATTGAGAAGGTGTGTTGTGGTGGTGACACACACAGGCCACACTCACACTCACGCACATGCACACCAAAAGAATCATGATTTTTAGATAGTAAATAAATGTACAATAGTAAATTTGATACCACCACACCACATGTCAGTGTGTTACGCATGAGCGAAAGAATGGGATATGCACAGTAAGTAGGGATCTATCTAAGCGCTAGAGCCACTGGCGCCCTCTTTTACCTCAACCTTCTCCAATTTACTCAAGTTCAATGGTAAACCCCAAATCTCATTCTGAATGCCATAAAACTTCAAAACCTTGGAATCACCCAATGGAGTAGACTCGACAAACTTGAACTCTTTCTGCTTCAACAATGGCTTCAGGATATCATCAGTGCTAACAATCTCAATCAATACAAGCAGCTTTTTGAATCTACCTTCATTCAACTGCGCAGTACGCTGTTGAGCCCAATCAAAGAGGTCATCAAGGATTCCACTCTTCAAATACACTTTTCTAATCCCAACACTGGTAATCTTCACCACAAAGGTCTCACCTTTGAACAATTCAGGAACAGGGACAAGAGACACCATAGCGATTGGCGTGTCTCTGTAAATCACGATTTTTGTATTCTCGGCCTGTTTCAACAGCTTCTTCTCTGACTTATTCCTGCTGTCTGGTTGAACGTGTGTCAAATCCTTCAATTCAAACCCAAACACATGAGCATTTGACTCGACAAGCGAATCGGCCCGAACCTTGATGATATCAGTTGGTTTCGTTGCTATAGTGAAAAACGTGGAACTAAACATGGTTGCAAAGATCAAAACAGGGAACAGCTCTTCCTTATTCACCCACAAGAGGCTCCAGCCACCTTGACGGACAATCCACCCCGCTTTCCAAAATGCAAAGCCACCTACAACCACACCCAGAATCAAGAAAGTGTAGGGGTGCAGGATAAGGTGGTTGTTGGCACCGCTCTGCTTCTGGCGTTGGAAATCAACACTGAGGTTAAGCGCTGCATCGGCGAGATCTGGTGTTAGTGAGGTGGAGAGGATCGTTGGAGGTGCGTTGTGGTCAATTGGCTGATCTAAATGGATGGCCTTTTGAACGACCTGTTTAGCTGACTTCTTCTCAGCCATGGTTACTGTTTGTTCACTTTACTTGTTGGTTTGTTCAAAGATGTAAGATGAAGACAGAAAGAATAATGTCAGTTTTTATGTTTGTTTGGTTGTTTTGGTTTTGTTCTGTTCTCTTGGTGTCGTTTGGCACCTTGCCGTTTTCAGGTTGCGTGCGAGGCGGACGGGACGGAGCTTCCCTACCCACGTGTGCCTGGCTAGGCGGATGGTTAGGTGGATGGCTAAGCAGAGTTGGCGGGGCTAGGTGCGCCCGCCCCCACCCAAGCTTTTGGCGCAGGAGGAGAAAGTGTGGTTTTTGATTCTGGTGGGGAGATATAAGAGGGAGGGTAACCCTTATTACCAGGGAGTCTGGTGCACGCTCACCCACTCACTCACATAGCTAAAGTGCATGTATGGCTCGAATGCCAAACGACATTATGATATACAAACCAACCAAACAGGGATAAAAGGTGCAAAGGCCACGTCCTGTGAACATCATTTAATTTATATTTGACCTCAAATATCAAGAGCTTATGGGTGGAATTGAATGTTAATACATCTGAGCAAGCTTCCCATTTTACAACATACCCCAATCAATGTGGAGGAATGTTTGGTTACATTCAAATCAATGATGTAACATTTGAAAAAGAAAAATAATAATGATGGCAACAGTAGTGTGATCCATCTTCAGGCACCAGACAGCTGTACCATTTCGTTCTTTAGTGTGTGTGGTGTGTGTGTGTGTGTGTCTTTGAGCTGTGCACTGTCTAAGGCCCTCTATGAATCCGCTAGCCACATTAAAGAGCGGACACCCAAGATCTTCAATCTCCTTTTTAATAAACTGAAGGATGAAGCCTACAGTTGAGTAGAGCAGAGTAGAAAGCGGGCAAACGTCATGAATGAAATGAACGCCGAAAGGCACACACTGCCGCTCCGTTTATTATGAAAGACAAAAAAAATTGAGAAGAGCATTCCGATGAACGCAGTGCATGATTGATGATTACTGATAACGTATCTGATTGGCTACGCGACTCTGGTCCAGTGCATATACTTTTGTGTCTCCAACCAGATCTATGTGCAAAGAAAAAAAAAGCGCGGCCGTTGCGGTAAAAAAAAAAAAGAAATGCAAACAATTTGCCCCCATTCGGCAGAAATTGGATGCGTTGATGAAAAAACAAAAGTCTTGGTGCAGATTTCGAACAATAGGATGGAGGAAGAAGAAAAATGACGGCGGTGAAGGGATAGGAAGATTGTCTTTATAGTGAATTGGTTTATGAATGGGTGGGTTTCGGTGAGGTTTCAGTAAAGAGCAAAAAGAAAGAACTTGGTTCACCTTCTCTAAATAGAGTGTGTAGTTGACCTGTTTCAAAAGCAGTTTCATCATTAGCAGCATCCTGACATTAATTCATCCCTCCAGATCTGCAGATTAGAAACAAGATGGGTGGCCGAAAAAGGGGGGATATTATTAAGTTAGTCCAAGGCGGCTTGAATCTACAGAAGATCACCATTTTGAATCCATCCATCTCTCGAAGGTGTTCTACAATGAATATGGTTCTCTACACCACTGGAACTGTATCATAGTCTCTCTTCAAACACGTACACACAGAGTTTCTCTCTCTTTCTCTAACACCCTAATTGTTAGGAAACAATGAATGAAATGGTGATCAAATCATCTTCCCACGGACAGACTGTGGATGGTGATATTGATTGATATTCTGTGCTAGTGTTGCCCACCCGATCCTCGATTCTAGATTCGGCTCAGTACGGTGCCTGCGCGTTTCTGCGGTTTCACTTTTTACTCACCAAAGGAAATTACCAGATCCGGTTGTTTACTGGTAAGCGCACGCTTTTTTTTTTTTGTGTTTTTTTTTTCTTCTTTTACCGTCTCAACTTATAAAAAAAACCAGATCACCTTTTCCCCTTTGCACTCGAGATCGATTCAAGCAAGCAAAAGCGTCAACAAACCCACACTCATTTTCCTTCACACGAGAATCCAACTACTTGTCTTTCCTTTCTCACCCCTTTCTACAAACCAGAATCGCACCAAATTGATACGTTCCCACACACACTCCCTCTTTTTAAACTTTTTGATTTGAAACTTGTTACTACTATGAAGTACTCCACTGTCTCCCTTCTGGCCCTTGCTGCCACTACACTAGCTGCGCCAGCCCGTCATAATCACCACCAGCACAAACGTGATGCTGAGCCTGCAGTCGCTTACATCACCGAAACCAGAATTCAGTACGTTGACGGTCAAGGTAACGCTGTAGGTGAATCCACAGTTGCTTCCCCTGAAACTGCTGCCACCCAAGCTGCTCCAAACATTGTCGGTGACGTGAACGTCCAGGGTGCTCAGAAGAAGGATGAGACCACCACCTTGGAAAACACCCAGGCCTTGAAGGCTTCTGCTACTGCTCAACCTCAAGCCCAAGCCTCCTCTGCAAAGAAGGCCTCCTCCGGTGGCATCAATGGTGACTTGGCTGACTTTGCTCCTCCATCTGACACTTTCCAAGACGGTACTATCAAGTGCTCAGACTTCCCATCCGGTAACGGTGTCGTCTCCCTAGACTGGTTAGAGTTTGGCGGTTGGGCATCCGTTATGGACCTGGACGGTAAGACCTCCTCCACTTGTGAGGACGGTTTCTATTGTTCTTACGCCTGTCAAGCAGGTATGTCCAAGACACAATGGCCATCTAACCAGCCAAGTAACGGTATGTCTGTTGGTGGTTTGCTATGTAAGGATGGTTACTTGTACAAATCTCGGAGTGAAAGTGCACACCTGTGTGAATGGGGTCAACAATCCTGTGACGCTGTCAACAAGGCCAAGTCCCAGATTGCCCTCTGTCGTACCGATTACCCAGGTTCTGAGAACATGGTTGTCCCAACAGTTGTTGGTGCTGGTGAGTCTAAACCAATCTCTGTCGTCTTTGAAGACTCCTACTTTGTTTGGAATGGCGGTAAGACCTCCTCCCAATACTACGTCAATGACCAAGGCATCTCTGTCGAGAATGGGTGTCTCTGGGGTACCGAGGGTTCTGGTATCGGTAACTGGGCTCCAGTTGTCCTAGGTGCCGGTTACACCAACGGTATTACCTACTTGTCAATCATTCCAAACCCAAACAATAAGACCCCACCATCTTACAGTATCAAGATTGAGGCTACCGAGGGTTCCTCTGTCAACGGTAACTGTAAATATGAGAATGGTGTCTATACCGGCTCTGGTTCTGATGGTTGTACCGTTTCAGTCACCTCTGGTTCTGCCAACTTTGTCTTCTATTAGATGCATAACCTATCAGTGTGTGTTATTTCTTGCTCTCTTTATAGTATTCTTTACGTTATTTGAATCCTTCTCACGGTTCTTTCTTTCTGGTTTCTTTTATTGGATTTTTGAAGTGTTTATTCATTGTTTTTTTGTTTTGTCCGTTGTGTTGTTTTTTTTTTTTTTGATACCCAGTTTTGCTTTCTTTACACTACACTGTCTTTTGTGTTGTGTTGTGTGTTTTTGTTCACTCGGTTTATTTAGCTTTGGGCGATTTTTTATCTTGATTTGGATTTCTGCTATGATCTTCCGTATCCTCATGTATCGATCAATACACGTATATATATATATGAATTGTTCGTAGCATATCGCTTCCTTAAGGGATAGATATAACTGTACAAATCGGGAACTGTCAGAATAGACACATTCCATATTTATTGTGCATAGTACTAAAATCAGAATGAAAACAGAGTGAAACGTCCATAGTTTTAGTTACTTTTCAGAATATCAGACAGACAAATGTATTCACTTCTAGATGAACTGAGCACTATGAGCCTATAAGTGTATTAAAAGTTGTTGTTTTGTGGATTGTTCAAGTATGGTATTACGTTTCTAAAATTACCTAGAACCGCCGGTCGGTCCGAAAATGAAACTGCCAACAAGTAGTACTCAATAATTATATCCATCTCAACAGCCAATTTTAAACTTAATCCTGTAATATACTTGTGTATTATCGATTCTATATACACATCTTGAATCTCAGTTAGCCTCTACCTTCTGCTGTTTTCCGTCATACGGCTCATCTGGTTGTCCTGGAGGATTATTATTTTTCACTGATTTCTTCTTCTTTCATTTCCATGTGTTTTCAGAGACTCCTCTTCTCCTGTTTATAGTATCTTCATTAAATTTTGGTATCTGCTCCCCTCTCGAATATATGTGTTTCAATTGTTGATGTTTCATAAAGACAAGGCTAACATATGGTTATGCGAATGATACTTACTAGTGGGATTATTATTGTACCTACAATTCTTCAAGATGATGCGGTGGCTCAATGGTAGAGCTTTCGACTCCAGTTGGAATTTCAGTGCAATCGAAGGGTTGCAGGTTCAATTCCTGTCCGTGTCAATCTTATACCTTTTTATTGTTTGTTTGAACCTTGAGAAAGTTTTTTTTCTCCCACCTCATTCGTCTTGAGACCGGGTAACCGAGTTTCCGGACATTTGTCCAAAAAAGTCCACTCACTCTTTAACAGTCAGGTCAGGTAAACCTTACCTCTGATCATTATCGTCCGTGCTATTTAGGAACAACATCCAGAAGCTGCATCGAATACAGCAAAGACACATATTGTTTACATCATGAGTGCAAGCCCTGAGACATCCACCAACTCACTCCCGGATACCACCACTGCTACAGAGAAGAAGGAAGAGTTAGAGACTTTATCTGAAAACGTTGCAGACTTGTACCTAGAGTCTTTCTCCTTCACCACAACGGCAGCTGTGATCGGATACGTCGACAGTAAGTGATTTGGCTCACGAACAAACAAGTTTTAACTGACCTTCTCTTTTACTAAGAGAAGAAGAAGAAGAAGATACTAACTCCTGATGCTAGGAAAAATATGCGCTACTTTGACTGATGGTCGTCAACTGTTTGGTGTGTTGAGATCGTTTGATCAGTATGGAAGTATTGTACTACAGGACACACTTGAGAGAGTATATCTTGCAGGAGGTAGATTTGCAGAGAATTACCTAGGTGTTTTGTTGATTAGAGGTGAGAACATTCTACTTCTGGGTGACATTGATATTGACAGAGAAGATGAGCCATTGGCCAAATTGCAGCAGATATCGTTCAAAGAAGCAAAACTCGAAGAAAAGAAGGGGAAAGATTCTCTGATCAAGGAACACAAAGTGAAGAGTAAGAAGTTGCATAAGTTAGGATTGGTTAGCGAGCACTTCATCTAAAATTAATTTGAATAGGAACGATGTTTTTCTTAAATCAACATCATGTGGAGAGGTTGTAAATCCTATAATCAGAATCATGAACTTATCAACCCCAGGATTGCCTTGTTGTAACTGTGCAACCGGGACTGTAGATCAAGTGAAACACGCTATCTACCTATCTACTTACAAGAAAGAACCCCACCCAAAGAGTACTAATATTTCTCTAGAAGCTGGGTGGGACATAACCCAAAAAGATCAGGTGTGTATGTGTGTGTATGTGTTGTAATTACAAGTATATCTTCACAAACATTGAAGTGAGAGTCAAAGAAGCTCAATGCTAACCTTACACCAGGCTCAAACCAGGCTCAAACCGGTTGAAAAGCATCGTCACGTGGTTCAAATATATTTGTTTGTCCTTTTGAAACATGTTTTCCAGAAAGAGAGCCAGAGGCAGGGAGAAGCAGATAGAATGGTTGTTTTGGCTGAAAACAAGGGATAATATTTATGATTACTGCCGAACAGTTGTTCAATATGGACCAGAAAAGATTAGTGAATGTGGATCGACTATGGTATGGTACAAAGCTAGAAACTTAAAATATACCTGCTATCGCACCATGATTCTGATGCAACAATGAAAGGGTCCAGCCAGGTCCCCCCATACAATGGTCCTTTCAGCCCCGGTACGCCGGTATAGTTGACCCTGTATTTATTTATATATGTCTTGTTTCCTTCGGTTAAAAAAAATCTCACATCCTGGTTTCCAGCCGAAGATCAGAGAGATGTAGAAAGCACAAGGCTTACGCTGCTGGGCTTGCCAGTCAACAGATTGTCTGTTCCCCAGCCTCCTATCTGAGTGTTCAAATCCAGAGCCGAACGAGCTCGGGACATCCACGCTAAAGTGGTTGGTGGGTGGGTTGGTAATGATGCCCGCGGTACTCGGCAAGTTTTAATGTGCCAAACCCCACAACCCCAGATTGTCGGACATTGAATCTCCAAAAGCACATATAAGCCGCAGGAAATCATCAACAAAACGTAACATCACCCACCACGACTCAATTCCCAAACGGACATCCAACTACAGTAATGACTCTCCCACTCGACTCATACATCCCTGCTCTTGTCAGAGACCACATCTCTCCTCGTGGCTATGAAACACTGGCCAAAGTCAAAAAGTTTGTTGAAGAAGACTGTATCCCAGCAGATGAGATATACTTTGAGCAAATCTCAAAGGACCCAAGCAAACGTTGGGCATCCACTCCACCAATCACTGAGAAATTGAAGGCCAAGGCCAAGTCATTGGGACTCTGGAATCTATTTCTACACTCTGGGTACGCTGACGGTGCAGGTTACACCAACTTGGAGTACGGACTGATGTGCCAATTCCTCGGCCGCTCTCATGTTGCACCAGAAGCTACAAACACTGCTGCTCCAGATACTGGGAACATGGAGTTATTTGCCAAGTATGCCAACATGCAACAGCGTGAGAGGTGGTTGAAGCCTTTATTGAATGGCGATATCCGTTCTGCCTTCTTGATGACTGAGAAGGGTATCTCCTCGTCAAACGCCTTGAACATCTCCTTGAGTGCTAAGGTTATCAATGGTGGTAGAGACGTTGTATTAAATGGCACCAAGTGGTTTGCCTCTGGTGCAGGTGACCCTCGTTGCTCGGTCTGGTTGCTGATGGCCCTGACTAACCCAGGCCACCCTGATCCTTACAAGCGTCATTCAGTGTTGGTGATTGACGCAAAGAGGGCCCAAGCTGCTGGTGCAAAATTAGTTCGTCCAGTTATGGTGATGGGTTTTGATGATGCTCCACACGGACACTATGAAATCGATTTCAAAGATGTTGTTGTTCCATATGACGTTTTGGACGCTGAAGGTGAAGGCTTCAAGTTGATCCAGAGTCGTCTGGGCCCTGGTCGTATCCATCACTGTATGAGAATGATTGGTATGGGTGACGAGGCGATCTACCAGGCGATCAAGCGTGCGTCGTACCGTAAGATTTTCGGTACGTTGTTCATTGAGAAGGAGGGCTTCATCTCTGCTGTTGCTGAAAGAAGAATTGCCCTCGAGAGAGTCAAACTTCTTGTTCTGGAGGCCGCGCTGAAGATTGACCAAGTTGGTGCCAAAGGCGCCAAACGTGAGATTGCAATTGCAAAAGTTGATACACCAAGAACTGTGTTGGAGATTACCGATTGGGCAATCCAGGTGTATGGTGGAGAAGGTGTTTCACAAGACACTCCATTGACTAGACTATGGGCATATGCAAGAATGTGCAGAATTGCCGATGGTCCAGATGAAGCTCACTTGGATCAATTGGGTAAAGCTGAAACTAAGAAGGCTAAAGCTATCAATCAACTGTACGCGGATATTGACAACAATACTAAGAGGCTCTTGAAATTGTGAGCAGAATCTCACATTGTATGTGGATATGCCGTATATATATTTCATATTGGTTTCTGCTACAATCTCTTGATATGGATATGATTATAATGATTATGATTATTGTTATTTTATGTATTTATGACTAGGGGTATATTGTATTTATGGTTCGGGCCACATCCGTCCACCAGAAATCAAATTTTTTTTTTAGTAAGGCGATGAGGGATCGAAGCAAAACCTTTTTCTTAAAGAATCTTCTTGTTGGTTGTTATCGTTGTTGTTTTCTTGCTTAATAATAGTAACACTTACCATGCCGTTCCTTGGTTACAAATCGACAATTGAAGAAGGTGATATCCTTCTCGCGCATATCTCTAGAGATTCGATGAAAGCCATCACTGTGACTGCTGGCCAGATTCTTTCTACGAGATATGGTGAGTTCCACCATTCTACCATGGTTGGTCTCCCTTATGGATCTCAGATCACCAGTGCCAAAGGTCATGGTTTCATCCATTTACTACAACCAACACCAGAACTATGGTCTCTTTCACTGCCGCACAGGACACAGATTGTTTATACACCGGACTCATCTTACATCACCCAGAGACTTGGGATAACGTCTGGGTCGAGAGTTATCGAGGCTGGCACAGGCTCTGGGTCCTTCTCTCACTCTCTTGCAAGAACTGTGGGATGCAAAGGAACGTTGTTTACCTTTGAGTTTCATGAGGCAAGATTCAAGGAGGCCCAAAGGGAGTTTGAAGAGCATGGCGTGTTGCAGGCCCCAGTCATTTCAAACCATCGAGATGTTTGCAAGAATGGATTTGATCTGGAAGGATACGACACTCTGAATGCCACATCTGTCTTTCTAGATCTTCCTGCCCCCTGGGAGGCCATTCCACACCTGGATAGAGTGATTGCCATTGATGAACGGGTGGGGATCTGTTGCTTTTCACCGTGTATAGAACAAGTAGACTTGACAATCAAGAAACTCCAGGAGGAAGGATGGACTGAGATTGAGATGGTTGAAATTCAAGGCAGAAGATGGGAAGCCAGAAGAATGATGGTCAGACAGGTGGACGATGCCCTTGAAAGATTGAGAGACGTGAAGAGAAGAAAGCTCGCAGGAATCGAGAAGAAGAGAGAGTACTATGCTAAGAATGGGCAAGTTGAATCCAACGAAGATGATGTCAATGATGATGAAACCATATCTAAGACGGCGGTGATGAAAAAGAAGAGAAACCTTGAAGAAGAGGAACAGACTAAAGTGGAAAAGACAGAGTTCAACCCATTTGGTAAAGGGTTGAGAATAAGGGAAGGTGATGCCAGATGGGACTGGGTTAAAGTCAGTAAAAACGAAGCTGAAGTGAAGTCACACACCTCTTACCTGACATTTGCGTTTAAGAAGGCTCCAAAGAAGATATCTGTTTAAGAGTGAATTCATACCGATAGAGAAAAGAGTAGAGAAAACTAAAATTTTTGGCGCGAGTATACACCAATATATACTTATTTTCAACAAGTACTTCAAGTTGCTGAGCTGAACATGCGATACTTGTCCTTATTCAGAGCTCCAGTAGGGGCTCGATCCATTGTTAAATCTCCTGTACTGTCTGTTCTGGCTTTTCAACAGCCTTTCCAGGGCAGATTTCAGACCAGCTGTTTCACCACGAAGCCCACGGCCGTTCCAAGGGCAGCAGCTATTACGCCAGCAGTTATCAGGGCGATCCATACCACACAATCACCTCTGTCAAGATTTCGATTCAACAATGTGCCTCGATTCAACCGTGGCCCACCTTCTACTTTTGGTTTTCTCTTCCATCTGGTTCCTGATGGGTTGAAGGCAGTCTTCCTGCTTTTAGGTGCCTCAGCTTTCGTTCTGTTCTTCATGGGTCCGGTATTGATCATCACGCTCCCACCATTGCTGATTGGAGGTTTGTTTCTTCGTAAGTGGACAGGTGTCAAGAGAAACAGAGATCTGAAGAAGCGTCACCAGAACCTGATGGAGACACATCTGACCTATCGAGGGTCCGAGGAAAATGAGATTGAAATTGGGAACTTTGTTATCGGCAGAGTTATCCAAGGTATCAAAACAAATGAGAGTGGACTAAGAGAGAAGTTGCTAAGTAGTAATGGCCAACTGAGATCCCAGCATGACCTGGAGTCGAGACTTGAGTTGGGAGGTATCGAGTCCATTGATCAGGATTTCCAAGTGAGTACCAGCAGAGGAATCAGCGAGCGTATCACCGTGATGTCATTCGGCTTATATGATGCGGATAGAGACTTCACAAGACTGGCAACTATCGTGCTGACTCTAAGACCAAAGATTCAGTCGCTTATTGATGCACACTCTGGTGGTCTAACTCATGATGCAGTAATAGAGGTCCTGCCTGTTTCGTTAAGATACTCTTCGGTGATCTTGAAAGACTCCAGCGACTACAAGGAACCACCAACAATCAATATCAAACCAAACAGATAGAAGCTTTCTCAGCAGTAGCAGCCGGCTGGCTGGCTATACCTTCTTATTACATAATACATGACATAATCCTTTTTTTTTACCGGTGAATATATTTCCGCCCGAAAAGTGCCTCCTTTTTTGTTTGCACAAGCCCACTTTCACTATAAAACAAGTAAGAAGAACACAAACACAGCCATCAAGGATGAGTGAACAGCCAATTGTTTTAGATCAAGGTACAGGGTTCGTCAAGATTGGCCATGCTGGCTCTAATTTCCCAGATCACACGTTTCCATCGATTGTGGGTCGTCCAATCCTGAGGGCTGAAGAGCGCACAGGTGAGGTGGAGATCAGAGACATAATGTGTGGTGACGAGGCCAGTGCAGTGCGCTCTTCGCTACAGGTGAACTATCCGATGGAGAACGGTATCATCAAGAACTGGGAAGACATGGAGCACTTGTGGAATTATGCGTTTTATGAGAAGCTTCAAGAGGACACAAGAGGAAAGAAGGTTCTCTTGACAGAACCACCCATGAACCCTTTAAAGAACAGGGAAAGAATGGTGGAGACGATGTTTGAGAAGTACCAATTTGGTGGTGTCTATGTGGCTATCCAGGCCGTTCTGGCGCTGTATGCACAAGGACTGTCTTCAGGAGTCGTTGTTGACTCTGGTGATGGTGTCACTCACGTTATCCCAGTTTATGAATCGGTTGTCTTGAACCACTTGACCAGAAGACTGGACGTTGCCGGCAGGGACGTGACTAGACATTTGATTGATCTGCTCTCAAGAAGAGGGTACGCATTCAACAGAAGTGCTGACTTTGAGACAGTGCGCCAAATTAAGGAGAAATTGTGTTATGTTTCCTATGACCTTGAACTGGACTCCAGACTGTCCAATGACACCACCACCTTGGTTGAGTCTTACGAGCTTCCTGATGGAAGAATAATCAAAGCTGGCTCGGAGCGTTATCTGGCCCCTGAATGCCTGTTCCAACCTTCCCTAGTGGACGTTGAACAGGACGGGATGGGCGAGCTGCTTTTCAACACCATCCAGTCTGCTGATGTCGACATTAGATCCTCGCTCTACAAGGCTATTGTCTTGTCTGGTGGCTCTTCTATGTATCCAGGTCTCCCATCCAGATTAGAGAAGGAATTGAAACAATTGTGGTTGACCAGAGTCCTGCGTGGGGATTCCACCAGACTGAATAAGTTCAAAGTCAGAATCGAGGATCCTCCAAGAAGAAAACAGATGGTGTTCATTGGTGGTGCCGTGTTGGCTAACATTATGGCTGATAAGGACCACATGTGGATTAGTAAACAGGAATGGGAAGAGTACGGTCCTCAAATTCTATCCAAGCTGGGCCAGAGATGATAAGATGGAGCTTTCCATACACAAGAAGAAAACAAGAAAAAAAAGCTTCTCCTTGTTTCAACGATATGATCCTTTCTTTTACACACATGTACAATACACTAAAGTCACTTTCTGTTTTAAAGAGACCCAGACTTTGTAGTAGTAGCTTTTAATGCCAATGACCGTTTCAGTACAAGGATTTTCTAGAATCATTACGTTCATAATTAAAAATGATTTTCTTCTTCTTCTTTTTCTTCATCCTCTTTTTACAACGACAACCGCGATACCCTTCTCCAAACATCATCTGCCAAGTTCTTCAACTCATCATCGTCAATGCTGTTCTTGCTGATTCCATAAGTGATGGCATTCTTGACCAAGTCGTTTATAAAACTCTCTGAGACGATTCGTGGCTTCAAGAAAGAGCCACCGAGATGCTGATCAACATCCCATCGTTGTCCTGGGTCTCTATGAAGACAGTTTTTAATGGCTTCCAAGGCCGTCCCAGGAACTTTTGAACCTCCCAAACCTTTGTCTGGATATGAAATCTTGATTTCTGGGTTCATAATGGCCAATAACCTTTGGGAGCCTTGATAACCTCCATAAGGTGGTCTCCCATAAATCATTTGGTAGATTATACAACCACAGGACCAGATGTCTGAAGGTTTTCCAACCCTCCACATCGACTTCACTTCAGAAGTGTACCCGGAGTTTTGCTGGTTGTTGTCAATTAAGGCCTCGGGTGCCATGTAGTTCGGTGTTCCAATTTGTGATTCCCTGTAAATGTTAACTGTGTGGTCAGGAACCGCATTTGCAATACCAAAGTCAATGATCTTCAATATTCCCTTCACAAAGAGGAAATTCGCTGGCTTCAAGTCAGAATGGACAATGCCAGCATCATGGACCGCCTTCACACACTTCAACATCTCATTAGAATGGTATCTGACAAACTCAATATCCATAGGCATGTCTAATCTTTTCTGCAAAACATGCGAAAGATCGATATCACCACACTCCATCACCAACAGTAGAGAGCCCTGCGATAAAGAATAGTCAATCAATCGAACGACTCTCTCTTGATTTCTTAACTTTATCAACAAATCTATTTCACCTTTGAAGCCTTTTATAGTGGAATCATCAAATTCATCAAACGCAATCTTCTTCACTGCATATACTTTACTTTTCAGGGACTTCACCTTGAAGACCTTAGAGGAACCACCTTTCCCAAGCAATTCTAGTTTTTCGTACTGCTTGTCATTCACTGTAATCAGTTTAGAGTTCTGTCTTGAAGACTGGAGGTCTGGTTCCTTCAAAGGTTCTGTCTCCTTATAGTATCGCTCTTGATATTCAATGTTTGGTGTTTTATGAAGAGGTGGTCTGAAGGAGCTTTTCAGCTGTTGGTTATTGCTGTTGTTGTTGTTCTCACTCAGTTGCGTCAGAGGATATCTCTTAGATTGAACTGCCTCCTCATTGTTGTAGGGCTTTATCTTGGATCCAACTAGTGGTAGATTTTCTTTGTCTGTGTGAATACTCACCGATCTTTGTTGTTGTTGTTGCTTGTCCTCTTTAAACAGTTCCTTCACTGGTCTTGGAGAAAAATTTCTGGGGGAGTGCTGTCGTATCTCTTGTTCAATCTTGTTGTACATTGTTGCTTTCAACCTTACTGGACTCTGAAAGGATTCTGCATTTTCAGGTCTCTGTTCCAGAAACATTTTGATCAACTTTGGAAGTTCACTTGAAGAGATTCCGTATTTTCTGGCGTATTGATAAGGATTCATACCTTCAAAGTCCATCGTCCGGTTTTGGACATCATCTTTGGAGTTTTTGATCGGCGTTGATTGCTGTTGGACCACTGCTCTTGCTGGAGAAATGGCATCTTTCATTGGGGTATCTTCAACATCTGGTTTATTCTCCATGGTTCGTATAGGCACAGGCACAGGCGGTGGTGCGTTCGATTGTTTCGTGGTTTCATCCTTGTTCAAAGATGGGCTGAAGCTGGCCCTTTTCGGAGGACCAAGAGATCCAAACATCTTGGATCTTCTAACCGACCTTGTTCTCGGGTTGCTGCCATATGTGGCATTGGAATCATTGTTACTAGTAAGTAGCGGTGTCTTCTGTGACTTGTCGTTACTAAGAGCTGGTGATGATGATGATGAGGGGTGACGATCAAGCTCGTTGATGTTCTTTGTGAATATAGTCATCTCGTACTCTGATGGGTGGGAGTGGATTGTGTTGGTATGGTTCTGGTGGTGAGGTTGAGGTTGGGGTTGAGACTGAGACTGTTGTGATTCTCCAGGTTTGTTTGAAGAGGGGGATGATTGGGAGAAATTCACCCGCTTAGGTATCGTGGTATTGGCAGTATTGTGCTTCTCAGTCATAGTCTCTTTTTCCTGCTTTTTCAAGAGAGCAAGGGCATAATCACTCAACGCTGGAGGTTGAAATGTGTTCTCATCGTCATCTGAATCTCCTTGAATGAGAAAAGATGGCAGACTTGAGCTCTTCTGTTTTACATCAAGAGTCTGCGTAGGGGGATCCCCATGGGCTCCAAACGATGAAGTCATATTGGAATAGAATGGATTATTGATCTCGTAATATAGACATGAGAATCTATGATACTATGCGTGAAGTGATAAAGATGCAAATGAAACGATGACAAAAAAACGAAAACACACACACACACACACACTCAGAGCTAATATGGATACAGAAACGCTCACTAGTGTATGCTGTCTCTGTTTGTTGTAGTGAAGCTTGTGTTAACAGAAGAACGTCTCCCTGAAGTTGTGTTGTTGTTGAAGATGTTTTTTTTTCTTTTTGCTTTTGTGTGTTTTGGTTTGTTTGTTTGTTTTTTTCCCTCCAAATGATCAACAGCGTTGTCAAGGCAACACGAAATCAAAAAAATAAAAAAAAAAATAATGCTCCACGGCAGGTTCGAACTGTCGACCTTCAGATTATGAGACTGACGCTCTACCGACTGAGCTAGTGAAGCATTTTTCTGGACAAAACTGTTGAACAGTCAAAATATTGACTGAGCATACTTCGGCCATATTGACAATACGGCTTTGTGCACAAGGTTCATGAAACATTCATTAGAATACTCCCAACAAAACAATTGTATGAGGGACAGGCTACACGGAAGAATAGAAAATGCTGTCATGTTTCCGATCTCCAAAAATAAGCATAGTTTGGTTCAGCCACACTAGTTTAAACCAACAATTCCTTTTTTTAATTTTTGTCTGGGCAGAAATGACCTCAAAGCGGTCGTGGAGTGTCAGAGTTTTGTTGTTTTGTTGGCTGACTGGCTGTCCTAGTTTTTGATTCAGGCTCAGAAATACCCTCCCAGTCCACTACAGCAATTCATATCACCGCTATTCTCACTCGTTTTTAAATCCTCTTTTTGGCGTCTTTTTTTGTTTATTATCTCCCTTTTTTCGCGTCTGTGATCTCATTAAGAATCTAATTTTATATACCCATCTATACTTTTTTTCTTTCTTTCTTTCTTACTTTCTCATATAGAAACGACACTCATAGCCGTCCTTCCTGCTTGAAACGCACGCAACTCTCACCACCAAAGCAGCAGCCCCCCATTCCATTTCCTCCACCTCCTCTGAATTCGCATATATATACCATAACCACAAAACCAACACGAGGACTATACCAACGAACCCACAATGTCACAAGTGCTAGCTCAACACACCTTGGAACACCATTCACATCTCAAGGATAGCAGCACTGATTATACCTCAAGTGGAGAGTATCACTCTGCTCGGACAATCTCTCGCTATGATACCAATACCTCTGTCTTGAATAACAATATGGTTCAGCCCTACCCAGCCACCACCACTACCACCACCACCAACAAGGAAGATCAATCTGAATTACAAGAGCAACCACCAACAGTGGCAGCAGTAGCAGCAGTGGCACCAGCGGTAGCGCATCCTCAACCTCACAATGTCTTTGACCTCCAGATGGACCCTGAACTGTCGTTTTCTTCTAGCACCCACACACAAGATGGACAGATGGTACCGCGTGCGTCGTTGCCAGACCTACCAAACCCCAAATCACACAACAACCACAGCACATTATCCATCTCATCTTTACCTCCACAATTACCAGATACCCCAGTTGGAGAGTCATCATTCAACATCCCACATATTCTGACATCTGGCACAAGTAGCCCACTGAGACACTCCTCCTCACCTAGCTCAAGAGATTTGACAAAGAGACAGGACAGACGTTCCAAGTCAGTGGATTTATCACATTTGTACCTTTTGGACAGAAGCGAGCCAACACATTTCACTTTGACCAATGAACGCTTGTCTGATGTCTCTCAAAACATGATCAAACAATACCTTGGTGAAGAGTCCTCCAACTCACTCGTTCCAAGAATGAAGACCCTTGAGTTATACAAGAAGAATGTTAAGAAATCCAATGACCCAAGAGTTCTGTTCCAGTACGCACAGTACATGTTACAGACGGCTTTGACTATGGAAGCTGATAAAGTTGCTGAAGGGGAAGATGATCACCAAAGTGACGACAAGCTCATTCAGAAACAGTTTTTAAAAGAAGCTGTTCACTATTTGAAAAAGTTGGCCGACAAGGGTTACAATGATGCTCAATACCTCTTGGCAGATGCTCACAGTTCAGGTGCTTTGGGGAAGGTTGACAATGCCACCGCCTTTAACTTGTTCCAAAGTGCTGCGAAACACGGCCACATTGAGAGTGCATACAGAACTGCTCATTGTTATGAAGAGGGGTTGGGTGTCTCAAGGGATGCTAGAAGAGCCATTGACTTTTTGAAGTTTGCTGCATCAAAGAATCACCCAGCTGCTATGTACAAGTTGGGCCTATATTCCTGGTATGGTAAGATGGGTCTTTCTGACAATGTAAACGTGAAGAAAAATGGTATTCAGTGGCTATCGAGAGCCACTGAAGTTGCAAATGAATTGACCAATAGTGCCCCTTATGAATTGGCCAGAATTCATCAAAATGGATTCATTGATATCATCATTCCGGATTTGAAGTATGCAATGGAACTCTACGTCCAAGCAGCCTCTTTGGGTCACGTCAAATCTGCTGCGTTTTTGGGTAAGGCGTATGAGCTTGGGAATGAGATTGTTGAGCCAGACGCTAACTTATCCGTTCATTATTACACACAGGCTTCTCTAGGTGGTGATGCCGAATCGATGTTGTCGCTATGTGCATGGTACCTTGTTGGTAATGAGCCAAACATGCCAAAGGATGATTATGAAGCCTTCCAATGGGCGCTGAGATCTGCCACCTTGAAGTTTCCCAAGGCACAGCTTTTTGTCGCCAACTGTTATGAAAAGGGCGTTGGTTGTGAGACAAGCAAGGAGTTGGCCATCCAATGGTATCAGAAAGCTAGTAAGAATGGCATGACCAAGGCTGATAGCAAGTTGAAGAAATTGCAAGAGGAGGGATCTGAGGCTCAGGAAATCAAGGAGAAGAAGAAGAAGAAAAAAAATAAAAAGGGCAAGGACTGTGTTATCATGTAAACACGACACGACACCAAACAGCCTGTCTGGTAGCCAGAAGCATTATCATACTGGATACGAGTTTTTGAACTTGAATCGCTGTACCGCGCACAGTGACATTGGATATCCTTTACCTCCTCTAACTGTCAATCTATTAGTTAGTTGATTAATATGTTCTTATGATCCTCATCTTTGTCTGTTTGTTTGTATCACAATACAACAGTTTAACTGACAGAGTCGGGTCTTGTGTATGCAGAATAGCCCATATCCTCCATTTCATATTCAGTTGTAGTGGTGGTAGTTGTGCTTATTAGTTTACCTGAATCCAAAACAGTAGCACTCTTTGGAATATTCACGTTGTTCGAACCTTCAGAAAGTGGTCTGGACTGGGGGGATCTATCTGGTACTGGGACTGGCTGCTGCGTAGAGGACTTGGTATTGCTATTCTGGAGAAGGTCCCAGTCACAGAGGTCACTGGTTCCTGAAGAAGTTGTAACTGATGAAAGACTGGAGATCTTTTGGACATCACTGAGAGATGCAATGACCTCATTGCGAGTTCTTGGTGTAGGTAAGTTAAGAAGATCTAGACTATCTAATTTTCGTCTCTTCGTAAGTGGTGGCTCAGTATTATCAAATTTGTAACCAATTTCAGAGATATTAGAGCGTAGTTTGTCAATATGCGTGGATGATGCCTGATGTAAAGAGGTGAGGTTAGTTTGACATCTGTTCAAGTACGCATCAGTCACTGCTGGCTTTGCCGTCTCCAGATCAGCAACGAACGCTTTGAAGTCGTGAGAGCTACCTCCCAACGTCCTTTGTATGGCCTCCTTAACAGAACGGAATTGATCTTCAACAAACTTCTTATTTCCATCATTTAATGATTTCAAATCGTTTGAGAAGTGATCCAAACCAGCCATATTCTCGCCTAAAACTGTTACAACTTTGCCAAAGTTCTCTCTGAGGTTCGCATCACGTTTCTCAAGGTCTTGAGACACCATGGAGAATTGTTCATAAAATTCTTGTCCCTGCTTATGTACGATGTTGGACTCAAGGGTTTTAGACTGAAGAACCAACTGTTCCACGAATTTGTTTTGATTGACAACCCAGCTATCTTCAACAAAGCTCTCAAATTTCTTTGTAAAGTCACAATGCTTTGTTCCAATCTTAGTCAAATTTGGGTGGATGGTATCAATTGACTTTATCAAACTCTGAGATTTCGACGATTCATGTTCTTTAATCAATTTTTTGATCTTGTTCAACAATTCGTCCTGCAATTTTTCGGATTCTGCCTTCTCTGTCTCCTTGAGTTTCATCAACATCTGTGTCTGTTCACTCAATAGTGTATTGTATTTGTGCTGATGGTCGGATAAGTTTTGTTTTAAAGCAATGATCTCATTGGCTTGAGCATTGAATTGAGAAACAACAGTACCTAAAGTTTCTTGGATGCTGTTATTGATATGCTCAAAACTATGCTGGACCGCAGACTTCAACTCAGCGAAATTGGATTGGGCATCATTAGCGAATTTCAAACTCTCATGTTGTAGATGGTTGAGTTCAAGTACTACCTCATCCTTAATCTTCTTTTTGACACCTTCAACATTGTCAATGCTTCCATTAGCGGAGTCCATAAGTTCGTTAAACTGGTTCAATGAATTATCAATCACGGAGGAAATATCAGATGAAGCTTTTTGGAAGGAAAAACATTTCTTAGAAACATTCTGTCTCTGCTTTTCAATCATTGCATCAAAGTCACCACACAAAGTTTTAGCTAACTCGGCATGCTCCCCCCGAAAGATACTGAGCTCCTTCTCAAGGTCAGCAACTTTGGACCTTAGTTGACTCTTATTCAGATCTAACTTATCAGAGTTCTGCTTTTGAGACATGTTTTGATTTTCGATATGGCTGGTGAGTCCACTGTTTGTTTCCTGGAGCTCCTGTATCAACAATGATAAAGATTTACAAGCTGTATTCAATTTGGCCTCAATAGTTTCGTGCTCTTCATTAACCAGCTTCTCAATGCTCAATTCCTGAAGTGTATTCATCAACTGTGTTTTTTTCTGATCAAGCAGTAGTTGAAGAGTATTGTTGTCTTGCTCCTTGAGATCCAGATCTTGTTGTATCTTTTTGATCTTCCTTATATATTCGTCAAAGTCCAATTTGTATTTCTTGATTTGGTCCTCTAAGACCTGGATTCTCAGTTTTTGTTCATCAACTTGTATCCTTCTGCTTTCACTCTCGGCGTTTATTGTCCCCCAGTTATCTTCAGTTAGATAGATACCGTTCTTATTTCTGGTTGCGTTCAAATCATTTCTCAATCTTTCAATCTCTTGCACGTACTCTTTGATAAGAAGTTTCTTAGACATGGTTTGGTTTACCTGTGGTTTGTTTTTGATAGATTTGGCCCTGTTAGCATAGTCTAGGGTACTTATTGTCTCATCCAAGGACACTTTTGCTGGAGAAATAGTTGCAATAATGCATGTCTTGGTCTTACCTCCTAGCGAGTCTTGCAATAGTCTCGTCAACTTTGACTCCCTATAAGGAACATGTGCTGACTGATCAACAAGGGCGTTGATCACTCTGCCCAATGTCAACAAGCTCTGGTTGATCATACCAGCTTCTCTTGCTCTCTTGTTCTCAGCACCAGATCTGTTGATGTTCTCAGACCCGGCAAGATCAACTAGATTCAATTTTCCAATCTTCAAATATTCTTCACCAGAAACGGGGTCAATCTCCTTCATATGTACAGTGATTGTGAACACACTGTGTGATCTTGAGGAAAGGTCATTACATTGAGTTGCAGCCACTTGTCTCTTGTAAGAACCATCGCTTAAAACCTTCATGCCTTCTGCGACATTTTTGATGTACACTTCCTCCATACCTTGTACAATGATTGACTTCTTTGGATCTTCAAAGATCCTAACTTTTCTCTCGTCCTGATCATTCACCACTAACAAATCCCGTAACTCTTCATTATACAACTCGATAAAGGACACTTTCACGGAAAACTCTGTCTGTTTTTCTAGCTTCTTAAATAGATCCATCAATGTTCTGGGTATTATTCCAGCTTCAGCAGAGATGGTGCCATTTATTTGAATATCACCACTCATGGTGTGCGTCTTTCCTGTACCAGTTTGACCATATGCGAAAATCGTGCAGTTGTAACCGTGAAGCATCTCCACTAAAACAGGTTTAGCAATGCCCTCATACACCATCTCCTGGTCGCTCTCCGCACCAAAAACTCTATCAAATGTGTAAGTTTTGTTGCTTATACTCATCGGACCTGTTTGTAAAAGCACCTCCTTCCCCAAATGGCCCATCGTTGAAACAACAACTCCGCTGTTTTCCTTAATCTCACGGTCATTTCTGGAGCGACATCTCACATAAACAGATATGTTGGACTCTTCAAGCTTAGTAATGCTTTGGCAGTGATTGGGTTTCGACTTTTTGGCAAACGCTGCAGAAGATGCTTCATCGCTTGAGTGGGCGGTAAGAGAGTGTCTTTTAGACTCACGTCTAATACTTTGCCTGTTGTTTGAACCTCCACCTGGTAACCGACTCCTTTGATCGGACATTAGGCTTATGTTTGTACTATGTGTGTGTACAGGTCTGAGAAGGATGACTGTTTGGGAGACTTCCAGAGTTTTTTTTCCTCCTTCACATTTTCTCTCTTTTTGTTTTTGTTTTTGTTTTTGTTTTTGTTTTCGTTTTGTAAACACCAAATTTAACCATGGCAACGTGTCGATGGTGGTATTTGTCCCACGTGACCTGACGACATCGCCATCCTGTTAGAAAGGCCAAAAAAAAGATTTGTGTATTAACAGGATACTGTTTCACTTTGATCCTCTGGAACATCTGGAACCAGCGTAGACTTAGACACAATGTTTTCCCTTTTGAGAAGTACTGCGATTGTAAGACCACAGCGTCTAAGCGCCGCCGCTGGTGCTGCCTCCTCAGCTTCTTTCGTTAGAGGTATCAGAACTTTCAAGCAGGAGGAGCAACCAAGATTGAGAATCGGTTCTACTGCCCCAAACTTTGAGGCTGAGACTACAGTTGGTACAATTGACTTCCACAAGTGGATTGGTGATTCATGGACCGTCTTGTTCTCCCACCCAGCTGATTTCACCCCAGTGTGCACCACTGAACTAGGTGCGTTTGCTAAGTTGAAGAAGGAGTTCGATGCCAGAAACGTCAAGCTAATTGGTTTGTCTGCTGAGGATGTTGAGTCTCACCACAAGTGGATCAAGGATATTGAGGATGTTACTCCTGAGTTGAAGGAGTTCACATTCCCAATTATTGCTGACACTTCCAAGGAGGTTTCCTTCCTGTATGATATGGTTGATGAGGAGAGCTTCAAGAACCTGGGTGGTGGTATCATCCAGACCATTAGATCTGTTTACATTATTGACCCATCTAAGAAGATCAGAACTACTTTCACTTACCCTCCATCCACTGGTAGAAACACTGCCGAAGTTCTGAGAGTGGTTGATTCTTTGCAATTGACTGACAAGAAGGGTGTAGTCACTCCAATTAACTGGAAGTCTACTGCCGAAGATGTCATTATTCCACCAACGGTCTCCGACGAGGCTGCTAAGGCCAAGTTTGGTGAGTTTACCACTGTTAAGCCATACTTGCGTTATACCAAGGTTGATTAGTATAGATTATACCTTTTTAAATAAATAAACTTGTGAAACCACTTCCTCGCTTGTAAAATTTTACCTCGCTTCCTTCAAAGGTGGAGAGTGGATCAACTTCTTCTTCTTCTTCTCCTTCTTCTTCTTGCTGTAACCAAACGAGAAAACCTGGAGAAATTTTTCGCCAAAAAATTGAAAAATTGAAAATGGAAACTTTAAGAGCAGAAGTGGCGACGACCCCAACTTTTATTTTCTTCGGAGGAATTTTTTGACAACGACAAAATTTTTTCCCTTCTCTTTGTTTCTTTGATCTCACCAACCAGTGGAGTGGACCTTTGTTTCAAGATCTAATCGACTAGTCGACAGTCGTGTCTAAACAGTTTCACCTCTTCTTGCGCTTTACTTACCGTTCGAAACAACAACAGCACACTTTCTTGTTGTGTTGTGTGCTCTAATCAGGTTCATGATCATTATCGTATTCTTACAATGAGCAACAACTTCACAGACACAAACAGCTATGTGAGCTCTCTCAACCTTGAACAACACCAGAAACAACCTGATCAAGACCAGAAACAGCAACTACCACCACCACCACCACCACCACTATCCAATGGAAGATCGAACTTGATTCCTTTACAACCTAACATACACAGAAAACCATCCTTACCACGAACAGTCACCACCACCACCACCACAACAACAAACTCACCGCCACTTCTTCCGTCAACCTCGAAAAAGAGACCAAATGCAGCAGTGGCAGCAGCAGCAGGAGTAGCTACTGATGCCAAACAAAGAAAGAAACCAACAATAAAAGCAGGCGAAGCAAGTAATCTCAACACATTAGCAAGTATTGCTACTACATCCAGCTCCACAACGACGACAATGACAGCAAATCTTCCGAATGGCCCG
This sequence comes from Barnettozyma hawaiiensis, assembly GCA_003706665.2. Lineage (NCBI taxonomy): Eukaryota > Fungi > Ascomycota > Saccharomycetes > Phaffomycetales > Phaffomycetaceae > Barnettozyma > Barnettozyma hawaiiensis. The sequence goes on along the minus strand of PPLY02000001.1, from coordinate 168,447 downwards.
GCTTCAGAGGGAAATATTCAAATCGCATCATCACAACAACAACAACTGCAACAGCAGCAGTACGAGGCACACACACCTAGTATTCAGCAACAGCCAGCGGGACACCGCCCGGTGACCTCCTGTACACACTGTCGTCAGCACAAGATCAAATGTAATGCATCTGAAAGGTTTCCCGCAGCCTGTCAGCGCTGCGAAAAGATGGGCCTGACATGTGAGATCGATCCGCAGTTTAGACCCAGAAAGGGCTCACAGATTCAGAGCTTGAGAAATGATGTTGATGAATTGAAGTTGAAGATTGAATATCTACAGAGAAGCGAGTCACTTATTGCCCAAGCTTTAGCCAATCAACAAGCTGGGAACTCATCTTTTGCCAGACCAAGTACTGCCTCTACACAACAACAACAACAACAACAACAACAACAACAACAACAACAACAACAACAACAACAACAACAACAACAACAACAACAACAGCATCAGCATCAGCATCAGCATCAGCAACAACAACAACAACAACAACAATCATTCAAATGCGATCCAAATAGATCATCTCCGAGTGTATCTGTATCACCCCTCAACTCTCTCCAACCAGACAACTCACCACCAACCCTCACATCAGCAAAGACAATTTTGAAAAGAGAGCCACAGCTACTGATGGACAGAAGATCAACCTCAGCACACTCCACTAGACAGAACTCCATGCCCAACTCCATTCCCCAACTGCTGAATGATTCGGCCCCTGCCAACAGCGACCAGAAGGACCTGCCACCGTTTTTGGAGATGTCTGTCAGGGCCAATACTCCAACTCAAGAAGGTGGTGGTGATAGCAGTAACATAAACAGTATAAACTCTCCTCATTCCACACGGTCTGTTCAGTCCAATACCAACTCAATAAGTGAGTTTGTGCTTGGTGATGTGTCCATTCCACTTTCCAAAGCGAGCGAGCTTCACGAGAGATTCTACAAAGATTACCTACCTCATTTCCCAATCATCTCTCCAACAACCGCATCTGTTTCTTATTCGCAATCCCAGCTGCTTTTCTGGACGATTTGTCTAACAGCTTGTTTATCCGATCCAGACCCTACACTGTACAGCCAGCTTGCTTCGTTAATAAAGCAGCTTGCTATTGAAACTTGCTGGATCAGAACCCCCAGATCGACACACATCTCTCAGGCTTTGCTGATACTGTGTATGTGGCCACTCCCTAACCAAAAGGTGCTAGATGACTGTTCTTACAGATTTGTTGGATTGGCCAAGTCCCTGGGCTATCAGTTGGGTTTACACAGGGGCAAGTTTATCAGCGAGTTTTCAAGAACACAAGTGGCCTTGCCTGATGCTGAGAAATGGAGAACACGATCATGGCTAGGTGTTTTTTTTGCAGAGCAGTTTTGGGCATCCCAGTTGGGATTGCCTCCATCCTTGCAAACTGATTATTTGATTGAAAATGCAAGAATTGATGAGAACTTACCCAAGAACTTCAGATCACTGATTTCATTATCGATTTTTCAAGCAAAGTTGGTGAATGTGATGGGTTCGAGTGTCATTAGTCCTGATGGATTGATGGAGGCTAGAAATAGAGCTGGCTCTTTAGCAATCCTGGAGAGGGAATTGGAGAGATTGGTTTTCAAACTGAAAATTGACGATATCGCCATTGAGATTTACTACCTTTATGTGAGGTTAACAATTTGTTGCTTTGCATTTTTGCCAGAGACACCAACTGAGGATCAGACAAAGTATGTCACTGTGGCGTATCTGACTGCAACCCGAGTAATTACTCTAGTGTCAAAGTTGATTGAGACCAAAACTTTGATTGAGCTTCCTATTTACATTAGACAGTCTGTGACTTACGCTGCGTTTATTTTGTTCAAGCTTCATCTGACCCCATTGCTATTGGATAAGTACATTGATTCAGCCAGACAGTCTATTGTTACTGTTCACAGACTGTTTAGAAACCAACTGTCTGCATGGAAGAACGTTGAGAATGATATCTCTAGAACCGCACAAGTCTTGGAGAAGCTCAATTATGTTCTTTTCACTCACCCTGAGCTTTATACGAAGACCGATGGTATCATTACCAGAATGAGGTCACACTTGACTGGTTCGTTGTTCTACGATTTGGTATGGTGTATCCACGAAGCAAGAAGAAGAACTTTGGAGGAACAGAAAACTGGCCAGAAACACAATGGTCATACTGATGATTCAAAGAAGGTCTTCCCATTGCCGTTCTACAATCAGATCAATAGGGATGATTTCCAAACTATTACAACCACTACTCCAGGGGGTACAACAATCACCACACTTGTTCCTACAGAGAATGCTATGTCAACAGCTACTGCAAACGCCACTGCTGCTGGTCTATCGAAGCCAACAGAGATCAAGGGCATTCCTGTTTCTATGTTGGACTCTACAGGCAGTATCCCTGCTAGTGGAGATTCCGCAGGTAATGCTTCATCGAAGCCTAGTGCTTCAAACTTGAGAAAACTGGCTAGCAAGAACTCAAGTTCATTGAACTTGGTTGGCCAGATCAACAATTATGACAGCCCCCCACCGCCACCACAACAACAACCACCACCACCACAACCACAACAACCACCATCATCATCATCATTGCCATCATTAACACCATCACAAAACGCTGGTTCTCTTGTACACCCTACACAACAGACAAACTCTCCACAGATGACGTCCCGGTCCCTTCAACAGTTTCAGCAACAGAACACTCAAACATATACTTCACAAGCAGCGCATATCGCTAATACTCCAACACAGAGTTATGACTCCAATCACTTTGTAAGCTATGATCTGGACAACCTTGGAGCTGCTACTGGGGGTGCTACACCCACTGCTGGGAATGATTTTGACACGTTCTTCCAACAGCAGAGCGTTGGCTGGAACACGGAAGGTAATGACGATGTTTTAGGTTGGTTTGATATCAATATGGCACCTGAGTTTTAAGCCTGTTCTCTATAATATGTATATATATTGTATTTTGTCATTATATTTTAAAAATAGGAGTTTTGTGCGTTTATCATGGGATCCAAGCTTACAGTAGTAGTGTGGTCAAGAGATATCATAAAATGTATTGAGTAGAGAGAACTGAACAGTGCACAATGTAAGTTATGGCATTATTCATCGTCATCCTTAGGGTCACCAATACCGTCCTCGTAAATGGCAAAAACAGTTTCAGATTCTGGTAAGCAAGGCGAGTCATAAATTTTGCAAATTCTTTGCTCGCCTTTACCCTTTTTAAAGCTCAATCTGGTAGTGGACGAGTGGGCAATGATGTTACCTCCAATAGGTTTCTTTGGATCTGGATTAAACATCATACCACCATCCACTTGGGCAACAACTTGATTGGTAATCACAACGGCGATACCAAATTCATCCGCCAATCTCTGAAGAGTTCTCATGTATTTGGCAACATGCATCTGTCTAGCTGACAGCTCACCTCTGCCAGCATAATCTGTTCTGTACAAAGCCATAATGGAGTCAACTATGAGGAGGGAGAATCTAGACTCAGACATCATCGCCGCAGCTTGATTCAACAAGCTAAGTTGATGGTCAGCATTGTAAGCTCTTGCATAAGCGACATTGTCTAACGCATCATCCTCGTTTAATCCATATCTTCGAGCAATCGAGACTAATCTCACTGGTCTGAAAGTACCTTCAGTGTCAATGTAGAGACATTTACCCTCTCCACCACCCATATCGATTGGTAGTTGACAGGTAACTGCAAGTGTATGGCAAAGTTGGGATTTACCAGTTCTGAACTCACCAAAAACCTCAGTGATAGATCCTGTTTCAATTCCACCACCCAACAATGTGTCTAACTGCTTCGAACCGGTGGTTAGGCAGATCAGTTCACTTCTTCTGTGATGGAATTCAGAGGCTGTAGTGAAACCCATTGGAACAAGTTTAGAAGCTTCAGCAAGAAGTTTATCAGCTTTCACCTCTGAAATACCTTTCACTTGTAGTAAAGCTCTCTTTGGACTGGATGAATTGTTTGTTAGGCATAGATAAAATGATCAGGTTTCGGATTTTACTACTTACGTATATGCAATGGCCTCCACAGTGTTGTATCCAGCTGCAACCAACTTACTTACATCACCACTGCTGATACCGTTGCCCTGGAGATAGTTAGTATATTTTATTCCATCTTCATGATTCTTTGATTGACATGATGATGATACTCACCTCCAACTTTGCCACTGGAAGCGGGCCATAGATCCCTTCGTCTTCATCTTCTGGTATATCTTCGACTTGGTGAGCCTCCTGTTGTTGAACAATAGGATCTTGAGTTCCTTCTTGTGTCATATTAGTACTCAAACCACTCTGATGTAGTCTTGAACTGTTTTTGCCACTCGATTGATTCTTTCTTTTCCGTTTTTTTGTTTTTTTTGTTTTTATTTTTGCACACGCGTGTAGAGAAGTCACGAAAACGCGAAACTGTCGCGAAGAGCACGTGATGCAATCATATCATTTGGTTTCAAACATGTTTCGAAGTATTTGCATACTTCTTTGTCCAGAATCTATTAGAATTGTTAAATCACCGGTTGAATTTCTGTGTGTCTCTCTTGTTTCCTTTCTGTCTCTCTCTCTCATTCAACTCGGTCAGAACTGAGATTCGAAGTCTAAGCCTTTCACACCTAAGAGTCGCCCGCCTGTAACAAGCTAAGCTGCTTGCCTAGTCTCCGGTCCAATATACCAAGAAGTCCAGATTTCAGAAAGCTTTTTTCCAACTATTCTGAAATACACCACCCCAAAATTCCCCAAAAGATAACACTGACTCACTGACTTCCCTTTTTAAAGTAATGTCGACGACGACGGTATGTAACATCGGTATGTCCAATCAAGCGTGCGTGTCCTTAACAACGCCAGATCTTGATCCCGCATTTTTTTTTTCTTTTCCTTCACTAACAGGGAAGATTGCAGATTCAGATACAGATACAGGAGCCAGAACTGGATCCCATTTCATATCTTGAGGAGCAGCTCAAGTCACTGGAAGGTACAAACGACCACAATTTAACCAGCTCAATGACTACTGTCACCAGTAAGGCCTTCCCGCCAAGTACGATTGTGGCGGTGAGAAGAGGGTCCATCCTTGAACAGGAGGAAGAGTCGCTGAACTTACAGTTAAGTCAAACTGGCAAGAGCGAGCCAGATGAAACATTGTCAAAGGAGGCTAAAGATGTTGCGAGCCAGATGTGGGATCTTTCGTACAAAGGAGGTGATTGCTTGAAGTATACTGCAATTCTGGGATCTCCCACTAAACAGGGTAGGGCCATTTGTGAAAATTTCATGAAGCTATCTCTACCTTGGGAGATATCACTGATCAAATCATTGAGAAGAGTGTGTTCAAAGCTTTACCTTGTTGGTGAAACAACTCATATAGATCAAATATTGGAGGTTTTCAGTCTTTCCTGGATTGAGTCGAACCCAAAGAACTTACTGGGCGATTACAAGACCGTACATATTATCTCTTTTGCTCTTCTGATCTTAAACTCTGACCTTCACAGCCAAAGTCAAGAGATTCAAACGGGATCCTTCACACGGGATACATTTGTGGGAAATATCTGGATGGCTTTAACTGAAGATGATGCAATCAAGCATTCATCACTACCGTCACTAGAGCCGATACTCAAGTCTTTCTACGAGTCTGTTCGTTCACAACCGTTGGAGCTTCTAAAGATCATACCCACCCATTATTTTTCCACCAAGGGGAAGTCTTTCTCCAAGTTCAGAAACTTCTCCTCATCAACCAGCATTTCCAATCACACCACCATGCCCAAGAAAGATTCATTAAGAAACATTTCCGTCCTTTCACACAAACGAATGTCTTCGTTTGGATCACAATCCAACCTATCCGATCTTTCTGAGATGGATTTTGATGTTGAGTATCTCAAAGATAAATATGATAAAACGCTGGAGTCGATGGGACCCCCATGGCTCATAGAAGGAATTCTCAAGACAGAATCTGAAACCCCTCCGACAGCAAGTTCCAACTCAAGATTTAAAGTCAATTGGCTGGCCAAATTGAGCAAAACCAGAGTTATTTCATCAGAGATGGACATTTACAATTCTGAAGGCTGGAAAGATTGCATTGTCATCATCCAAAAGGGGTCCCTTAAACAGTGTTCGTTTTCATCGTTCTCAGCGAGATCCAACTTCTTGCATACAAAATCAGCTCAGTATATTGATAAACTGGTAAAATACAATCTCCACTCTGCAACGGCTATGCTGGTTGAGTCTACCAGTCAAGACCTGTCAAACTCTTTGACAAAGACAAACGGTGTTGCATGGGTGTTAACAATACCAAACCTCCTAACCAATGACTACCATGATGATCGGAAGCTGGTTTACTATGCTCCAACACTAGAAATTGCAAGCAATTTCGTAGAATCTTGTAACTTTTGGGCAGCAAGAATTACCCCAATCCCTTCATCTGATGATATGATTGTTACCAACCAGGAGTATGGGTGGAGCGAAACAATTCTAACTATGGATAAAGGAATCCAGAATGCTAAGCTTTCTAAATGGGAATGTCTTTTATCCATAGAGTCATCTTTTATCCCATCAAGTTACACAATTGATGAACAGTTCTTGAAATTGAAGGAGTATGTGTCTTATCTCAGTAGTGACTTGGAGAAACACTATGAGCTGAAGCCTGTCCTAGAAAGAGTTTGGGGAAAGGACCAATCCTTTAATGAACAATTCCTTTTGGTCATGGAGAATTGGAGTGAGAAATACGCTCATTTATTTCAACAACATGCAAAGTTCAAAAGGTACTTGGAAAGTTTGGCATTGGCCATAGCATTCAGGGCTTCTAAAGTTTAACCGGTGGCCTGGATGATCGCACAATCTATGATAGAAAACCAACGAATCACTTGTGACTACTTTGAACTTATTTAGTTGTAATGCCTACTGGGGGTCGCTAGCGATACCGTGGTGAAGTTGAAAAGGGTTATTCTGCTGTCTATATGATGTTATTCGGAGATAACATAACTCCGTCAAACCCGAACAGTTTTTCCGGCAGTAGAAAACAGAGGTTCTCTCTACAAGCTTTGAATACACCCTCTTTTATGAAAGTGATCAACAATCCCCTTCTTCAAAGAACCCCTGTCATTGCATCTTGGGAATCTAAAATGAGTAATTCAACAGTTGTAATCATTGGAGCTGGTGTCTTTGGTATCTCTGCAGCCAACCGTCTTGCCAAATCAGGTTTGGACATCAAGCTTATCAGTCTGTCGAATTACGCGTACTTTCTGGTGAGCTCAATCAGGGTGGCAGTTCAAAATGACACCAACGGTACGATCTACCCAATAGAGGAACTATTAGATGAATCTGTTGAGTTAATCATTGATGAAGTGGTGGACTTTGATGAAGTATCTGTTACGCTCAAAAATACCGAGTCGATTAAGTTTGATGCTTTGGTTATTGCCACAGGAGCCAAATGGACTGATCCAATTGGTTATACACAATCCTTCAAGGATAATTACATTGAGTACTTTCAAAAACAGTACGAAGTTATCAAGAAGGCAAAGACCATTGTGCTCGTTGGTGGTGGGTTCAACAATATTGAATTCGCAGGGGAGTTGATGGATCAGTACGAAAATGAAATCAAAAAAGGAGAGAAGAGACTTGTCATGGTTCATAGTAGGGAACTTTTGCTACCTGATGAGGACACATACGGGCTAAAGTTAAGAAAGAACCTCACAAAGTTCTTTGAGAAGTCAAACCTAATTGAGACAGTTCTTCAAAAGAGAGCTGTTATCCTGGATGATGGTCATTCGGTCAAGGTTGGCGATGAGACCATAATTGCTGACTTGATTGTGGACAATACTGGTGTTGTCCCTTCCGTGCCTCCGAACAAGATTGAGAAACTCACAGACAGCAAAGGGTTTGTTAAAGTGGGAGAGACGCTTCAGTCCACTCAATGCCCCAAAATATTTGCCATAGGCGACGTTGCGGACTACAACTATAAAGGTTTGGTGTACAGGGGGAAATGGCTTTCTACACTTGTTCAAAATGTAATAACTATTGTCAAGGAGCCCAGCACGCATCAAGACAAACTTCTCACAACCAAGAGACCAATTGGGAATGTGGTGACATTGGTTAGTGTCGGGGCCAAGCACGGTTTTGGTCAGATAAGCGTACCACTTTTTGGAACTGTTTCTATTCCTTCTTTCTACGTGGTTATGATCAAGTCTCGCGATCTGTGTCGCTTCTTTGGGAAGACTATCATTGCTAACAGTTGAATGGGAACAGAGGGGCAGCAACAGCATATAATAGGTGCTTGAATACTACATCACTCCCCTAAATACAGTAATCATCTTCCAAAACACCTACTGAACTTCTCTGTCTTTTCAATTCAAACCTTGGACTTGACTTCTCTTTCCAAAACCCTGAACATCGCCGCTAGTCCACTCAGCCAATCTCTTCTTAGATTTTATCAGGATTCCAAACTTCAATGCCAATTGTCTCAGGTTCAACAGTTCTTGCTCCTTCTGTAGTTCATCAACATCTCTTTTGTCAGTTAAATCATTAATGAGCCCAGAAATACCTTGTTCAATGTTGGATAATCCTCCAAATCTTGTGATTATTGTATCACCACCATCCTCCGTTGCTTGTAAGACGCTGATCAGTTCAAACACCAAGCATCTTATGCGTATGCTGGTGTAAGGCGAATTCAAAAGATTCAATAGCCATTCAATAATGTTTTTGTTCCGTAGCAATTGTACATCTCTCTTGGTCTTCACTCCATCAATAAATGTAGTCAATAGCCATGATAGTTGTTTGTAGTATGTCTCTGACTCCTCACCTCCACCAGATATTGTAGAAATCTCTCTGTAGAGCGGGATCTCATGAGTTCTTAGTGAGGGAGACTGCAGCACCCATCTATAAGCCTTTTCAAAGAGCATGTGTCCTGGGTTTACTAAGATTGGGATCAAGTTTGTGATAGCAATCAGAATCAATGGAGTGTACTGATGTTTTGAATATTCCGCCAGTGAGAAAGTGTAGAGTATCTTAGTCAGGAATAGTTCAAAGATGTGACGGTCCTTAAAAGTTGGTGACATCTTCTCATCTGCCACTGAGTTTAACAACGAGCCTAAGATGTTTCTGGAAACCTTCTGAACAGTTTTATCTGAGCTGGCCAAGTTTATCACAATGGAACTTAACAGCCCTGCCTCAATCAATTTCTTCATGTTCGATCTCACCTTCATATCACCAGACTCCTCATCCTTGATGATCTCCACTAGTTCTTCATTGTTGATGATCAAAAGAGATAGGAATAATGGGTCGTATTTGAGCTTTGTCGGTTCTGCTGGAGACTCCAAATCGACAGAAGTATAAAACTTCTGAATTTTTTGCCAGTTTTCATTGTTTCTTGAAGAAGATGGTGATGATAAAGCTGGGAATGATGGACGATCAACAACATAGTTCTTCAAGCCAGAGTCAATAAGTTTCTTGTTCAGAGTTATTAGATAACCTTCCTTCTTCTTCTCAATCAATCTTGTCTCTCCAATCAATTCTTCTTCACCCTCGTTCAGCAAATCCAAAAACTCCCAGTTATACACATCGTCAATCCAAGAACCACTTAGCTTGGCTTCAATCTTCTCTAAAACAGAGAACAGAAGAAGGTCTTCAGGTCTTGTTGTGCCGTTGTAAAAAGCTAGCAGTTTCTCTTGAATGCTCACGACTGAGTTCTTACTCGTGTCACATTCAAATAATCTCGAGATTAAAACAGCAGTGTAAAACTTTGATTTCTGTGAAGAGTGGTGGTGGTGAGTACTAAAGATCTCCTGGTTATTAATCAAGATCTGTAGCAACTTGGCAAATTCCAACAGCTGTTTTGGGCTAATAATTACCATAACTGAAGCCAACTCAAGGGCACTTTCATCAGTGGCCCACTTCGTGAAGATAACCTCCAACAAGGCATTCAAGTTTTTTCTATTAAGAATCTTTGACAGGTTGCTGTTTAGACAAAGACCCTTGAAGCCAGCCACAAAGTCATTAAATGCCAATGGTATCTTTGTGTGCTCAGCGTAAATTTTAGTCAGGAAAAGAATACACTTGTTCACCCAGGTCTTTACAAGTGGTTCCTCAAACAGGGAAAATGTCTTGACAAGTTGGGCAATCTCTGGTGTGTACTTGTTGTTCACCTGAGTCAAAGCATATGTGATCAAACTAGTCTTCTCTTCATCAGAAACATCTGAGAATGGATGTGTAAATATGTGCAAAAGTTGGTTGAAGGAGATCTGGGAAAAGTCCTCCTTGGATATCAGTATTGTTGCTGTGGTTTTAGCCTGTCTCAAGATGGTATTCAGAGCTTCCAGTGTGTCCAAGTTGTCGGGAGTCTCGTGGCTCAACGACGTGGCAATAAATGTAGTAAACATTGTTTCATTCTTCAGCAAGGCAAAGGGAACGAGCTCTGAAAGAGCCTCTGAGTTCTTGCACAGAGATTTGAATATAGGAAGGGCGCCTTCAACATCAATGATGGACTTGAAGAAGCCGGAAAAGTCGTTGAAAACCACTAGATCACTCTTAATGAACTCATTCAGAATTGGAATCAAAGATTTGCTTCTTCTCAAGAACTCAGCAAGCTGAGTAGAGTGTAGTGTCAGTTTCCGGTCCCTCATTAACTTCAGTGCACTGGATCTGATAATCACACTTTCATTCGCCAGAGCTTCTCTCAAAAGCTCATCACTCAAAGCCCACAAGGACTCCCCAATGATAGCTTGCTCACCTTCAGTGAGTGACTTCGACAGATTATCAACAACAGCACGTCTGAAATCATATTGGTCAAAAGAAACAATCTGCGAGAACACCTCAACCAGGATATTGGAAACATAGATCGCCTTCTCTTCAGAACTTCTGAGGTAAAGATCCTTCCAAAATCTGACAGATGAAAACTTAGCCATTGATTCTGGATGTGTGAACCAGTAGTTGCCCACCCTGGACAAGATAGTAGACAGAGCTTCCTGTGACTGCTTGAGACTAGTCGACTTGTCATTAACAATTGACGAAACTCTTGAGAGGGCACCAATTACATCTATATCCGACACAGGGATCATATTGGCCTGTACAACCTCTTTGAAAGGTGCACTTATGATAAACTCAAAGTACTGGACATGTGGATCCCCTGAGTACTTTTCTTGGTGTAAAGTTTCAATGGAAGCTTCATAGCTATCTTGGAAGACATAGTCATCAAACTTGAAATCCAATTCAACATCACTGAGCAATTTCAAAAGAACAGAACAAGGTTCCCCAATGATTATCAAATAGCGGGCAAATAACACTAGCCACTTGGTGGCCAGTTCAAAGCTTGTTGTTTTATCAACAAACTTCCACTGCTCAAAAATGGCCAGGATTAAAGGACTGATTCTGTCGTTCTTGTTCGATTGGTCAAGATACTTGAAAGGAGTTCTGACACAACGAGACACGGATTCATCCAACAATTTCCAGATCTTGACCAACTCTCCATCCTCAAGACTTTTTTCAGCCACGATAGCTGCCAAAGAATAAACCAGCACCATAATTGGATCTTCTTTAACGTTATCATAGTTGATAATGACAGTCTGCTTGATCAAGCTACTTAGCAGCGAAGTTACCTTGCCTCTCACAGATTCTGTGGACGATGCAAGCTTCACTAGCGATGTGAACAATGAAAGGGTTTTACCAGACTTATTCCACCATTTCAGTTGGGAAGTCTCGCCATCTTGCAATTGGAAAAAGTTGCCCAAGAGGATCAAATCCAGAGGTGTGAAAGATTTGCTGCCATTGATAACATCCAAGAAGGGTTTGAAAATTGCTGAAGAGTAATTATGGGTGTCATTGAACAGACTATAGCCATTTAGAGTAACCAGCAGTACATTGAGCAGTATCTTGTTCTCTGGTTTCTTGGAATATGAATCGGTCAAACAAGCCGTAACTGTGGATAGCTCTGGGAGTTGGTTGTAAATATAATTGATCAGTTCAACTTTAGCATCCAACCAGTTCTTTTCCTCATATAGACGAATCACTTTCTCCAATTTCTGGAGTGTGTCAACAATCAGTTGAAGAGACAGGTGTCTGATGAAGAGCAATCCATCCTGTAGACACTTTGATAGCACTGTTCGATTCAATGGGGACGGAACAATAAATTCTGCAACGGTATATCTTGATGGGACACCAGCTCCTTTGTAATCTTCAATATCTTTTGGTATATCAGACCTTATAATCTTACTCAGGAGGTACGTCTGGCCAACCCAGTATGAAGTCAGCTTTGGGTCGTGCAGGCCACGGGAGGCGAGATAGTTGGTGAACGCAGGAATCAACTCGGGTGTCTCTTGAATAATTTCTATTGTGGTTCTGAGCTGCATTTCATCATCCCATGGCTTCAGATTAGAGAGGACAGTGTAGAGTAATCTGTTATTAGCTTTGAAGAACTTCCCATTGACTTGAATTGGCGCAGTGACTGGGGCTTGACCAATAAACCACGCTTCATCTTGTGGAAACTTGAGGCCATACTTTGAGTCTGTGCATATACTCATCATGAATTGATTGAAGTTCTCCTTCACCTCATCGTCTTTCAAGGTGTAGTACAAGGGGGTCAATTTCGGAAGATTCCATTCGTTGAAGAACTTCAATTTCGTTGCTCTTTTGAAGCTCTGCTCTTTCAAGATCTTATCATCCCAAATCATAAGGGTGTGTCCAACTAGTCCGTCACTGTCAATCGATGAAATGTGCTTGAACCACACACTGATCAGTTTGGAATTGTTCAAAATGAAGTCTTTTCTCAGCAGAGGTGGTGAGTATTTGATAATGTTCAGCAGTAATCTAATGAGGCAGTACCTAATAGTTAGATGCTCTTTATCACGTCCTTGGTCCTTGTTCTTTAAATCAAACTTGGCTGGTTGGAGTAACTTTGGCAGAATAGGCAACGTGAAATCGAACAGCACAAAGAAATCATCAAGCAAAGCACCGTTATTGAAAAGTACAATCTCATTGATGAGCTTCAGTGTAGGGTTCGTGACAGAGGCCCTGTGTGCAGTCAACGCACGATACAGTGTTTTCTGATAGCTCGTCAGAACGTTCTTAATGATCCCCACTGCATGTTCAACAGTTTCGGCAGAAAGGGACAACAGTTGGATAAACTTGGTCAATCGGATGGTAGCCGTAGTATACTTCCCAGTATCACTTGATTGAGAGTAAAATGACCATGTCTGGATAGCTTGAGCTCCAAAACCTTTGGTGAAGAAAGTATTAATCTCCTCAACAGTATTAAGCCCTCCTTGTTCGGATTGATTGGCCCTGACTAGCTCCTCGATTCGATCGAAAATATCATCGCCTACTACAGAAGCCCCTTGGCCAACTGTCTTTGACTTCCACTGTCTCTTCTGACCGTTCACAGACATTGTGAACTAACAGAGTACAGATAGGTCTCAAAGTGGATTGGTATCTTTATAAATCTGTTCAGCTAAACTTGCAGAGAATAAAAAAAAAAAATTCTTTATAAATCTCATCTCACCGGGTAACTACAAAATCAAGGAAACAAGACAATAAACAAACAAACACAAAACACAGAAAGAGTTACAAAGAGCTTCCAGCTAAAAGCTCCTCACAAATTGCCAGTGTACGGTCTCCTCAACTCCTCGCGATGACGTTTTTTACTCTTCATGACAAGTCCTTTCAACTCCTCTAAATCCAGCTCATTGTCACCATCATTGTCATCATCGCGCTCTGCTTCAATTTCCAAGTCTGTAATGCTCCAGGCGAATCCACCATTCTCTGAAAAGAGGAGTGATTGGTTCCCACTGAGTAGCGAACGGGTGTATGGTTTGAACTCCTCTCTCTTGTATTGCTCATCGGTGGTATTTGAGTTCGTGTGTGGTCGTTTCGGCAATGTAATTACAGCTGGTGAAGTGGCTTCGAGCGGCCCGCCGCCACCTGATTGTGCATTTTTACTCAATGGGTTGGTCGTACCAAAGGATCTTAGGCTGTTTCTTCTGCTCAAAGCTTTGGGCATTTCATCCTGATTGATACCTTTTGTCTTTGTTGTTGAGCTCTCTTTTTTGTCGCTGTTGTTGTTGCTGTTGGTTTCCGCCTTTGTAAAGTCAGGTAGCACATTTGCTCCTATCACATTTTCATTGTTGATATCCATTGCTATGGGCTGGACTATGAGCTGACGGTAAAATTCAACATTGCCTGAATCAGTCGGTTCCTTGATAAAGAACTGCGTCTTTGTTGATGAGGATATGAAGGATGAGGCATCGTCAGAAAACAACTTAAGACGGTGATGGTTAGCCTCGACATTCGTACCACCACTGAAACTGAATGAATTGTTTCTGGATTTATCTGTATCTTCCTTTTTGAACATACCTGACTTACGACTTAATGTTTGTGCTAAATCAACCGCTGTTTCTGATGACGTTGGGAATGGAGTTTGTTCCCTGGTGCTCGGTGCGGGAGATTGGAAAAACTCAGTCGCAAAGTTAGGATTCACATCTGGATTTTGACCTGGTTTCAATTGCATCTTGTTCTTCCTCATGGTCAAGGTATCCGGTGACAATCTCAATGTCTCCTGTTGCCTCTCTTGGTTACCAAAAAAGTTGACACTCTCCATGCTGTTGTTTGTTGGTTTGGAGATGGATAAATCAACCACCTTCTTCTTGGTGGTTCTCCGCCGTTTCGGTCTTGCGATTGAGAATCTTCTCACAAATGTTGCCATACGACTAGGTCTTTGTTTGCCAATCTTAACATTGTACTTTTCAGCCAACTCATAGTCGCAGGAATTCAAAGAGATGGCATCAATCTCCCTCACCCTTTTTGCAGCATCGTAGGGGTTCCAGCTCTCAACTTGTTTGCATTTGTCCACCTGTTTTTGAGACTTAAACCTCATTGAGGTGGCTCTTTCAGCCTTTTCAGGATGGTGACTTTTTTTCGGACTAAGTGATTGAACAGCTTGTGACAATTTGTGGTGAATGGAGGAATGGTCCTCTTTGACTGTCAAGTCAAATGGAATAGAATCAATATCCTTCATCAAACGCTCGTAACTGTCCTCATTTCCCATGTATCGTTGTGTTAAGGTCTCCTGAACATCAAAAACTGAAACATTAGGTCCATATGAACTTTCATCGTTGTCGTCGTCGTTGTCGTCATCGTAATTGTCAGTATCATCCGTCACTGCTCCTCTCTTGAATCCAAAAAACCGCTCCTTCAAAGAGTAGGTTTTAGTGGTGGCAAATGTCTCTTGTGTGATATCAGAATCCAAAAACAATGGCTCCTCTTGCTTCGGATTCTTCTTGAACAACCTTCTCAATGTGTGTCTTCTCTTTGGTGGATCCTCCACAAACGTGCTGATTTGCAAACTTGAATTTTCATCTTCTCCATCTGCGTATATCTCAAAGGTTCTGCTAGGTATTTCTCCTTTTTCCAATGAGATGTCCGTGTTGTTGAATGCAGACTCATCCTGTATTGCATCATAGAACTCATCATCAGGTACCAGTAGTGGTGGAGGAGGAGTGATGTTCTCCTTGTTACTGTTCTGGCTAAAACTTGCCACCTCAAGTTCCCTTGCCTTCTTCTTGAATAGCTCTCGAAACCTGAATCTCCTTCTAGGTTTCTGTGGTGTTTCTAATAAAGCTTGTGCTGGGCCAGTGAAGCTGGAATCTTCCTCTAACCTTTCCTCAATATTTTTGGTCTTGGACGGCGACTCAGCGATAGACAATCGGTCTCTGACCGACTGTTGCTTAATAGTGGGTCTGTCGTGACCTTCTTCTTCGAAAGGCTGTGTATCTTGATTCGACTGCAACGTCTTGAAATGCGAAGAGCTGGATAGAAATCCCATAATAACGAAGGTGTGTGTGTACAGCAGCAATTGGTTAGTTTAGCAGCAGTAGCAGACACGTATAGCAAAAAAAAAAAAATAAGAGAGGCCACACACAAGAAACAAGATTCACAAAGCTTTACTAATAGAGATGTCTGTGTGCTGTTGACAGAAAATCATTCCAAGTGATATTGTTGATGTTTTTCTGTCCAGCTACAAAATTGTGGTAAGAGCTGATCTTTTTTGTGTCAAAAGCTGACATTACATCATTCAAAACGAACTAAAGAAGAAAAAAACATATACACAAATACTGCTCCCTGCTCCCTGCTCTTATGCTCTTATGCTCTTATGCTCTTTGACGAAGTTATGTCAGAGTTTCCTGTTATTCTGCCTGCATTTCCTCACCGCTTCTATCACCAAAGAAAAAGCGATATTGTAGATAAATTGTCTGTCATTTCTTGCCGGTCAAATACAAGTTTTGTTTACAAAAACCACAGCGGTTAATCTTTTTTACTTCAACAAAAAAATCAGCACGACGTAGTCGCCATTTGAAACTATCTGTCAATTGTTTGCATGTCTTCAGCAGGTTTGTTGACCAAAGCCAATCTTGCACAACTCAGGCAGTTATGTATGAACACTGGACTGCCCTCTTCTGGTGTTAAAGGTGTGGTAATTGAAACCATCGTGAATGGTATAGGCCTCAACAAAGCATCAGCAGCATCAGCAGCAGCAACATTCAAACGCATTCCCAATGATGGCCGCAACTTCAACATTCTTTCAATAGATATGGGTATCAGAAACTTCTCATTGGCGCAAATTCAATTGGATAAACGTCTTCCATTCAACACGCCTCCTGTTGTTACGCGATGGTTGAAGTTTGACATCAATACGCTGGCAAAAACAGGAGACCTTGGTTTGAGTTTTGATCCGGTCGTGTATGCACCAGTAGTTCATAAACTGGTGGATGATGTGTTGTTTGACCCGCAAAACGGCTGGCCAGACGTGGTTCTTGTCGAACGCCAGCGAGCGCGCTCAGCCGGTGCACATAACGTGATCGAGTGGGTCTTCAGGGTGAACATGCTGGAGTCCATGTTACATGGATCACTCTATAACAAGATTCAAGATCAGCCTTATACGACAGATATTGTTGGCGTCTCTCCGAAAAGGATGACAGCATACTGGAGACTACAGGGAATAAAGAAGGAGAGTGATGTGAAGAAGTTCAGGATCCAGTTAATGGAGAATTGGTTAAAAGAGTCCATATCTGGAGACTCTGCTATCCCAGCTTTCACCTTAGATCCTACTAATTTCCCCATCGACGACACTCTGCTTAACAATGTGTCAAAGACCTGTTCTAAATCGAAATGGATCAACAACCTTATACTACAGACCCAATCCGACTCTATGAAACATATAGACACTGCAGCTGCAAGTGTTGGAGGTGATGGCAAACCCGATAGAACCATTCAGAAAGGTGACGACCTCGTTGACTCAATGCTACAAGCACTCGCCTGGGTGGAATGGGAACGGAACAAGATGATTCTGGCGATGGAACTGAAAGATTCGCTAGAGTCAGGGCTCTCGTTGAGTGATAAACTAAATGAAAGCCGCTTGAATAGACTGCATAGGGCAGTTTGAATGCTCTGCTATAAACATATAATATATATATCAATCCTCTGAAAAACTGAAGGAAAACAAAAAAAAAATACTTAGAAGTAACACAGTGTGACGTGACACCGACCGACTCCAGAACCCAGACAAGATGCTTTCGATATTCACGAGACACGCTTCAAGACGCTTCTACGCCACGATACCACTACCTCCAAAACCACATTGGTCTACTCACCTTGATAAGAAACAAATATATCCGGGGATTCTTCTAATTCTGTTCGGGTCTCAAGTTATCAACCTCATGAACGTGCAACGAGATCACGAAGAGCTTGAAAGACGTTATGCTCTAAAGATAGGCAAACTCGAGGAGATTATCTCCCGTATTGAGGCTGGGGAATGTATTGATGTGGATAACGAGATGAAGTTGATTCAGAAGATGTTTGAGAGACCAAAAGAGAACAAGATGATGATGAGACTGGGGGAGGAGAAAGAGCATGGAAACATTGAGAAAGCAACTGATGATCTGATGAAAGAAGAGGATTTTATGAAGCTGCTAGGTCTAGAAGAAACCACAACTCTGCAAAAGAGGAACGTTGTTCTTAGTAAGGATACAGTGATTACAGATACTGACGAGATCAAGCAACAAACCGAGATCCAGAAGAATCTCACTTCGTTCAAGGTGACTCCAGAAACGCACATCATTGTCAGCACACCAGGAGACTACATTGATGCAGCAAAGGATACCAAACTGTCCAAGTTCTTGTAAAAAAAATAAAAAAAAATACGAAAAGCTCATTCATATTATGTTCGATAGTTAATCCGTAGTAGGCTTTATGAGTCTTTTCTGGCAAGTGGTTGTTGGTACTTAACAGGAGATGTTGCGCAATTCTGTGGTGTTTGGCCTTTAGGTTGGGTATGGTTTTGGCTTTGTTCATAGTTGACCTGCTGTTGTGGTTGTGTAAGGTAGTATGGCGAGAGGGTATCATCTCTACCAGCCCGAGGTGTGCCAACAGGGATCGATGATCCCGGGGTGTTCTTCATCGGTAGTGGGGAGAATCCCTGGCCCGCCTGGCTGGACACATGATTCATTCCTTGGTTGAAGCTCATGCTGCCTTGCTGGTTATAAATGTTGTGTGGCGGAAGTCCCACTGGTGACATTACTGGGGACAAGGCCTGTGTGGGAATACCGACACTGAGTCCTGGAATCTCCTTCACCAATGTGTCTATTCTTGCAAGAGCATTTCTAGCTTGTATCAGGCCATTGCTCCCTTCACTTCCTGTCCCCAAACTCCAAAGTTCGTACCGAAGCTGGTTCAGATATGCCCTCGCCATCACCACTTCTTGAGAAGACTTCGATGTGACATAGAGCAGAATAGCGAAAGTGGCAGCGATTATTAGGTTAGGTGTTGTTGATGCATGCCAGAATATCGACTCTAGCGTAGTGTTCGTGGTGTTAGAGTTCAAAAGCTTGAGAAACTCAATGAGCGCAACAAGTCTAGTAATAGCAGCATTTCGGCACACCTTGATAAGTTCCAATGGTACACCATTCCCAGTGGCCAACGATGTAATGATCTTTCTGTGAAGGTTGATTTCTGCCGCAAGATATGTGAGATGAAGAGATGCATTTTGGATTGATGCAGCCGTGCTGCTTCCACCAGACTGAGTAGCTGCGACTCCTGCTGTGGTGCTGCTCACTGGGGTAGTAGCACTGGCTGGTGTGGATCCTCTTGACTTTGCTTGGACTTGCAACTGTACGGGCAATGAATGATACCACTGTCTCAATCGCAGTTGCAGTGGCTTTGCAGCCTTTAGCACATCCTCAATTCCACTGTTAATGTCAAACAACTCACGAATCTCATCAACAACCAAACTTAGTTCAATCATCTCGCGAAATTGGTTCTTTCCTTGCTCAAAGTCATCCATAAGTCTCCTGACCTCAGTGGACTGCTTAGGGATACTTGCACCAGGTGGTAACTCTGGGAAATCTTCATTGACAATGGGACAAACATGCCAATTCTTTCCCTGTACTAAATGTGATGTTCTTGATTCAGTTAAAGCTGTCCACTTCTCTTGGATGTAAATCGCCCAAGCCAAACGTCTTCTCAAGCCCCTCTCCCACTTCGGCAACTTCCAATCTGAACAGTCCAGTCCCAGACCCAACTCCTCCGCAAGGGACACAACTTGCTGCATCAATATCCAGTTGTTTTGCTGTTCAGAACGGCACTGTAGTAGTAAAAGACCGGCCTGAACTGCACTCAGTCTCGGTCTCTCAATGACTTCAAAGAACGTTCTTGCCGCAGTTGCATCCAGTTTAGAAATGTCAACATCAGCATTTGCATAACGAGCTGCTAACGAATACACTGTTGCTAGTAAAGGCACACTGAACTCTCTGTAGGATCTTGCATACTTCTCCAAAAAGACTTTCTTGTGTAGGATAGGAAACGCAGGATGGATCACTTTGAAATAGACCCCAATAAGCATTGGACCATGTGGGGAAACAATGTGCTCGACCGCTTCAATATCACGTTCCATAGCACTAGAAGACTCCAATGAGTGGTCATCACGTAGAATGAACTGTACAGTGGGTGAGACCTTCCTCAATGAGTTGTGTGCGTCAAGTTGCACCTGGTCAATCTTGTCAAGTTTGATCTTTTCCAAGATCAAGGGATCATACGGTGAAGTGGCCCCAACATAAAAAGATGAACGTGGGTACTGTAGTATCTTTTGCCTTTTTAGACCTTGTGGGGGATCGCTCATCACGCCCATATTTCGCTTGAGCTGTGGGTTAGCAAGAGATGTTGTGAATGTGCACTTGATGCCCCGTGCATCACATTGAGAACATGTACCATTGACTGTGGAAGTGCATGTGATTTGGCGACGGCGGCAGTGATCACAAGGGGTGGTCGCTGGTGCACTTGTTGTTGTTGTTGTTGTTGTTGTTGCTGTTGTTGTTGGTGCTTGTACTGGTGCTGATACCGGTACTGGAGCTGATGCTGATGCTGATGCTACACCGCTATCTACAGAGATCGCTCCAGCATTTTTGTGGTTGTTGTTCTTTGGTTGGAACAGTGAACCGCTGTTATTTGAGGAGGGAGTGGTGGTGGTGGTGCCGTGTCCAGGAAATGATCCAGAGTCCCGCATGAAATTCGCCAGCGATGACTCTGGTGGAATCAACATGTCAAACTCTGCGCTATCCAGCAGGTCCATGTTGAACAACTGATCAGACATGGCGACTGCGGATGCTGTGTGAATGCGGCGGCAATTGAATGAGAGAGCGCGCTTAACTTTTGCATGGAGAAATTTTGTATGTTTTCCATAAATAATTTTTCTGATAAGGCTTATGTCAGCACAGTTCAATCATCCAAAGCAAAACAAAAAAAAAACACAAACGTGTGGACTGTGCTGACATAATCATTTTCAGCCCCTGTTCTCCCCATATTAACTTTAAGACGATGAAAAAGGTCTCGCTCGTCACGTCCTCTCTGTGAGGTCCATATTTCTTATATTTGCTTCGACATTTATATCTACATTAACTATTCTCGTTTTACCGAACAGGTTTGCTCGCACAACAACAGTAATTGCTGCTGTTTCTTTTTATGAACTATATACGCATATCTAGGGCAAACTGAATTGTAAAAGACCCGGTGGTCCAGTCTTTAGCGTTCCATTCGAGTCAGTCCATGGTATGAATCAAGCACATGGACCAAACAGACAAAACACGTATTATCCCGGACTTAATGGGGGAAAACGGGGGTACAAATTCGAAAAAAAAAATGATCCGACCCCATTGTGTTGCCAAAAAACTGTAAAAAAAAAAGGAACAATGGGTTTTTACAGCTTCTATTTGGAAAGTTCCATTAACTCCATAATTTATCTACCATCGGGCGTATGTTTGCTGGGGGAGGGGGATGGGGAGGAATTGTGTTGGGAAGGGTTGCTTGGTTGCTTGGTTGCATTCCCGAGGTTTGGCTATATATAAATAGGAGCTCCAGCGCCACTTCTGAGAGCCTCATACCAAAGGGGACAGACAAAGCAAAGACCTTTAAATATTCCCAGTATAATGACTACTATCAACGCTTCGCTAAAGGGTAAGACTGTGATCATCACAGGTGGTACCAAAAACCTGGGTCTAGAGACTGTCAAGGAATTGGCCCGTTTCGGTGCCAGCAACATTGTCATCTCTTATCACTCTTCCAACCAAGCTTCAGTTGCTGAAAAGGTGATTAGTGACCTCCAAAAGGAGTATAACTCTGTCAATGCCATTGCTGTGCCTGCTGATTTGGCTAAAGAGGATGAGGCCAAGGCCCTGTTTGAAACTACTATCCAGAATTTTGGCAGTGTTGACATTGCCATCAACAATGCAGGTATGGTTCTCAAGAAGGCTATTGCAGACGTCTCGGTTGAAGAATATGACACCATGTTTGACATTAACACCAAGGCGTCCTTTTTGTTTTTGAAGTACGCTGCAAAACATGTTGCTGAAGGTGGTAAGATTGTTATCCTTGTCACATCTTTGCTTGCTGCTTACACCCCAGGCTATGGTATTTACCAAGGTGCAAAGGCCCCAGTCGAATACTTCACCAAGACTCTTTCCAAGGAACTGCACGACAAGAATATCAGCGTTAACTGTGTTGCCCCAGGGCCAATGGACACTCCTTTCTTGTATGGCCAAGAGACGGAGGAAAGTGTCGCTTACTTCAAGACACAAGGTTTGGGAGGGAGACTCACTAAGGTTTCTGACATTGTTCCGATCATCAGATTTTTAGTTACTGAAGGCAGTTGGATCACCGGTCAGACTATTTATGCTAGCGGTGGTTTCACTGCACACTAGGTGTTGATCACGTTTTTCAAACGCTCGTATCCAAGGGGTGCGCGGATGGGACAGATATATGATATGATATCTATTCGGATTGCACACGTAGTTGATTTCTAGTTTTAAAACTTGGATTCGTATCGCCAAATTGCTCAGATCACCTCCAGCCATGTTTGTTGGATATAGTGGCCAGGTGTTTCAAAGCGTGTACATATGAACACCGAGATCATCGTCAAATTGTATATTTACCTCTCCCTTCGGGTGACGCAAGATACCATCTTCGTCAGGCTGGTTCACCAATCTATGATGTCAGTCACACTAGACGTATCACCAGCGTACTCCTCCACAAGAAAAAATCTCAACTATTCTAATCAAAAGGCGTTAGGTATGCTTCGGCAACAAATCTGGCTCTAGAGTTCAAGAACAGCTTCATCTCACTAATCTCCCTATCCACATCCTCCAAAAACTCAATCACGAAATCCACGAGTTTGTGCTTCAACAGCTGCTCAGTATGTTTGTTTGTAATCAGGAAAGAGATGTCGTAGCCTGCAATAGGAACCCTTCTCAAGATGAAGAAACTCTCGGCTCTTCCGCTCAAGAATCTCGAAAACTTATGCACAAGAATAGCCTCAATGTCATCCGCCTGTTTAATCTTAATCGACACACGCACAGAGTTGATAGATGGCTCAATGAACACCGATTCCTGTGGGTTACGCGACACAAGTGCCGGATTCAGCAGAACCTCGGGGGTCTTACCAGCCTCAATTTCTGGCGTATTGTGACGCTCAGTCACTTGAGAGCCAAAGTCTTCGAGAGCAAGAGCAGCGGTAAGCGTGGTTCTGACGGCAAATAGGTAAGGTTTCAGTGATTGGGACATTGATTGGATTAGATCTATATCACAAATGTAGCTGTCTATAGGATTGTTTATCACTTTGTAACTTGGAGACTTTTCGGGAAGGTGTGGGAAAGGAGATTGACATCTGGACACCAATAATCACCTGATATATCACGTGCTTTTTTTTAACTTTTATATCGTGGTTTTTTTTTTACTCTCAACCACATCAACAAGGAGCTACTACTTGAAACTGGACACTCCAAGTTGAGAATGTCTAGACCTGAGATACTTCTACAGCATGGATTCACGGAGTATAAAACTCCGGAAGGTCAAACATACTTTTACAATTCTGTCACACAAGAGTCCCTATGGGTCCTACCCACAGTCATCCAACAGGAACTAGATGCCCTTGACAAACCACTGTCATCTATTACATCTACATCTACAACAACTGCAGTGTCAACGAACTTGGATCTAACAAAGTACCTCCCATTGGAGAAACCGCCAGTCAAAGAAGATGAATCGCAGTTTGTGCAAATGTTGAAAGATAATGAAGTTGATGCAACTTGGTCCTTCCATCTTGTTATTGAGCGACTTGTGGGTGATCCGAGATACTTCACCCTTCAGGATGCATTAGCAAAACAGAAATGCTTTGATACCTACTTGCAAACTCGTTCTCAAGACGAGCTAGAGAAAGAGAACAACTCGTTAGAAAAATTCCAGGAGGCCTTCTTGAAGGTGCTCCAGGCAGCTGATGTAAAGTACTATTCGAGATGGAGTACAGTGAGGGCTCAAATTGCAGATGAGGCTATCTACAAACACTCAGTGATCTCTGAGAAGGTAAAGAGACAGACTTTTGAAGATTATGTTGGGAAACTGCGAGCTGTGAAGCAGAAGACAGAAAATGAAATTAAAGAGAAGGCTATTGTTGAACTAAATGATTATCTGAAATCGTTGGAGTTTATCAACTTGACCACTGGATGGAATGAAGTACTACAATTCATCAAGGGAGACCATAGATTTGAACAAAATAAGCATTTCACCACGCTGACTGAACTTGATCTTCTCGTGGCCTTTGAATCTATCCTCAAATCACATCAACTGACGCAACTGGAGAAGATCACTCAACTTAAGAAGAGAAACTACAGGTCAGATCGAAAGTGTCGAGATAATTTCCTTACCAAGTTACAACAGCTGAGAGAACAGGGGCATATTAGAGCAGATACTAAATGGGCAAGTATCTACCCTCTGGTTTCTACTGATGAATCATTCAATAGGCTTCTGGGTCGCAATGGTTCGAATCCTGTTGAACTGTTCAACTCCATAGTGAAACAGGAAGAGGCGCAATTGGTGGCAACAAAGGCCATCACTGAGCAATTATTGATACACAACAATATTACTCTGTCGTTAGACGCCGATCCTCAAAGCCAGCTGTCAACCGTGAAGATGTTTTTGAATCAGAACAAAGAAACTGCCAAATTTGACGATGTGACGATAGGACTTATCTATGGCCGGTTGACCGCCGATTTAGAGGCGGCCAAGAGAAGAGAGGAGTTGAGAATTCAGCAAAAGATGATCCATAATAAAGACTACTTGAGAAGTGCATTGCACCAGTGGGAACCGCCTATTACTCATGATACCAAGTGGGAGGATGTCAGTGAAAAGTTGAGTGAATTGAAAGAAGTGATAGAGCTAGGCGAGGAGGCAACTAAACTGGTGTTCTCAGGTTTCATTGAACAGATCAAACAAAGAGAAGCTGAGCAACAGGAGAGACGTGAACTCGAACTCGAGAGAATGATCAAAGAGAGCAACAACGATTCTCGTAAACGTACTATCCAACAAGTCGAACCACAGGAAGAATTGGACTACTGACTAACATATCAGCATCCTGTCTTGGAAACAACTAATACACACATTCTTCAACATTATTGCTCCTTGTATAGCAATGTGGTCAGACCCATCAGCCCTAATAGACCATATTTAAAGTATTGATTCTCCGTCAAAAGTAATGTCACATAACCCACCTTTGGGAAGTACCCCTTGACAACACCCACAATATCCTTCTCTGTATCCAGGTATTGCTGATTGTAATTGTACAATCCCAGATCATCAACAGCGTTGTTATCACCCTTGGTCAACAAGAACTGTGTCGTCTGCTGTTCTCCCCCAGAAGTCAACTTCTTCTTTCCCTTTTTCGGCTTCTCGATAACATGCTGGCGCAAAACTCTGTGTACAATCGGAATGGACTTACCAGGAACTTCATAAACAACGATATCACCAACATTGACGTGAGGGGATCTATTCCATAGGAACAGAATATCACCTCTTTGGAAGGCAGGCTCCATGGACCCGGAAAGCACAACGACAATAGGGGAATGGGAATTAGTGACAACAGAGAGGCCCTTCCAGAACATATAGGAGGATGTGATAACACTCAACAGCTGTAGAAGCTGTGCAAGCTGCTGTCTGAGATTCATTTTGGGGTGCTAATTTGGGGTTAAAATCGGGAGTAGTGGTGGTGAGAAAGGACAACACAAAACATTTTAGGCGGTCGCGCCTTGGGTGGTTATGATTCTTTTAACCGATTATATAAGCACATCATTACTTTTGTCCCATCAACCATACTTTTAGAAGCCCTTACTAACGTCTCTTCTGTGTTCACAAAGCCCCCTCATGTGCCTAGGCTTGGTGGATCTCCCATTGGAAATTCAGCAACAGGTGATTAATCTGCTTACTGAACAGAATGATCTGGTGGCACTGTGTTCAGTCTCCCGGCTCTACTACCGTCTTGCGACACAGGCGTTATATGCCAAAATTTATCTTAATGACACACGTATAGAGAAGTCTTCACAATGGGAACTGGCTCCCACATGGACGTATCTCCCACTTCCAACCTATCTGAACAACAATGGCTCAGAACATAGAGATGCCAATTCGGTGTTTAATCTTTTGGTGAGGAGTTTTGAAGAGAACACCGCATTGGCCAATAATGTGACGCATGTACGACTGAACTGGGACCTGGTGGTGTCAAATCAGGTTAGATTTGTCAAGGTATTGGTACAGAATTCTCGGAGTTTGAAAGTCTTGGAGAACATAACTGATATGGAAATCAGTGATGAAATTCTACGGCATGAGTTTGCAAGGAACATCACCAGTCTTGATCTCCCCCCTCCTTACGCACTACCCGTTCCGGAAATCAGGAATGGATACTTGGCCTGGCTTCGTCATGTGCTTTCAGTTCACATGTCCCCTGTCTTTGCAGATGTGACAAATCTGACGTTGTTTATGGATCCGATGCTCTTGTTTAACAATGTCGTAAAGATTGAAAAGAAGTTGGAGATTGAGTCAATCAAGCTCCATTTCCGAGGGGACATGTATCCTAGATTACTTTACAACCACACAACTATCACACGGCCCAAAATATCTGATATATTCTGCACGAAGTATCTGAAAGAGCTTAATATCATCTCATGGTTCGAAGAGCTGCCTCCACAAGCCCAACAGATCAAATTCAAGGAATGGTATGAGTTCAAAAACCTACAGGACATCACACTAATATCTATCCAGTATGATGATAAGGCCATTAGTGGGCTTCTTGACAGTTGTATAGCTATCAAGCGTCTCAAAATGGACTTTGTTACACCAGGAAAGAAAATCCCCTCTGATTCATTGATCTATAGAGCAATATTGAAACACAAAGGCAGCTTGGAGTTTCTCGATGCACGCCTTGCAACTAATCATAGAATAGTGAATTTAAACTTTGCAACCTTGAAAATAGTCATTAAGATTGATTGCCCATGTGAAACCTGTGAAAGTGCGAGGGCTATCTTCAGAGAGAAAATTATGCCTCTAGAGACTGACTACGATGTTTCAAATGGTTCTTGGGAACGTTTAGAGATTGTGAACTACTTTGGACTATTTGCAGTTGCCAGTCTCATACCTTATGCCAGAGCTGTTGATCGGTATCCTTCTGTCAGGATGGGGGTCGACAGTATCAAGAGCTTTTTGAACAAATTCAACTTACTCAACATTGAACGTGAGCAATTTGTGCCCTTGGTTGAAGATGATTTCTACATCATGTATGGTTGCCTAATTCATAGCATGAAGAACGATTTGCAGACCTTCGTCGAGTTTCCAAAGCTGAAATTTTTAGTAATGAGTGAGATTCCATTTGTGATAAAGATGGTGGAAGGGGTTGGTAAAGCTCCAATTCCACTGTTCTATGACCGGGGATTCAAGACCAACTTCGGTATTCAATTTGATGGGGACATGAATAGAGTCTGAAATTGTTTAGAAGATTATTGGCATCTGGATACTTGAGTACAGACTATAACGCAGGTCTCTCTAGTTGGAGGTTATTGGGTTCCTCGAACAAGAAGTTGGTTGTGCCGCCCTCATCTCGGTAAGCTCGGTAATTGAACAAACATTAAGAAGTTTTAAACTTTAGGTCGGCAACGGCGGCCGGCAACTGACTGCTTCCCCTGCCTGTCATTTATAAGGAACAAGACACAAAAACCCGTTTTGGGAACCTATCCATTGTTTGCTAGTTCATCTCAAGCTTCTCTCCTTTTCTTGATTCCACTGGTCTACCAACAAAAGAAACTAGCGTGTATGTGAGCGAAATAAAAAGCTGCACCGGCGTCTATTCGTGCTAACCGCGCCTGTGATAAGAAATAAAAAAAACCACACGGCACTTTTCAATCGGTGATTCCCGATTAAGAAAGAGAAAATGAGAAAGGGTGGGTGGAATAGGAGCGACTTCTCGGATAAGAATGGCAATTTAGCTCGTGCGTTCAAAGCTGAATTTGTTCAGGGACCAGTCACCAGCTGCCCCTGCGTGTATTCGTGAGTCACAGGATTCACATCCATCATACTCGCTAGATGAGAAGAGCTGGTAGGTAAACTAACTGGTAGAATCTCCGTCCAGTTCCCGAACAGCCAATCAGGGTTTCGCAGGAGGAACCCGTTTTTCCTAAAGAAAATTTTTTTTCTTCCGCCGTTACTGGGCGCCTAGCCCATACAAAGTATGGGGAAATGTGTGGTGCGTACCAATATATATGTGATAAAGAGCCTGTTCAGGCAGAAAACTGATGAGTACTCGGTGACCCAAGCTGAAACTCACCGATCGACAGGTTGTATAAAATGGCGGGTATCTGCCCCTTCTGCACGCAGGTCCTTGTTGTGAAAGTATTATAACCATTAACAATGCCATCTATTGGCAAGGAAGAGAATACTAAAGGCCAGGTGCCCGATGTTGATGAGAGTGAGAGTGTTGTGCCTTTGAGTTCAGACGATGTGGAGAAAGTGGTTGGGGGCCAACACAACAACCACGAGTCTGACTTCACCTCCGATGAGGAAAAGTTAGCTCAGGTTTCTGCATTAGCTGAGTCCATGGGCATCAACCAGAGAAAACTCCAGTGGAAGATTGATCTTTGGGTTGTTCCTCCTTTGCTTGTGTTGTACTTCTTGTCCTTCTTGGACAGAGTTAACATTTCTAATGCTAAAGTGTACCAAATGGAGTCAGAGCTGAACATGCATGGCCATCAATTCAACACAGCCTTGACAGTGTTCTTTGTGCCATATATTGTGTTTGAAATCTTTTCTAACTACTTTCTGAAGATGTTCAAGCCACATTACTGGTTGACCGGCTGTATTGTTCTTTTTGGTGCAGTCTCCATTGGTTTGGGTTTCGTTCACAGTTTTGGTGCCCTTGTTGCCTGCAGATTCCTTCTAGGTTTGTTTGAATGTGGTACTTTCCCAGGTATCTTTTACATTCTGGGTACATACTACACTGCACCTGAATCCCAGAGAAGATACTCTTTCTTCTTCTCTTCTACGACGCTTGCCGGTGCTGCTGGTTCTGCCATCGCTGCCAAGATCCACGATTTGGATGGCGTCCATGGTATTTCCTCCTGGAGATGGATCTTTATAATCGAAGGTGCTGCCACCGTCGGTATGGGTATCTTTGTCTTGTTCTGGACCATTCCTGACTTCCCAGAAACTGCTCGTTTCCTAAACGACAATGAGCGTGTATTCTTGAAGAAGAAATTGGAGATTTACTCCATCTCTTCTCATTATGATGTTGAGTTTACCCTAAAGGATTCCTTCAAGGCTCTAATGGACCCATCCATGGCATATACTGCACTTGCTTATTTCGGTTTGATCATTCCTTCATACGGATATGCCTACTTTGCACCTACAATCATCAAACAAATGGGTTACACTGCATCTTCTGCCAATCAACATTCTGTCTACCCTTGGTTGGTTGCTTTCGGATACTCCAACATTGCAGCATTTGTCTCTGACCGCGTCAAGAACAGATCTGCGTTCTGCACTTCCTCTGGTGCCCTGGCCATTGTGGGTTTGTCAATGATCTTGGGTCTACCTGACAACCCAAAGGGTAGATATGGGGGTTGTTTCCTCACCGCAATGGGTCTATATTCATCAATGCCCTCATTGGTGTGCTGGACCAATATGAACTTTGGCGGTCACTTGAGAAAGTCTTCCGGTTCCGCCTTCCAGATTGGTTTTGGTAACATTGGTGGTATCATTGCCACTTTTATCTTCCTGGCACCCGATGCCCCTCGTTTCATCACTGGTTTGAGTGTGTCCATTGCAGCAGTCGTATTCTCCATGGCTTTTATGTTCGTGATGTTGTTCCACTATGCCAGATTGAATAACAAAAAGCAGGATATCGCATACAAAGAGAAGTTTTACTCCCAGGACGAGAGAACAATCGTTTTGAAAGGTGACTTGCATCCAAACTTTAGATACCTATACTAAAACCTGCCTAATATTAATGATGTTCTTTTAATAAATCCCCCTCCTGTATTTCTGCAGCCTGCCGTCGTACTGTTGGGTATAAGACTGCATCGAGTTCATGTTACACTTATACACTAGAGTACTGTTAATAAAAAAAAATTCCAAGCCTTCTTCCCCACGACACATTTTTTTTTGTGGATCCCTTCTCAAATCCACTATAGTTTTTAACCGTCGACAGGTAAATGCGCATTCCAGGCCGTAAAAGGCGCCAATTGCATCCACGGCTGACTCTGAAAGTCGACATCATTCAGGCTCGTGATCTGGTGTTGGACTCAGGTCATGCACGGACCTGCCACATGGTGGCTGGACTTGCAGTCTTCAGCGGCAGCGGCAGTGGCAATGGCCGGTCTGTTTCTAAGAGAACGCCCAAGTGCAAAGGTACTGCAAACCCTGTCTGGTACTCTTCACACCGCGTGAGATTGGCCAGAGGACATCAGTCCACACATCAGTGTCCCATGCTACACATTGCTGTATTTGACAGACACAGGAAGTACTCGATCTACCTTGGAGAGCTACGGCTGTCCATTGTCGATTTATTTGAGGCTGAGGACAAGACGACTTACAGGGTGCTGCCCAAATGGTACAAGCTGCACTCATCCAAGTCACAGGCAGCTTTTGTCACGGGGAGTATCAAACTTGGGTTTGAACTGTTATCCAAAGGAGAGCTTGATCGTGGAGAAGACGTCATGATGGCATACCAACACTGGAAGCGCTCGTTAATGATGGCACCAGGAAGAAATAAAGCTATGTTGGATGAGCAACACTACTACTCAGATACTGATACTGATGTCGAGTCTCTGATGCTGCAGGATGAGACTCAAGAATCTAGTATGTCTCAACTGACATTGAATGAGCACACAAGCAAGGTGAACAGGCATCTCAATGTCTCTGTGCCATCATCCTTCCAGAGTTCAGGATATGAATCTTCAGATGCATCAATGGCTGAAAATGGAAAGTTTCCTATACAATCGAATGTTCCCACTATCAGCAGGCTCATGTCGTCGCGTCGTCGTACTGGGACAGGCGATGGTGGTCTCATTGCAGGTGTGATTTTTCTCAAGATTGATTCTGCCAGTGGGTTGCCACCATTTAAAACGTTTATTCAGAAGAGATTCGACATGGATCCATTTGTGGTTATCTCGTGTGGAAAGAAGACATTCAGAACATCATGGCGAAAGCATACACTCACGCCCACGTTCAAGGAGAATCTTGCATTCGATGTCTTTTCAAAAGAGTCACGTTTTGACGTCATGTTTAACATCTTTGACAAGGACCACATTTCATTCCATGACAAGGTTGCTCATGGTGCTATTAATATTCAGGATATTATTGATCGAGATGACTTCTCAGAGTACGATTTGAAACTGACATTGTACGATGAGGAGAGATATTCTGAATATGAACCAAGTCTTAAGTTCAGCGTCAAATTTGTCAAATATGAGGACCTCAAAAACAATTTGTGGGAATCCATTTTGGCCAAATACTCTAACGGACAGGGTCTAGTTGATATTGTTCAGCTCACCTCATTTCTCGAGGATGTCAACATTGATCAAGATCTTGACACTTTCTATACAGGAAAGAAGGCCATCGGTGATCCACTGGAGACTTCTGAGATTGTTTCCATTCTGAAATCCCACAATATCAGCCTTCATAGATGTCCCATCTGTGAGAAACGTAAACAGGCTGATTTGGTGACCCATGTTGCCATTTGTTCCTTCAGGGGAAACAAGCTCAAATCTTATGCGACAGCAGGGCTGGCCTCTAAAAGGTGGTACTCCAAAGTTCTCATCAAGTTTGCGTATGGCAAATACGCACTGGGGAAGAATAATGCTAACATCCTTGTTCAAGATCGTCTCACTGGGTTTATTCTAGAGGAGAAGATGTCATTATACATTCGTCTTGGTATCCGTCTCCTTTACAAGGGCAAAGGTGCAGACTCCAAGCGTATCCGGACCCTTTTGCGCTCACTATCTATCAAACAAGGTGCCAAATTTGACCATCCAAGCTCAGTTAAGGACATTGACTCCTTTGTACGATTCCATCACCTAGATCTAAGTGAATGTACGAAGTCTCTCGACCAATTCACTTCATTCAACGACTTTTTCTACCGCAAATTGAAACCCAACAGTCGAACTCCTGAATCTGCTGATGATCGGATTATTGTCTCGCCGGCAGATTCACGCTGCACAGCCTTCAACTCCACAGCCCAAGCAACAAAGTTTTGGATCAAAAGCAGACAATTCACCATTAAACGCCTCTTGGGTCCAGCTTATACATATCTTCCTGATTTGGAAGACCCAGCATTAGCTGTCTTTCGTTTAGCACCACAGGACTACCATCGCTTCCATTCTCCAGTTCGGGGCACAATTGGAACTCCTACGTACATCCAAGGAGAGTACTACACCGTGAACCCAATGGCTATTCGCTCAGACCTCGATGTGTTTGGCGAGAATGTGCGTGTCATCATACCCATTGAGACACAGGAGTTCGGGACAGTTCTTGTCGTTGCTGTAGGTGCTATGATGGTTGGATCAATTGTCTTGACTGTGAATGAAGGTGATGTGGTTGAACGGGTAAGTGAACTCGGGTGCTTCAAGTTTGGTGGTTCTACAATCATTGTTCTTTTCCAGCGAGGCCGTATGGCGTTTGATGGAGATTTGGTGACGAATTCAGAGGAGCAGATTGAAACGCTTGTACGAGTTGGTATGTCTGTGGGGCATAGGGATGATGTGATAGAGTATAGAAGGAAGAGAGTTGACTTCAACAAGGAATCTGATGAGTTCAAACTCCATATTATCAGGACAATTACAGGTGGGGATTCAGAGAGGCCTTGGGAGTATTTCAACATGGGCAGTGATGTTGATGTCGATGGTGAAGAAATGGATGAGGAAGGCACTGAAGAAGATGAAGAAGACGAAGACTTTAGA
This sequence comes from Barnettozyma hawaiiensis, assembly GCA_003706665.2. Classification (NCBI taxonomy): domain Eukaryota; kingdom Fungi; phylum Ascomycota; class Saccharomycetes; order Phaffomycetales; family Phaffomycetaceae; genus Barnettozyma; species Barnettozyma hawaiiensis. The sequence continues at coordinate 135,634 of PPLY02000001.1, read as the reverse complement.
TGATCGATATTTATTCGATGAAGGAGCTACTACTGCATGCATACTACTGCACTATCTGTTGGTGATAATAAATTAGAACAACGTGCACATGGTCGTACTGTGAATTTAATCCAAGGATTCTGTATACTGGCTTAGAATGCGATCATCCACACGACCCATTTACTGGCTCTCGAAGTATCCCAACATTTTTGTTCTATGATGTTTTGATAAAGAGCCTGTTAAAACATCTTTACACCAACATCATATTAACGACTTTTTGTAACTGCAAGTCTATCCACACTACAAATGGAGGGAGTTCCAGCACACAATTCATTCACAATGGCATCTCCTCTCCTACCGCAGAAAAGACCGCTTCCCACAGACATATCTGATGTTGACCGTACAGCCACAGCCACACCGACACCGTCATCGGTGCCAGGAGACGAGCCGTTAGCACAACCTCCACCAACACGAACCATCATCAACAAGTTCCAGCCATACATCTCTTACAAGCCGGTAGACTTCACTGAGTTCGCTCCTGTCACAGTTGATTCCAACGTTAAAGGCCTCAGTACCATTGAAGACATTCCCTTAAATACGAGGAAGGGGTTCCAGTATGCAGCGTGCTCTCCAAATCCATTTCTTCGTGTGATGAAGTTTGGTACAACTGATCTACCGCCTTATAAGACATCACTTTCGCTCTTTGACAGATCAAGTGAGACCGTTTTGAGCAGGGACCAATTGTCAGTAAGTACAGCTAAGGGCTGGGTAAGCTCAAGAGCCAATGTGGCTATAACTGAGGGCAGAGTCTATTGGGAGGTCAACGTTATCAAGAGTGAGGGTGACCATCATGTACGGTTGGGTGTAGGTCGGAGAGAGAGTGCGATTGAAGGCCCAATTGGATTTGATGGATATGGATATGGTATCAGAGACAAAACAGGACAGACTGTACATCTCTCTCGGCTTTCACCATTTATGGATGGCTTTAAAACTGGCGATGTTATCGGATTCTTGATTGAGCTTCCCAAGAAGGAAGAGTTTCATGATGTTGTCAGAGATCAGATTGCAATAAGGTTTAGACACAGACTTTTCCTAGAACGGTTTGACTACGTTGCGTCCGAACAAATGGAGCACTTGCTGAACCCAGTGATTGTCTTTGGCGAGAGAGCAGTTCCTGACCTCAACCCATGGAGACCAAAAGCTATCAAAGGATCAAAGCTATCAGTTTATAAGAACGGTGAATTTGTTGGTATCGCCTTTAAGGACCTTTATGATTTCGATCCGCCTAATTCTGAACTCAAGACCAGCAAGAAGGGCAACCAGGACGTTCACAAGAACAATGGTACTCTGGGATACTACCCCACGATCAGTGTCTTCAAGAATGGAGTTGCGGAAATCAATGCTGGCCCGGACTTTAAGCACAAGCCTGAAAATGTGAGTGATCTACAAGGTTTGTGGGAAGTTTACAACCAACGAATTGCGGACGACATCGTGTGGGACCTTGTTGATGAAATAGAGGCAGAGAGCCTTTGAAATATATACCTAGATATTATATCGTTCCCGTTGGGCCAACAACACTAGGTGTGCTCTCGTTCCAGTTAGCAACGCACCCACCACCTGGGCACTCACCGCCGTGGGCAGTTGCGTAAAGTCCCTGACAGTCCTTATGGAACCTCACGTTACACTCTTCCTCAGCACACCGTACACCAATCGTAACAATCTCTTTGCAACCGACACACACATTCATCAGACCACCTTGGCCCCGCACACCGTACTTCTCCAGTAGCATCTGTTTCAGTTCCGTTAGTGAACGGATTGATAGTGTGTACTGGCCACGTCTTGTAACGTCAAACCAGCCTTGATTTAACACATCCTGCAGGAAATGAACACCGCTAACACCACTGAAGCCCTCTGCTGAACAAATCTTGAGCGCATCCTTACTGGTAATAGCATAACTCTCATCTTCATCCGTGATGATCTCCTCGATCATCTGCTTGATGATACTGACCTCTTTAGCAGCGCTTCTCCCCAAACTCAACTTGGACGCCTCATCAGAAAATTTGTTGCAATAGACGTAATGCAACTGGCCTGTTGTTTGACTCACAGAGCTTTGAATGGAGTAGCCTTGAAACTCAAGTTTCTTGTTAATGAGATCGATGGACTGCACTAATGTGCGGTTTCCAATAAGCTCTCTGAGAGTCTCATCCTTACTCAGCGTACCACGGAACTTGGCATGCTGATCAATCGCTGTGCTGTCTAGAACAGAGCCTTGGGAAATGATGAACACTAGCAAATATCTCTCGATATCTGTGTAAGCATCCATTGTTGAATAGACTCAAAGTTGTACTATGTGTTTGTTGATGTTAGTTGAGCTTTGTGGACATATCACTATCGACACGTTATTACGCGTTTGTTACCTTGCTTTGTTAGCTTGGTTTGGTTTGGTTTGTTTTCGTGTCGCGTTTGGGGGATGAGGTTGTGAAGCCGGGTAATACCTTTCTTAAAATTAGTTCCCAAACAAATCAGCATCACAAACAAACAAACAAACAAACAAACAAGCAAACAAACACAAACAAACAAACGAAAAAGGGAAAAGCCAGGTTGAAATCTCACTGAACTAATAATCCAAAGAAACTACGAGAGAGGACACCACCTTCCGCTATGGCATTCTACAATCAGCAACAATCTCAAAATCAGAACCAGAACAACCTACAGTTCTTCCCTTCACAGTACGACTCTTCATTCCACAACTCTGGAAATGCTTCCTACCAGCATAGTGGCAATATACAGGGCCAAATGGACTCCTCTGCCTATGGTGGTGGTGCTTCCTCTTCTTCCCAGTACGATGTTTCAGGCCAGATGGGTGATCAGCACCTCTCCACAGGCATCCTTGTGGCGTTCTCTACGTCAGGATATATCCACGAGCCTCCACTTCTGGAAGAGCTGGGTATAAATTTCAGTCATATCAAGCAGAAGACACTAGCTGTGCTCAATCCAAGGGGTGTGTTCCCGCAAGAACTGATGAAAGATGCCGACCTGGCCGGTCCATTGTTGTTTTGTTTGGTGTTTGGTACTTTCTTGCTCATGGCTGGTAAGGTTCATTTCGGTTACATTTACGGTGTAGCGTTGTTTGGCACTGTTTCCCTTCATTACTTCTTCAAGTTAATGAGTGAGGAAACCACAATGGATTTTACCAGAACTGCGTCAGTTATAGGATACTGTTTGCTACCGCTTGTTCCTATCTCTCTCCTGGGCGTATTCGTAGACTTGAACAATAGACTGGGATACTTCATCAGTGCTTTCTGTGGGATTTGGAGTACTTATTCTGCCAGTGGGTTCTTTGTTGCTGTGTTGAAGCTAGACAATGTGAGACCTTTAGTTGCTTACCCACTGGCTATGTTCTATGCTGTCTTCGTGTTGATGGCTGTTTTTGTAGAAAGAGAGGCTTGATTTACATGGGAAGGATGGTTAAGTCATCAATTGTGACCCCCTATCAAAGGTTACCTACCAATATATATATAATGCATAGAACATAAACAAAATGAACTTTTTACATCCACCATTGTGTTTTTAAAGGCTTTTCTGCTCAAAGGCGATATTCAACTCTGACAGTTTGCTCTCCATGGTGGTCAACGACGCATCCCACTTGTCAAAATCTTGCTTCAATGATGAGATTGAATGATCTAGTTCTTCTACTGTTCCCACCATATTTGCAGCCCGAAAGTGTAAGTCATTCAGTGATTCCAACCTGTTGATTATCAAAGGTATCTCCTCGGTGTATTCACTCAAGTTCTGAAAGTTTTTGTAGATTGATGAGATCATCATCTCTTCATCGGTGGTTTCTCTCTTTAGCACATCGGATCGTCTTGTAATGATTGATTTCTCCAGCTTAGCATTCAGTGCGTCTATGATATCATCAATGCGCTGTAGCTCATCTTCATCATTTGATAGACATTTATACTTTCGAAAGAGGTCATTGACTGTGGCTTGGATTGACGAGTCGGGTCTAAAATTAACACCAATCATCTTCTCTATCCCACTTATCCTTGCCTCAATTGTTTGGAACTTGGATACATCAACAGATGCGGTGGTTGCTAGAGTATCAGAATGTACCATTGTTTCCAACTGCAAATCATCCAGACTGGTATTTATTTTATGATCCTTAGTCTTTCTGTTGATTTTCTCATACAACTCCTTTAGTTTAGTAAAGTCCTCTTCTGCCTCATCCCCATTTGTATCAATCTCATCCTCAAGTTCCTGTAGCTCCGCAAGTATTCTCTTCATTCTGTTCTGCCTCGTTTCTTTGACTGAGTATGTTTCATAGCTGTTTGTTGGTTTGTCTATTCTCCCAGAGAAATCAGTATCATGTGCATCAATCATATTCCTTTCAAACCTTGATCGGCTGAGTTCGACATCCAGATTCCGCTCTTGAATTGAGTCTCTTCTAGACTTGCTTCTCTCTGAAACCTTTAGTCTTGCTGTTAGTATCTGTAATTAAGAATACTGTGCACTCGCTGTGTTTGCGCGTCTTACTTCAAAGTCTTCTTCTGTATTTTCCACATCAGATGTTTCGAACAGCTCCTTGGAATCCAGATCCTGTACAATAAAAACTGATTAGTATATTTTCATGTTGAATAGATCTGGTTCGCTCTCACAATTCCTTCTAACCCTGCAAATTTAGTAGACATTTGGGGGATACCTGTGGTCTGGTGAATTTTATTGCCAAAGGAGATACAGGAGGCGAAGAAATACAAACACAAACAAACAAAAGGCTCACGTGACTTTTGTTTGTAATTTATTCTTAATGGGTTGCCATAGTTACATGTCGTCTTTGTGGCTTTCTGTTTTCTGTGTCTTTTTTTTCTTTCTCCCCAGTCTACTCTCTTCAGTTCTGTGAATAGACCGCTGAATAAAGAGACGGACACAGAGGGAGAATGGCGAGCTCACCTGCCTTTATGGCCAAACAGTTGGCGCTGCGGCTGTCGAAAGCTCAGACCCAATACAATCCATTCACATCTGTAAGATCAGAGAACAACATCTCTGCACAGCTAGCTTCCTCAACGCCAACGACAGCTTCCTCATCATCATCATCATCTCCACCATCACCACTACCAGTCACACTCGCTATCAAAGATAATATTGTCACTTTGGATGAGCCCACCACTTGTAGCTCTCAGTTTCTTGTTGGGTACACCTCTCCATTTGAAGCAACTGTCGTTTCACTACTCAGAAACAGTTCTCTTAATCCTGTGATCTTGGGGAAGACCAATCTGGATGAGTTTGGGATGGGCGCTGGTACAACCAGCTCCATCTTTGGTCCAACGTGCAACCCACTGTATCCTGAAGAGAAGAGGATCTGTGGAGGTTCTTCGGGTGGATCTGCTGCCGCTGTGGCCTCTGGTGCTGTTGATATCGCTCTAGGGACAGATACTGGTGGCTCAGTTAGACAGCCCGCAGCATTGACTGGTGTCTATGGCTTCAAACCAACATATGGTCGTCTATCGAGATGGGGTGTCATTGCTTATGCCCAGAGTTTGGATACTGTTGGTATCTTGGGGAAAGATATTGGTTTGATTGAGAAGTTCTATAGACAACTAGACAGGTATGATCCCAACGACCCAACATCGATGAAAGACAACATCAGATCACAAATCGAAAACACCCAATCTCAAGAGAAACACACAAGACTAAGAGTTGGAGTTCCTAAAGAGTTCATTATTGATAATCTCACATCAAAGGTATCTTGCTCATTGGAACAAGCGCTTTCTAAACTTTCCGAGCACTGTGAGATCGTTCCTGTCTCGATCCCAAGCATCAAACTTGCTCTGCCAATTTACTACACCATTGCTCCTGCTGAGGCGGCCTCGAATCTTGCTCGTTATGACGGAATACGGTATGGCACTAGGTCAGACAATGACAAAAATAACTACGCCACGACCAGGTCACTGGGATTTGGTAAGGTTGTCCAGGAAAGAATCATTTTGGGTAACTTCAACTTGAACTCCGACTCCTACAAGAATCATTTCCTCAAAGCAAAGAAACTAAGATCACAACTGAGAGCAGAGTTCAACAACATATTCAAGTTTCCCAATCATGTCTACACTAGCAATGGTAATCCCAATGGTGTTGATCTCCTGATTGGTCCTACCACGATGAAAACAGCACCAACTGTTGAGGAGTATGAAAACCAGGCTGTGACTGAATGTTTCATCGATGATGCTCTGGTTATTCCTGCATCTTTGGCTGGACTTCCTGCGATTTCAGCTCCTTGGTTTGATGATGAGAGCTTAGATTCTGTCCCTGTTGGTTTGCAACTGATTGGACAACATGGCGATGACAAACGTGTTTTACAAGTTGCAAAGACTCTAAAGGGGCTCAACAGATAGACCTTGTACATACTTGTAACATATTCAGTTACGTTATACCTTTGTGTAGATTGTTTATTAGGTAACCGAACTCTGCCTACTAGTGCACTCCATTTATAGGAAATCGATCTCAGAAATTTTCTGCTTCAAGTTCTCCAGTGTGACATTTCGGTTCCAGTCACCATGCCCCTCCCATATAACCTCCATCATTTGGGCATTAATCTGCTCCAAGACCTCTAAAGTCAGCCCTTGAGTTTTATCAACAAGCTCCAACTGTGCCTTTTGCATCGCCTCCTTGTCAAGAATGAAGTCAGGTAATGGTTCGTTAGATACCTCTTCTTCAGGTTCCTCCTCCATCACAGGTTCCTCTTCGACAACCTCTTCTTTAGGTCCCTCCTTAGAATCATTGTCATCACGCTTATGTTCGATCAGCTCCTTGTCACTTTCATTCTCATGAATCTTCTCCTCAGAGCCTTGCTCCGCAGTATCCTTCTCTTGAAACGTCAGTGAATTACTTTCAGTGAAGCCAGTCGTCTTAATGCTCCCATTGACATTGAAATCAACTTCCTCTATTAGCATATCCTCACCGTCATCACTCTTAGAAGTTGCTAGAATTTGCACATGAGGAGTCGCATCGTACAGGCCTTCTCCGGCTGATTCCAATTCAGGCTCTGGGAGAATCTCATTGGTAGTAGTATTAATATTAGCGTCATCAGCTAAAAGGGCATTGGTCTCGGTAAGCAGCATTGGATTAGAGACTGAGTTACCGTTGTGTGCGCTCTCATCCTCCTTTGCGTCTTGGATTGCCTTCAATCGGGCGATTTCTTCTTCATGCTGCTTGATTCTAGTAGCTTCTCTGTGGCGGAGTGCCTTGCACTCTTCCACCAACTCAGGCGTGGAGATTTCCTCTATGCCAACTTGGGCATTGGCCAACATCTCAGAGGCCTTGATCAATCTTTCACGATCTTGAGATTCAACAGAGTCGGAATAGATCATCTCAATGTCTTTCAGGAATTGTCTTGGCTCAGAGTAAAAGCCATTCCATAGTCTCTCTTCAATTGTGTCAAGATCCATGTTGTAGTAACAACGACCAGTGGAAATCTCCAAGATTTTATCCTTATCCCTGGAGTATAGTGGGATAGGTGCATTTGGGTGAAGTGGTTCAAACAAGTGACCTAGGAACATAGGCTCAATGATAGGTTTCTTGAACTTTCTGTAACGGTTTTTGAAAAGATCCATCAAACCAGACAATTTGATCTTCAGAGTGTTCTTCAGTCTCATGTCCTGTTTCTCTAAAGCTTTCAAATTCTTTGTTTCGCTCTTATTAGACTTGATCTCCTTTAGTTTACAGAGTTTTGGAAGCTTTCTCTTCTTCCTATGATCCAAAAACTCGGTTGGTCTCATCTCAAGAGCATTCCAAAGTGGTCTGAAGAACTCACTTCTCTCTTCAGCGGAAGAAACACTCAGCTCAACAAAATTAGACTTGGAGATACCAAACCAAAGTCTTAGGTCAGAGTCAAGGACTTCAGCTGGCTGTTCAGCAATCCCGAGAAGCAAAATTCTCTCATTAGAAGAGACAGATCTCAAAAGACCAGTCAAGGTGGATTTGGCTGACTCACTAAGTGTGTTGTACCAAATGTCAATGTTAGGAATGTATATAATGGACGGTTTGTGTCTTCTTGCCTCAATGAAACTTTGGATTATAGTAGTTTCAACAGTTCTGGTAGAGTCCCCAAAGAGGGATCCAAGATCCAAAGATTGTACGTTGAATCCTTCAAGATGGTTAAGAGCAGCAGATCCCAAGTATTGTTGGCCATTTCCTGGAAGTCCGCTAATCAAAAGCCTTGGTTTATGTACCCTTGATGACTCAATCAGTCTGATGAATTCTTGTTTCTCAAAACCACCATCCTTGTCATTCTCAGTGGGATCTACAAACTCTGCCTCCTCCAAAGTAGTCAATTTCTTCACTGTTGGTACAAGTTTATCCAACTTCTCCGTGATGATTTTCAGTGGCCTCTGCAACAAGGAAACAAGTTGCTCTGGGACAGGAGCAGATCCGGTTGAAGTGGATCTCGTCGATGAAGGAATGATTTTCTCAACAGCCTTCATAAAATCTCTAGCCGAAACAGTGATTGAACTTGGGTCAATCTTCAGCTTGTCATCCGAAGAGTATATCTGGGGGTATTTTCTTTGAATACTGTTCAAAGCAGCTTCGGTGCACAGTGCACGCAAATCAGCACCACCGTACCCTTTTGTAAGATGTGCAATTTTGGAAATGAACCCTTGGGATAATGGAGGTTCCCATTTTTTAGTATGAATGGTCAAGATCTCTTCTCTAGACTTAATGTCAGGCAATGGGAAGTAGAACTCTCTGTCAAATCTGCCTGGACGCCTCAAGGCTGGGTCAACTGCATCAGGCCTGTTTGTTGCCCCAATCACAATAACTTGTCCTCTATTGTCCATACCGTCCATTAATGCAAGCAATGTGGAGACAATACTAGCATGAATTTGTTCCTGTTTGGATGATCTGACTGGAGCAAGACCATCGATTTCGTCAAAGAATATGATACTCGGCTGCTGTTTCTTTGCTTCCTCAAACAACAAGCGAAGTTGTCTCTCAGCCTCACCAACCCATTTGGACAGACAATCTGCACCTTTTCTCATAAAAAATGTGATATTGCGTCCTTCTGACGAGCAACTAGCAGCCAACGCACGAGCCATCAAAGTCTTACCAGTACCTGGCGGTCCATGAAACAGAACACCACGAGGTGGAGTGATGCTGAACCGCTGGTAAACTTCTGGGTATAACAATGGTAGTGCTACCATCTCCTTCAATTGGCTGATATAATTGTCTAGACCACCAACAGAAGAAAAGTCAATGTTCATATCAACACCCAGTGGATCTGAGTCTGCAATCTGCTTCTTCTTTGTAGTTGTATGAACAACAGGGGCAGTCTTGGGATGTCTTTTGGAAGCGGTAGCAATCGGTAGGATTTCATCATCCGATGAATCTGAGTCAATCCCACCAGCGAGTAAGGAGTTATTGTTATTAGCAGAGATTCCAGGGTAATTTTTACCAAACACAGAGGTGACATCGCCGCCACCAAAAGGACCACCAGTTGGGAATAGTCTCCAGACAGGTCTAGATCCGGCTCTTCTTCTGGGTGAGGCAGCAGATGCATTGAAACTTAAATCATCCAAGGTTTCAGAAAGCGGAGGTGGGATTGTATAGTTAACCTCCTTCTTTCTTTCACGAAGGGACCTTGGTTGAGAATCTAGATCAGCTGTTTCTTGCCTTTGGAATCTACCACGGCGCAGTCTTGGGGTTGCATCAGAGTCTTGCAAGTCGGCCAATTCATCCATCAACGATTTATCCTGTTCAGGAGAATGTACACTGTCAATTGTGTACTCATTCCCTTCCAACTCTGATCGAGCGCTAGCCCGCAAACCCCTTCTTCTCTCGGACCTCATAGAACGCGAGCTGGTCTGTTTGTTAGTATTCTTTGCTTTATGGCTTTTCTTTGATCTCCTTCTATGTGTTCCATATGGAACGTCATCTTCATCCTCCTCATCTTTGATAATGAAATGGTTGTGCTCTCGTTTTCGTTCATTCTTTTCGTCTGACGAATCGGTGAACTCGCTTGCATCGTCATCATCTTCTTCATCTTCATTAAAAGAATCATCATCATCATTAACATCATCTGCATCTTTGTGCACACTTGTTTTGGTTCCCCTGGGCTGCTTCCGAGATGTCTGTCTCTTCCTCGTACCATAATCGTCGTCATCATCATTGTCATCATCACCATTACCTTCGTCGTCCTCATCGTCATTGTTGTCATCAATCTCTGGTGAAGTTTCTAAATCTTGGTCGATTGGTTGCTCATCTTCAGAATCCGCAACCTTCAGCTTGGCCTTCTTTGGAACTGGTCCATCATCATCATCAGAGACACTGGTTTCTGTGTAGTTCACCTTCTTCCGGCTTCGTCTGCCCCCAACAATGACACTATCATCAGCATCAGAGAACTGGATCCCACTGGACTGCCTCGATCCAGCGGTCATCGTTTGCCCAGTTTTGTACCTGAACGACACTAAAAATTCGGGTTCTATCTTGGAAAGGCTTGTACGCGTATGTGTCTAGATATCTGCTTGCTGCTAGACGAACTGTGCAGAAGGTTGATATATTCTGGTGTCTGTCGTAGTGTAGGTGGGGGGTCGGGAGAGTGAGCCTCTCTCAAAAGTACTTGCAATGGAAAAAAAGAAAGGGAATCGGTGAAGGCTTTCAAAGGAAGATACACCTTTATGTGGGGATAGGAACAATGCTTATGAAGATTTAATTGGGAGCACAAGGTCAATTGTAACTCGAAGCGCCGCTGACAGTGTTTTGATTTCCACCCTCTGGCTGAACTAAATTAAAAAAAAAAACCACTACGCCAAAAACGAAACTTTTTGGCCATAGAGAAAAATACACAAAAAGGGAAAAGAGGGAAAAAATTACGTGGCCCTACCTATTTTCTGAATCAGGAAATTTAAAAGTAAAAGCAAGAACTACCCCCTGATTAAAAACTAAAACCACGCAGTATTAACTCATCAAAATATTCACAGCCCATTCAACGCTCAACGTTCTCAAGTCGGTATAGGTCTGACCAACACCCACAAACAAGATTGGAATGTTGGTAGCGTACACCATATTCACCATTGTCCCTATCAAATCACCGACAGTATCACACTTCGAAATAATGAAGAAGTCCAGAGTGCGGCCTGCGCCGAATGCATTGTTAAAGTTCTGTGCCTGGGCCACAGAGTCTGTGCCGACAAGAGCCTCTCCCACCATGATAATTTTATTTGGGTTAGCAGCTTTAGCGAAAGAAGCTAGAGGCGCCATCAATTGGGCATCATTGTGTCTTCTCCCTGCTGTGTCCATCAAAATAATGTCAAACTCATTCTTCTTGGCGTGCTCGATGGCATTTTTTGCAATCTTGGCGACCAGGTCAGAGCCACCATATCCGCCTTCAAATAACTCAATTTGGTCTTTATTATCGCTTGAATTCTTCAAATTATTGACATGTACCCTTAGCTGTTCAACTGCACCAGATCTGAAGGTATCACAAGCAACAATGAGCACCTTGAAGTTGTTTTGTAGTAGCCAGAAAGCTAACTTGGACAAGTTCGTCGATTTACCAACACCGTTCACACCCACTACAGATATGACATATGGCCTCTTGTTCGCCCTTATATCCTCAAGAAGGTTCACAGATGTCCCTGGAGTAAGAATTTTGGTCAGAGATTTCGCTAGTGCCTCTTTAGCTGTTGTTTGGATGGATGTCCAACTCTTGGTCTTTGATCCAATTAGTTCCTTCTCAACATTAGATGTCAAATGCTTAGCAACCTCTGGGGCAACGTTCTTTTTGATCAAGTGATTCTGTAGTTCCGACAGTGTAGATTGGATATCTTGTGAAGTGATTGTTTTACCCCCTGTGAACTTCTTCAAAAAGGAGAAGGGTTCCTTTGTTTCATGTTTACTTTTTGAGTTACTCAATAACTCGTCTATCTCATCATTTAGATCTTTAACAAGGAAGTTACCAGTCTTGGTATCCTTAGAGCCAAATCCCTCTGCATCAATCTCAACGGTATTTTGTCCGGCTGCTGACTTCGCCTCACCAGCAGAGAAGTCTAGTACTGTAGTGCTGTCTTCTTCATACATTCCATCAGCACCCCATTTCCGGTTCTTTTTAGCAGAGTGGGATTGTGGTTGCTGCTGTAGCTTCTTCTTCTTCTCTGAAGTCTTCTCGTCAATGACAGGAGGAGAGGTTGCTTCCTCCAGCTGGGTATCAAATTCATTAAGCTTGAGTTTAAAATACGTTTCAAACTTCCCTTGCTCCGCTTCTAGTCCGTTTAATACGAATTCTTCATCGCTTATGTTCTCCAAAATGACTTTACCACACAGCTCTTTGAACAGTGTCACTGCAATCGACACAAGCTTCTCACTGTATTTCAAAGGAGTCGCACTTGGATAAATTGCAACAGCCACAATACTTGGATCATTGACACGTTTATACTTTAAAGTGTATCCAGCAGTGGTGTAGGTTTCAACATCGATGTCATCGCCAAAACTCTTCTTATTGTCAGATATGAACACTTCACTGATGAGGGTGTTCACCACAGACTCTGAAATCTTCCGGGGTGCGTATTTGAACACCACGGTACCAGTCAGCGTAAATATCAAAAATTGGTCAATCATTGTGAAGCAGTTTCAACTTATTCTCAGGTAACGTGATGATTAGTCACAAATGTTTTTGATGTGTTGGTGTGTTGTTTTCTTTTCGCTTTGGTCGGCTTCTTACCCGGCTCTGGTGGGTTTTTTTTCCCCGGCCCCCTGGTGGAAAGAAAGTGTGGTTGGTGACTTTTTACTATATCCAAACCAACAGCTTACTGTTTAGCAGATTCAGATCTATCTCGCCTCTGGAGGAGGAGCCTTACAAAATTTATGGCTTCTAACTTTTTCTGGTTTTTTTAATTCACCTCCAGTAATAGTATTCGGTACAGTGAACAAAGTGATTGCCAACCTTCGGAATTGCCGAAAACAAGATAAGTTTATTATCAATTTACTTATTTATTTAACATATTTTGAATTCATTCTAGTTATATGCTAATCAATATTCCTGAATGTCCAACATATACAGCTCGCTATATCTTTATACATTCTTTTTGACTATGTCCATTATTCATTTTATTTCATTTTATCTGTTTCCTTCAGGTCTTCACAATATGCTCCTGTTTTAACCCGTTTCCGTTTTCATTTTAAGAATTTACTTTCCGTGATTCTGAACAACAGTGAGCAGCGAATCAATGATTTGTGCTTAATGTGTTGCGAGCTGAGCGAGCCTGGTGCTCTCCTCAATCCATTGAAAGACGAAAAGAATGGGTGTGGTCATAATGAGTTTTACTTTAGGATAAATTCGCGGTTTTAGCTCAGATGGGAGAGCGCCAGACTGAAGATCTGGAGGTCCTGTGTTCGATCCACAGAAATCGCAATTATTTTTTGATAATATCCATTTATACTAACCAAAGGCTCAGAAACGGGCATTACTCTCTTATTCTCTACAAGTTAGAAAAGCACAAAAGCAAAAAAATAACACACGATAAAAGCTGCAGAGAGGAACTCAAATAAATTTATGGATAGGTATTTCTCTATTTTGGCTGATGCTTTTGCTTGCAAGATATAAACTTCTTGTTTTTGCTTATACCGAAGAGACAATTTCGTTGGCGTGCTTCAATACGTCGACCATCTTCAAACATTCTTGTCTTCTTTGCTTTGTCAACTCATTCTCCTTTACCAAGTCAGACAAATCAGTAGAACTGTAGAGTCTCTCCAACAAGATCTTTTGAATTTCGTTTCTAGATCTGATAATCAACTTCAACATGATGGCTTTTGGAATCAAGTCAGATACAGTTCTCTTGACAATGGTATAGTAGCTCTGTATCAAGAGCTTGATAACTTCAGTCTCTTGGGTCTCACGGTCAGTCATGGCTCCAGTAGCCTTCAACACTGGAGGTGGAGCCTCCATAGAGGCCAATCTCTTCTTGTTCTTGGAAGCAAAGAAACCACCAAAGAAACCACCACTTTCCTTGTCTTCAGCAAGAGATGGAACTGGTGATTGTGCTGGCAAAGGTTTCCCAGTTTTTGGGTCAACTTGAATTTGCTTTGGGTGTAGTCTTTCCTGGACCATGGCTATAGCTTGAGATCCTTTCAAGAGATCTGGATGAGCTGTGTTGATGTATGTCTCTTCAGATTGGATAATGTCACTAACAAACTCATTTGTTGGAATTAGGGCCTGTCTCAAGAACTCAATGAAGCAGTTAGATAGGGATTCCTTCAAGGCTGGGTATCTGGAGTATTTCGTGTGTTGCAAAACTTGAGTCAAGATTCTAACCAACTCATCAAAAATCAAATTGATACAGCGTAGAGATGGGTCTTCAAATCTTCTAATCTGTTGCTTCACCAGAACTTCAAAAGCCTGGGTACCGACAAACAAAGATGGGGAGGCACCTGAACTGTTGTACATGATAGTTCTAATGTCTGCATCCTTGATTTGGTCAAATGGGTCCAGAGCGTTGATACCGTTCTTGAAGATCTCATGGAACACAAAAGAGATTCTGGCACCACCACTCAACTCCATAGATGACAGCTCCTTAGCTTCACCGTCCAAAACTCCATTGTAGTCATTGCAGAAATCGGTGATCAAACTTAACACAATAGAGTTTGGTGAATCCAAAGTCTCTGGACCCAAACTTGCGAGTTCGAGTTGGTACTTTTTCAGAGCAGTTTCAATTCTAAGCTTGATTTCTGGCAATGTTTGCTTGATGTGATGTAGAAGGATGGAGTTCAACTTCTTGGCCAAGTACGGGGTACCACAGTAGTGGGCTTTGGATCTGTAAGAAGGATGGTTCTCGAAGAACTGACGTTCATCACTCAAGGCATTTCTAATGGTCTTGTTTGACTCGATATCCTTTTGACCTCTATTTATAACCGGGACATAGCCATATCTCAATGGGATAACTCTACCAGCCAAGATGTCAATCACATCTGTACCTTGATCCATCAAATCAACCTTGGTCAAGACACCAATGGTTCTAGAGCCTTCAGGATCAACCTCTCTGGCCAATTTCAAACCATCACTGTTAGCCAAATCGGTATTAGCGGCATTAACTGAGAGGATAATGGCGTTAGGCTTCGAGATGAACTTCAACAGCATGTCCTTGATTTGCTTTTCAATATCCTTTGGTTGATCGCCAACTGGGACTTTGGTGAGACCGGGCAAATCAACCAAGGTCAATGTCAACACATGCGGTGAGTAGATTCTCAAGTTGATTGGGACAGAGGAAATACCAACGTTAGAACCGGCTTTAGCATCGGTCTCAGTGACAATCTCCTTTCTGATATCTTCAAAGTTAAAGAACTTCTTCCCTGGCAGGTGTAAGAACTCACCCCATTCATCAGCGTTATCTTCGGACTGCTTCTGACCAGAACCATTCTCAAGGTTCAGAAGGTTTTCAGCGGATTCCTTGTTATCAGTTGCCCTTCTGTTCACCAATTGCAAGACCAATGGTCTTCTTGTAACAATACCAGTGCCTCTAGGTAGGAAGTCTCTACCAACAATGTTCTCTAGCACAGAAGATTTACCAGAAGATTGAGAACCGACAACTGTGATCTGTGGCAAGTCAACAGGAGACGACGACCCACCACCTAGTGGCGCAAGAGCATCTTGTAATTTGTTGATCGTGGCGATAAGCGTTTCGTCCATGGCTTCCGGTTTGCGACTATTAAAAAGTGAAGGATGTTTGTTTGAAGGCTGTGTTGTGTTTTTGTTCTCTCTCTTTTTTCTTTGAATATGTTTTTGTTCTTTTTTTGTGTGTGAAGGCGCGACAACTCCGCCGCGCCCTGAGCAGCAAATCCGTACAGGGCTCCAAACCAAAAAAAATAAGAAAACAACAACCCTCGTGATCCTACAGGGCTCATAACCAGAGTAAATAACCGGCCGCCCGCCCTTTGTTACGCCGTAACGAAGTGAGAAAACTAAAAAGGATAGAGAAAAAACAGAAAAAACAAACGCCAGTAAAAAGGGGTTGCTTGTAATTGAAGAAGGGTAGACATCCCATGAAGTTATCCATTAAAATACAACTATTCATTCAATGTTTACTCCTTATCACCAGAAATTTGTAATACATCTGCTGGGCGGGGGTGGGGTTTTTGACCCATTTATCGAGCCGCGAAAATTACCACATTTGATCACTCGTCTGTTTTTTTTGTTTTTTATCTTATCAGAATCTGTCAGCAAACACAAACCAAAAAAGAATCCACACTCGACTCGGGGACGTTGTTGATCTTTTGCTTTGACAGAAAAAGTCGGCTGCTGTATGTTGGGGATATTCCTGGATATAGGAAGTACTGTGATACTGAGTTCACAATGTTTCTACATGAGTAAGCTATGCCATAATCACTTCCTTGATGGGCAGATCTTGACCCGATTTTACCAGTCTTACTTTCTGTTTCTTGGTGTAAGTCTGTTGGGGCTTTCAGTCATTCAGTTTGGTGACTGGCTACGAACTGGGTTTGTCGCATTTATGATCGTTGTGGACCTTGGGTTTGCGCTCTACGTAAGCACCCATCCAGAAAAAGAGGTGGTGTCAAACTTGGATCTGATTACAGAGTCTGATTTTCTGTTGGCAAGTCCAAACGATAGCAGAACACAGATCAAATCGGTTAATATGCTAGTAAGCTGCTCTATGAGTGATGAACTTGACAGTTTGAAAGAGACTGATACACTTATAAGTGCACAGGAAGCACAACCCAAGGCCCAAACCCATGCAACAATCAGGAGCAGTGGGAGCAGCAGCAATAGCAATAACAATAGCAAAGGTGGTGGAACTACCACCTTTTCAAGACTACCAATAATGGCTGTACTAGTTGGAGCCAATGGAGCCCTTGCTGGAAACTTATCAGAACAACCACTAGAAAGCATTAACCCTTGGATAGCAACTCTTATTCTGATTTCATTGCTTTCATTTGTGCTTTCACAGATCATCTACCACATATCTATATTCAAGACCAACCTCTTCTTACCGACACGGCACCAATCTGCAATGTTTTCTGGTATGGCAGCAATATCTGCCATTTCAGGTTGTGTTCACTTGAACACAACCTTCATCAATATATCCGTATTGCCCAGTGGTCTGAACACAATCGTTCCATTGTTCACCTTACTGCTATCCCTTGTGTCTTTATCAATCCAAGGTTATCTGTATCTCAAAGGAGACACAGACACTACTTTTTCCAGCGTGGCAGTTTATGATAGCATTGGGTGGTCGCCTGTAATGGTTTAAAACCATTCTGCATTAACTAAAAACAGCCACCAGAAGTAGAAATATAAACAATATTCAATATCTTCTAATGCATATTGTTCTCCATTGACAAGCTGTTATCAGTGCTGGGAGATCAATTCAATTAGACGAATAGAATGTGATTATATATAACATATTAGCACTGCTTATGTAATCTGAAACAAGGGTTGTTTGTTGTTTTTTTTTTTTTAAGGAACTGCCCTGC
This sequence comes from Barnettozyma hawaiiensis, assembly GCA_003706665.2. Lineage (NCBI taxonomy): Eukaryota > Fungi > Ascomycota > Saccharomycetes > Phaffomycetales > Phaffomycetaceae > Barnettozyma > Barnettozyma hawaiiensis. The sequence goes on along the minus strand of PPLY02000001.1, from coordinate 118,186 downwards.
CTGCTTTCAAAAAAGTTATCAAAACGCTCCACCCAAAAAGGCACCACGCCAACCAACCAACCAACCAATCAACCACCCTCCTTCAATTCCGGTTGTTCAGAACTCTTTGGAGACGTACTATAAGCAATGTCACTTTCCAAGCTGAGACATAAGCTCTCAGAGACTACTGGTGCTTCTAAGGACAGTGTACAGCAACCGAGTTCCTCCGCAGTTGATACCGAGGACATTGATGAAGTGGATGACCAAGGGCAGGGGATCCTGATGGGTATTATATCCCAGCTGAGACTGGGCTGTGATTTATCCAGGATCACACTTCCTACATTTATTCTAGAGAGAAAGTCTATGCTTGAGAGAATAACCAACCAGCTACAACAGCCGGAGCTGTTACTTGCTGCCCACCAGACTGAGGATCAGGTCCAGAGATTTCTGAACGTGGTCAAGTGGTATCTCTCTGGCTGGCACATTGCACCAAAGGCAGTGAAGAAGCCACTGAACCCTGTTTTGGGTGAGTTCTTCACTAGTTATTGGGATCTACCTAATGGACAGCAAGCGTTCTACATCTCTGAACAGACTTCTCACCACCCTCCAAAGTCCTCCTACTTCTACATGATCCCTGAGTCACATATCAGAGTTGACGGTGCAGTGGTTCCAAAGTCCCGGTTCTTGGGTAACTCAACTGCTGCAATTATGGATGGTGCCACAGTGCTACGATTCCTGGACATTTTGGACTCTGAGGGTAAACCAGAAAAGTACAGCTTGACTCAACCCAACATGTATGCGAGAGGTATTCTATTCGGGAAGATGAGAATCGAGCTGGGTGACCATATGTTGATTGAGTGTCCCTCCTCGGGGTTGTCTGTTGATATTGAATTCAAGACTAAAGGCTTCATCTCTGGTACCTACGATGCCATTGAGGGCACTGTCAAGGACAAGAGAGGGAAAGATATTTACTACCTGACTGGCAAATGGAACGATGTTATCTACATCAAAGATGCCAGCAAGGGCTCAAACAAGACTGTGTTCATTGATGTGAGCAAAACAAGCCCACTCCCACCAAAGGTTAGACCACTAGACGTTCAAGGCGAGTACGAATCAAGAAACCTATGGCAACATGTCATCAGGGCGCTCGGGCAGAGAAACCACGAGGTTGCAACCAACGAAAAGTTCAAAATTGAAGACGAACAGAGAGTTTTGAGACAAAAGAGAATAGAAGATGGTGTTGAATTCCATCCAAGGCTGTTCAAAAGAAACAACAATCCTGATATCCCTGAGCTAGAGTATGTCCTATACAAGTACATTTCCAACGAAGCCGATCCAGAGACACAGGCAAGATTGATTCTTGAGTCTGTTCCGATTGTGCCTGGGCAAGAGTTCACTCCTGAGTTTGACATACCTGCCTTCCAAAAGTTACATGTCAAGGACAACAACTGAGCTTAACGGTGGTGCATGTGTGTGTGTTGTGTTGGTTTATCTTGTAGATCAAGTCAAAATCAAAATCGAAAGTAAGCACTTTTGGCCTCTGCCAAAGTATCGTCGTTAACACCAACGACTGCCCCTCTCCAATTTTTTTTCTATTAATACTGTTTTTTTTTGTTTATACTATGTTTTGGGAGATTGTGGATGTCTATAAGAGGACACTTTTATAAAAAGCCATTTCTTGATACTCTGCGATGTGTGTGGAAAAAAAAACATGGAAACAAGTTTGTAGTTGCATCTATGTGATGTTGAACTCTTCGTACCAATTTAGCAGACACCTCCAGTTGAAGTAGTTCTGCACCATTTGCTCAAACTCGTAGTCTTCACTGGTGTTCATATTACAACTCAAGAATCCCCTATTATCCCCCACTGAAATGCCGTTGGGTTTCAATTGCTGCTCTTCAAATAGGGAACAGTGGTTCTTCACTTGTCCCATCAGCTCCCGCACCAGATCTGTTTCCTTCAGCAACTTTATATGATGTACAATCAGTTTCTTGAACGCTTGATATGGAACCTCTGATATCACTTTGCTTTTCCATAACCAAGAAGAAAGTGCGATTAAATGGTCATCCTTTCCATATGGACTCCTCCTCGTCGGTCCCACTTCAAGCTTGGTGTTCACCGAATGCATATTGTACTCAAAGCTCGCCATCTGTAAGCCAGAAGCATTGCGAGAAGAGCAATCACAAAGGCAGGACCATGCAGCAGAGTCGCTATGGTTCGTATAGGCAAACTTCCTTATACTTTCTAGTATGACAGGAAAAGCATCATCATCACAAGACAATACAGAGATGTTGAACAGGAAACTCATGAAATCCCACGCGTAGTAATTGGAAAAATGGAGTTCAGCTGCAGCAAGAGCAGTCGCCATAAAGAATAGATCTGGTATTTGGTGGTTTGTTTCATCTGGGTTGTCGCTGCAGTAGATGAAGAGCTGCTTGAGCAGTGTCCACATTGAAGATGATTTGTTCAGCTTGTTATTATTGGAGTTGAGAAGAGCTCGGAGGAAAAAAAGCTCCTTCTTAACGAACTGGGTCCTGTCAAGCAGTAGTTCTGTGAACAGGGAATCGGTGTTTCGAAGGATCCTGAAGACAATCTCTTTGTGGATGTTTATCACTGTATGGTTTTCATGAGTCGCCACCAGCATCCCCACAGTCACATAGTACATCGTCACCAGCATCCTGGGATGGCCCAATAGGTCTTTCTCTGGTTGTGATATCGGTTTTAAACTGCGGGTATGGATATATGATTCCAGTATAGGATGACATTCCTTTACCATCAGGCTGATGGCCCTTGGGAGCACCATAATCTCCAAGGTTCCAGCCTCATTAGCATAGACGAAGTTGTCATCACTGTCATTATACTCGCTGCCCTTTGGAGCAAAATGAACTCGTTTCTTGGAGTAGCAACTGCTGCTTACACTGGCGAAGAACTCCTTTGTTACCGTGAGATCCTTCTTACTCATTTGTGAGATTTTGCCAAGTGGCACTGTCTTCTTTTGTTCATTGTATTAGTTTTTTTATTCTTGTTGATAGGGAAAACTACAAAAATCACTGAAAATGCCACTGTTACGAGTAACTAGATGTAAAATTAAAAGCAAAAGGAAATTAAAAGCAAAACAGAAAGTTATCAGTATTCTGGATCAATTTCTCAGGTTGGAGGAAGGCCAGGCACAACTGGACCTGGGTTGGAAAAATATAGGGAAAGCCCAACCAAGATGACACCAGTACCCAAGGAGAACAAGGTGAAGGGACTCATAGTCTGTGGCCTGTTGCTAGAAGATTCATAACCAAAACCATAATCTTCCGATACTTTTGGAAGCTTTGATGGTTTGGCTTCGATCGTGGTCTTGACTTGATCGTGGTCTTGATCGTGGTCTTCATCAATCTCTGGTAGCTCCTTGACGACGCCATCACCATCGGTTTGTTCCTGTTCTTCATCACCCAAAACTTCATCAGCAGTCCAATTTTGAGATTGGACAGTGTATTTTATTGGATCACCAGATTCAAGGAGTACCGTTTTACCATCTTCGTCAACTTCATACACTTCGGTGACAACCTCTGTATATATCTCAAGGTTATCATCTTCCAAGTATTCACGCCTATCCAAGAAAGGACGAATGAAGCCAGGAGGAGTTGGACGCAACCCAGGAAGAGCTGTTGGGAGCAATTGGGAGATACTAACACTAGTGGTAGTTGTGCTAGTAGTTGTGCTAGTAGTTGTAGTAGTTGTTGAGGTAAAGTATTCTGTTGTAGTGTATGGGTACCATTTGGTCTTCACTTTAGTAACCACCTCTTCAAATTCAGTAACTGTAAACTCAGGATACCATTTCGTTTTATAGTATCTCTCCGTTTCTGTTAGTGTTGTGGTGTCCGTTGTGGTTCCAACCTTTTTGTACTTGGTCTTTGTTTTCTTGTAAGCAGTGGTCGTGTCTGTGTCTGTATAGGTGGTCTCGGTCTTCGTAGTAACATCTTCATACCAGGTGTCAGTGAGAGTGTCATAGACTGTGATAATGGAGGTTACAGTCTGGTCCGATTCTTCAATCTCGGTTATTGTTGTTAACGGAATCAACCTTGTTCTGATCTTGGTTGCCGTCTCAGTATTGGTTAGGGTTTCTGTCTTAGTAGTCACATCCTTGTATCTGTACAATGTCCTCTTGGCTATTGTGTCAGTCAAAGTGTCATCATAAATAGTTGTGACTGTAGTGAATGTCCCTTCATATTCTGTAAAGAGCTCAGTCGTTGGTCTGAATCGTGTTTTGATGGATGTGACAGTGACTGGGACCTCAATAGGAATATATCTTTCAATGGCACCCTGAGCTGCAGCCTTAGCTATCACTGTTTCTCCAGGGCTACCAGTTGGCTTGGTTATAACGCTGTGTGGTGGTGACTCTTTAAAAGGTAATCGGGTTTGAGATGGTACACTTAGTGATGGTGGAGGCGATGGTTTCATCAAAGCAGAAAGCGACGCATTCTGGGAAGTTGTGGCAACCGATGTGGTTTTCACCTGAGAACCAGCAACTGTAGAAGGGTGCTTAGTTCTTGTTTTGGTAAGAGTTTTAAACAAAGTGCTGTAGCTCTTTTCAATGGATGGATTAGGTGTTTCCACAGTATGTGCTGACGTTGGAATTTCAGGGTTAGCATTTGAAAGATCTGTTCCTTTTCCAACACCCCCATGTGCAATGTAATAGTCCTCAGGGTTTGATTTTGGAGGGTGTGATCTCTCGTACAACACATCTCTCCTGTAAAGCTCTATCTTCTGGGAACCTCTTGACAACTGAACTCTTGCTGAATTTTCCTTGGGAGCAACACGGTCAAAAGACACAGGACTGCGGTGCTCTTGTCTAACAGACTGAATCAACATTGAGTCCGGTTTACCAGCATCTGAGATCTGGGACTTTCGACCAATACTTTTGAGACTTGTCATTCTTCTCTTTCGATTGGCACGACGTTTCCCATTGACATTCTTCCTTCTATGGGCTGTTTTTGTTCTTCCACCAAGTTCAAGCCCCGCTTCAGTGTCTGATTCTGGAAATGTTGATGGCAATCTTCGTTTCCCGTCATTTCCAAAAGAGCCATTCTTAGCAAATCTCTTAGCTTTGAGATATCTTTCTTTGAACTGGGATGTTGCAAATCTGGGTATATCCGAACGTTTTGATAGACCACTTTCATTTGGGTCATTGTCTTTGTATTCATTCATTTCACTTTCATCATCTGTTTCTCCCACCCTCATAGAATACTCTTCTATACAATTGTTGTTCCCACCAAAGCCCTTCAGAAGTTCAGCTACTTCAATTACAAGTCTCTCTAAGTCAATATTATCTTCTCCTTCTCCATTAAGATCATCTCTTTGGATTGAGGAGGACTTTTCCACACATTCATCATCATTCTCAAATTTAGGGGAACGGGGTTTAATCCGATTGTGTCTTAGTGAAGAGACTTGCATGTTTGTTAGTAAACTCATATGCAGGTTCACGGGCTTTTCATCCACAAGGTCCATAAGAACTTCAGAAGATGGATCAGATGTTCCATGCTCCAGAGCTGTAAACAAATCCTCATTGATGACGGGTGCTTCAACTTTGAATCTTGACTCCCCATAGTCAGGATCCGTGTATTCCTCAAGAAGTAGATCCTCAAAGTCTCTCTTACACTTCTTCTTCGGTGTGGTCTCACAGACTCCCTTCACATATCTTTTGTATCTGAGCTTTTCCTTCAGGATTTTACAGTTTGCATCAAAGCAAACGCTGCTGAAGAACTTCCCTAAGCAGCAAGTACAGCGACATTCATCATAACCGTTGTCATTCATGCAGTCAGGACAAAAGTGACTTGGATCATTCTTCAAGTTCCTAATACCTTCCTTAATGCAGTTCTTGATTTCCAGTTTATTACAACCTGTAGTATCATAACCTGGATTGAATTCGTCGATGTAGCAGATGTTGTTCAATCTCTTAATCTTCTTGTTATTAACATCACTAGAAGAGATCTGAGTATCAACTTTAAGATCTTCACTATTCTGATCAATAGAACCATTGTGGGGAAAGATGTCAGAAACTTCATCAGTTGTTTTAGGTGGTATTTGATCAGTAAACTCACTATCACTATGAGTTTCCACAGAATCCAAGTCAAAGGTCTTTGTTGAACTACCTAATGATTCAGGGGCCAGGAGTGATGCCATTACGAGATCATTTTCCTCAAACGGAGGATGGCCATTTGTAATGTGTGAGTCTGCATACTTAGTGCAAACCAAGTTTGCCACTTTCATGAACTCTGTAGAGGGCCTTTTGCTAGAGCAATGAGTCTTTGCACACTCAACCATTTTCATTTGAAGACAACAGGCGCTATTGCAGGGGTTTTGTTCATTCTGGAAAGCTTTGCATCTTCTCCCCACAGAGTGGGTTTTGCAATAATATAAACCACCTATGTCACAACTGTCTAGACTAAACAGTAAGTTGTTTGCGAGATCATCTGGATCAAGTTCACATTTACCAGGGACTATCGCAGCACCGACAGACACTCCAGATTCAAGAAGACTGTCTTCTGAGCTGCTGCTTTCCCAGAGAAGCTCAGCTTTAAGTTCAGCTAATTCTTTAGCAATATTCAACGATGCTGCCACAGTATTCAAGTTTTTGTAAAAGTTAAAGATATCCTCAATCTGCGCTTGGGATTTCAAAAGATCATTTGTGGTACCAATAGTCACTTGATGATTTGTTGGGAGATTATCAGATCCTTGGACAGCCACATTACAGAACTGGTTTGATTCCTGTTTGCCAATCGCTAACAACTCATCCATGTCCTTTCCATAACTTTCAATACATTGGATCAACCCCTTGGTAACCACGCACTTGCAGGAGCAATGCTCAGCAGAAGGGCAAAGTCCAGCACGAACGGACGCCACAATGGTATTCATAAAACATCCTCCGATCTCTAAACGGCACCCTGGGTCCTCTATATCAGCAAACTTGTGTGACAAGAAAGTGGATTCTTCATCTAGGCAGTAAGCATTCGACGCAGATTGGGGCGTATCTTGGATTTTCAATCTTTCCAAAGATTCTTGATAGGCACCCGCAAAAGATTTATACCTTTTATTACCCAAGAAGTTTTTCACAATCATGAAGAAATCACTGGGAGAGTCAGAAAAAGACTCAAAAAGCCCTTGAACCATTTCAAAACTGATGTCTTCCTTTAAATCTCCCAAGGAGGCAAAATCTTCAAAGAAGGATGGCTTCAATTTCTCTTTATCCAGAGTTCTTCGATAAAGTTCCACAAGGTGGTCGTTCATTGGATCAAAGTCATTGGAACCACCCTCCTTTTCGTACTCTTCATCTTCATCGTTGAGCAGATAATCATCGTAGTCGCCAACGATGGTTTCACCATCATCATGATTTTTTCTATGGTCATATACTTTACTGCCTGATTCATAATAACAATCATCACTCTCTCCCTTTCCATAGGAATCGAAGATCTCATTGGTCAATAGTGTGGTCCCAAAATTATTGTTGTGGTTCTCATCTTCAATCTCTTTGTTTCCGAAAACTCCCCCTTGAAAGTTCTTTCTGTCTTGAGTTTCTTCATTTTCACGTTCCAAGTGTGCATTAATAGGATCAATTAGAGAGCCAATACAAAGATCGTCATTCAGAGAAGATTCCCCGTCAGTTGCTTCACAAAGAGCAGTGGCCGATTCACCAGTGCTTTCATTCTGGATGTGTCCATCATAACTATCAGATGTGTCACCCTCATATCGTGGCAAACTGTCAAAGTCAAAAATGGCGCCCAAGGCATCATAAAGGTTTCTCCGTTCATAGCTCAATAATGAGCGATAGAGGGTCGAGTTGTTAGATATGAAAAGTTCAATCTCACTATCACCCTTGTTGATTGTGTCCTTGTAGGGTTTTGCCACAGTTCTGGCAGGTGCACCACCACAAACAGCCTGGGTGTAACTTTGTAGCTTGTTTAATTCTTCTGGATCCGAACATAACTGTCTGAAGCAGTAGTTCTGGATGTACTGGTACCAACAACAAGAACAAGCACAGTCAGTATCCACATCAATACTCAAAGTTTCCAAATCCTTAGACACTAGAGAGCATCCTTCGCATAGGAACAAGTCGCTGTAGCCGCTGATGTAACAAGTCTCAAAGTTGGTAGACTGTGAAGAGTTAGAATCGCAAGAATACGAAAAAACAAATTAAAGGTATCGTTGCCTACACAAGATCTCAAATCAATCTGGATGTCAATGTCGTAGAGAGTAGGGCAGACCATAGCCGCTGGTATCTCCTTGTCAAGCCAATCACTGTCCAATTCTGAGTCGGCGGCTAACCCATCTTGAACCAATATCAAGACAACAAGTGACACAAGTACATGATGGAGCATGGCTGGAGGGTTGCGCTGTAAGATGCAGCTCAGAGATACCGGATTAATGCACTGCCAAAATTGATGGTTGTTAACCGCTGAGGTTGGGAGGTGAAATATAGAAACTGGTTCTCATTTTGTTTTTAAAGTTTCTTGTTTGTACGACATCTGTGTTCAATACACAATTATCAATCTGTTATGGTGAACCCACATTTCGCGAACGAGATCAAAAATCTATTTACACCGGGTAACTACTTGATAGTTATCTGTGAAGCTTTACTTGGAGGAATGAGGGATACCTCTGTTCAGACGTTTGTCACTTGTCCACTCAGAATTATCAACTGTACAGAGTCTACCATTTGTTTAAGGCATGCAGGAGGAGGTCATAATTTCTAAAAGATCCTTGAGCAGAGGTCCAGCTCAGGCGGAACCACTCAAATTAAACAGCATGTTATGTGGTACTTTGTTTGCCCGGTGGGAATGGTTTCTTGACTCCTCGCCATCCTAGGTGGTAGTGTCATTCATCATGGATACGGAACTGCCATCAATAGTAGATCTGGAGCCAAACAGCCAGATGTTGACAGACTTTTCGTGTGGCTACGAACGGGAGTATCCCTACGCTGCCTCTAGAAGAAGGGAAAGTCGTAGTACCATTGAACTACTCGATATTTAGTTCATAGTACAACATAGATCTATGTGCGCTCAAATTTGTGGTTATGCCGTTACAGCATCCGTCAACTTAGACGTAGGTAGGCGATTTCAGAGGTTTTGAGAGCAGTCCTTTGATGCTCAACAGGTTGGTCTTTAATGAATTAGAGACAAGGGGATCAGATCCTCCATGAGTGAAACCATGAGAGGGTTTCAATCCCTTATCCCTTAGGGAAGTGACTGAGTGTCCCCAAAACACCAAGTACTTGATTGACACAGATGTCAACCATGAAGATTTCAAACCCCATTTCCGAACTATCCTATCGTGTCCAGATTTTTGACGCCAGGCCTCACTTTTTAAGTGAGACAAGAAAATGTCCATTTATGGTCAAGTAAACAAACACATGTACAGCTAAAAAATATAGGAGCAAAAACCTTCCAGAGGTAGATATATATAGAGAGTAGAGATGAAGCAATGAAATTGAGAGACCCCTTACAAATATATCAAGAACCGTTAACCTCTTTCTTCTTTTACTTCTGGTAAAGTATATTGCTGATTCCCACATACACGTAGGTGGCTGGCGGAAGGCACACACCTCAATCCCAACCCCCTTCTTTTTTCCTTTTTCAGGCGTTTCTTTTTCGTGTTTGATCCCGTTCCAGCAAAAACTTTACAGCTGTCCGCAGGAAGACGCATAACCCGCATCTTTAAAAGTCAAAAAAAACTACCGTGAAATGGTCTCAACAACACGCTATAAAACCGTGGCAGTTTCCTTTGGGTGAATATGAAACGGTCTTGCGGCGCTTTACGTTTCATTACAAACTAACTGGACTACTACCTAACATTTTCCCCTGGGTTCACGTTCTTTATATCCCAGATACATTCTTTCTTTAATAACTTTTGAACACACACACTCCTTTGACGTGTGTCCAGTCCAGCATTCAAATAGTTTCACAATCCTTTAAATCCAGCTTTGTTTGATTTGATACCCGTCCTTTCCTTTCTTTTCACAATATGAAGTACTCTTACGTCCTTTCCGCTTTGGCCTTTGCCTCCCAGGCCCTAGCTGCTCCTGCACCACAAGCTGCTGTTGTCACCCAGACCAACGTGGTTGTTGTCACTGATACCCCAGAGGAACCAGCTGTCCAAGCTGATGTTGTTGTTGAAGTTGTTGTTTCCAAGTTGGTTGAGGTTAGAGGCGATGTTTCTCAGACCAAGATTGAGACTTACACCCAAACAATTACCAACACTCCACAACCGACTCAAGCAGAGGCCGCTCCAGCTGCTCCAGCTGCTCCAGCCGCTGACGCTCAAGTTGTTGAGGCTAAAGATGTTCAGGCCCCAACTCCAGAGCAACAGTCTCCAACTCCTCTAACTGAACAAGAGAAGGAGAAGGTTACTACTACTTTGGCTCCAGCTCCTAGCCCAGAGACTACTCAAGAGGTTGCTCCAACCCCAGAAACTACTCAGGCTACTACTCAGGCTACTGCTCCAACTACGCCAGCCCCAGCTTCTGGTTTCGCCTCTGAAATCTTAGGTGCTCACAACGCCAGACGTGCTGAGTGGGGCTCTCCAGCTCTCTCATGGTCTGATGAGTTGGCCTCCTTTGCTCAATCCTTCGCTGACCAATACAGCTGTTCTGGTTCTTTGGCACACTCTGGTGGTCCATACGGTGAGAACTTGGCCCTTGGTTACTCTACCACTGGTGCTGTTGATGCTTGGTACAACGAGAAGAGCGACTACAACCCACAGAGCCCAGTTGCTTCTCACTTCACCCAAGTTGTATGGAAATCCACCACCAAGTTGGGTTGTGCTGTCAAGGAGTGTAACAACATTTGGGGAAAGTACATTGTCTGTTCCTACGACCCAGCCGGTAACTTTGGTGGTCAATACGCCCAAAACGTTTAAGCTGGATTCTCTTATGATTTGATGTGGACATCTTTTCTTTTTTCTATGGTTGTTACTACTGTTCTTTTCTATCAAAGACGACATCTTTCGATTAGTCTTTCTTTTTACAAGGTTTAAATTTTATATCACTTTTTATGTTGAATTGATGACGAAATGTAGCTGTTAATGGTTAAAACTTTTGCTTTACAAAGCATTCCACAAAACCAGAAAGCTTGATGATGCTTTTGTAACATTATTCATTGAAATTTGCTCGAGACACTCCTCCCACCCCTGCTGATAGATATCAATGCACACCTCAAAATCAAAACGAGAGTTCCCTGGGGATCTCAATGGTATCCGCTGTGACTTCTCTTTGATTGGTGCTTTTACCCACTATTCCGATACTTCCAACCTTACGAGGTACTTCATGAAAGGGGTGTAAACTATTGTAATGTACTATGCACTATGCATGCACTCAATTTGAAGGTAAAATCGGTAAATTGACTACTTCTAAAGAAACTCTGCAAATCTTTAACATGCGACATGAAACATAAGACCAATACAGTTTCTCTTTACAATACAGGAGCATGTTATTGTTAAAGCCCCACCTGCAAGTTGCAGGCTATTGTGCTTTAAAAATGCACATTGAATGTACTATTCTCGCCCTTTAGGAAGTATAAATTTTATTTTTTTGTACTGTGTCTGAAGTATATCGAATCTAGAATCGAATTTCAACCGAGATGATTGGGCTGGACGGAGTCTTCAGTGGCATGATGGGTCAAATCCAGATCCTGAGTTTTGTGGTTCGTGAGGTGACTGATTTTCACTATAACAAAGATCGAATCATTCTGTTTCTCTTTTGCTTTTGTTAGAGGTCTAATCAGGAGTCTTACTACCTTTTTTTTTTTTTTTTTTTGATGAACTTCGTACGAAACTAAGATGGCACACTTTCGAAATCAAACAGGAGTTGCCAGAGATATAAGTATGACCCATGTATTCGTTTGAGCATGGTAATTAATGAGATGTTGATCGCCGTCCGTTAATGTTGTACTTTCCATATGGCATACTGCTCTGTCTGTTTCTGCTTAACCATCTCCGATGGGTGTTCTGTTTAGAGACTGTCTATCTAGCAGCTTTTGAGACCAATATTGAGTACATCACAAGAACTCATATATCTGTGATTACAGAGTGGACAACAAGTCTGGCAGAGGAGACTGTATCTGGTGATATACCCGTGGTTTCCTCACCATTTTCAGCAGCAGCAGCAGCATCAGAGGAGGATGAGATCACCACGACCATAACCTCCACCAAAATCACATCTACTACATTAAATACTTTTGTTTCAGATGCTCTTGAGGGTCACAACAAATTGAGACGACTACATATCGACACTCCTGATCTTGTGTGGTCGGAAGAGATAGCTATATCCGCTCAGGAGTTTGCCATTGCTTATAACTGCAATGGTACCCTGGCACATTCCAAGAACCCCAAATATGGCGAGAACCTTGCCCTGGGATATAATACTTCAGCTGCATTGGATGCATGGTATCAAGAGATTAGCCTCTACGACTATAACGATCCTGTCTTTGACACAGCCACGGGACATTTCACTCAAATGGTTTGGGCTAATACAACTCTAGTTGGCTGTGGAAGCAAGTACTGCGATGCGTATTTTGGCCAGTATACCGTCTGCCAGTACTGGCGACCGGGAAACTATGCAAAACAGTTTGAGCATAATGTGAAGGGTCTCAAGAGTCCAAATAGCCTTGTGGTACATAAATAATGGCAAGGTGGGGATTACGTAGTTTATTGTGGAGGAGGACCGTGCAGTAGGGGATCAACAGATTGGTATGGGCACACGGATATTTAGGGAGACCTAACATTTTAGATGACGTAATCTCTTACTATGCGAAAATATATTTTTCTCCCCTCCCAGATGGGAACAAAATGCCAGATCAGGACGGCGACACAAAGTCAAAGAATTTCCATCATTACAATCAGAGAAGCACTGCTTTGCATTAAATCAGAGATTCAGTTAAGCTGACAGTACTGAAACAATCTAGTCATTCAAGCATTGGCTGCACACACCGGCTGCAATGGGGCTTCTCAAAAAAAAGCAGAAGCAGCCTATCCAGCAGCTACAATCCAAAAATCCCACAGGCCTTCCCACACAACAACAGGAACACTCTGGTATAGGTTCTAATACCTCACTGATTGCAGCGCAGGCTGCTGCCTCCCTCATTTACAACAAACCAAAGCAGTCTTCTAGACCCATCGGACTACCCACAAGGAACAAAGTATCTTATGGCAGGGCTATCACTCAACCCAAACCTATTGGTCCTGCGAGACCTCTTGTAACCAGAACTGGCGATTCAATTTCTGTATCTCCTAGAGCAAGATCACCCCTCTATGGCGGTATTCCGCATTCGTTGCCTAATGACGGTGGTCTGGCCACATTACACAAGGAGTTGGCTCATTTATCAACCTCTGTGAAGTCTAACCCTCAAACAACAACAGATAGCTCGAGTTTATCCATACAAGCAGCCTATGCGGCCAGTAAAAAGTCTTTCACTAACCAAGAATTCCTACAACCACCTGCAAGCATTGGTCATAATGGGTTTTATTCATCTAGTACATCAAGTGCCATGTCCTCAATACGTTCCTTTGAGTCCTTACCATCCTATGCAAAGGTATCTTATGCCCACAACCCATCACAAACAAAGACTAAATCGACAGAATCATTGTCTATGGACTCACTTGATGAGTCTTTACCGCCTGGAGAACTTGATAACTTGGCTCTGGCAGATGAACACAGAGCGGATTCTGGAAGTAGGAGCTCCTTTCAAAGATCAAAAAATTCTTTTCATCATGGGATGTTTTCCCCTGAAGATGTCTTGCAACCCTTTGAAAACTTTGATTCGGAGCAAGAATCACCTGTGTTTCACTTGGATTATCAACCGAAGATCAGTTCAAAAACTTACAATCCTTCACTTGGTCAAGGTCTGGATTTCACACCTTCGACCATTGAAAGCAGCATTGAAGACGAACACCCCCACCAAGTGATGACTTCACGACAAGAAAGTGGAGATACAATACCAAGGCGATCTTCAGCAGTCTTCCCAGCAAGAAAACCTCCACCAAAATCTCCTGTATTGGTTCCATCTTCATCTGATTTATCATCGCTGTCGAGCTCGTTAGCATTGGAGTCATCAGTTCGTCAAGTGGGTGGTGTAATACGACCACCTTCTCCTAGAAGGAGACCTCCACCTGGAGCGCCTTACGATGACCACTTCACTTTGACGGATTCTGAGAAGGATGCTAGTACAGTTGAAGATACTAATGATGAAGAGTTCCCACCCTTGACCTTCCAAAACTTGTCAAGGAATGCTAGTTATGATGCACACCATCATAAACATAGACACCATCATGTCTTGAATCAAGGTTTCCGAAGCACAAAGAAATTCTGGATGAAGAGGTTGAAGGCATCGAGCCAAATGGCAAAGAAGCACGAAGAACCAAAGGATTACACTGGTCAGCTTCGCTCAACATTGAGAAAGGAGAAGAAAAAGGAGACGTTTAACGAAGACAAACCTTGGAAAAACCACAATTACAGAGACTTTATCAGCGAGAACGAAAGGAAAAGGTATGAAGGTGTTTGGGTTTCTAATAAGGGCCTCTATATGAATATGGTTGACCCAGAAACGTTGGCAATACGCACGGAGGAATTTATAGAGACAAGCACTGCCCTACAGGCTTCAAGACTGTCCACGAACTACATGCAGAGCGAACTGCAGGATAATATCATCTTGAACCTCATTGTCAGAGAACTATGGAGCAGGTCAAAACTTCCACAGGATCAACTCCGTCAAATCTGGGATCTTGTTGATACCAGACGAGATGGAACTTTGGACAAGAAGTCCTTTATCGTTGGAATGTGGTATGTTGATCAATGCTTGTACGGAAGGAAGCTCCCCAAGTTTGTTGAAGAGAATGTGTGGAATAGTGTTAGCAATATCGGTGTCAACGTGGTGATAAAACCAAAGAGGAAGAGGTAGAGAGTGTACCGAAAATAAACGTTACTCTTATCTATATATTGTAGCCAGGGTAACCCCACTGCGGTAGATATCGGGCAGCCTCCAGCCAAACAAAAGCCAAGATGACCCAACACAACCAATGGCCAGCCGTTTTCTATTTCCTATACCTTTTAGACACTAACACTCTTTCCCTTTTCCCTACTGTTCAGAGAGAGATCTTGTGTTAGAGGGCGGGGTGGGACTCCGCCCCCGTTCCTGCGTATATTTCAGAATGATACCTTGGACTGAAAACTACCCAAGTGTTTGCAGGAATAGGGGCGGGCGTGGAACCCACTGCTCAAAAATGAGTTTTCCCTTCACTGACCTCTAAAAGATAGATGGACTACGTCACATACACTGTTGGGTGGAGACAGCAAGATTCATTTTTTTCTTGTTCTTCAGGATTGTTCACACATTTAGGTGCTACTGAACCACTCCTCCAGTTTCCATACACCATTGTTGCAGCCATCACATAATGCTTCGTGCCTTAGGGTTCGGAAGATCCGAACATGCCATCCCACAGGATGAAGCAACAAGGTTGATTCTCCAACAAGCTCACGACTTTGAACTGGCATTGCAGGCCATGGATTACCTTTTGGATGATCGTACTGAGGAGGGTCTTCATCTAATTAACGACGACCCTGACTCAACTATCAAGACTCTTGCCAATGGAGTTATCAAGTTCTTGGAGTCGACGCTGGGTTTTGAGCCAGAGGTTATGAAACAAGCTGGTGAGATTTTGGGTCAAGCTGAAAGCCTATCATATAGAGATCGTGCTAAGTACCAGAAGATGAAGCTTAAGACAAGTTCAATCTTCCCACCAGGTACCGAGTATGCCATTACTTACGCCGAATCCAACTTACTCAATGCATTGGTGATGTTGTTATCAGAGTCTATGATTGAGAGTGCAAAGGCTCTGTACAAGCTACGCAAGGCATATCAGACATTAAACGAGATCTTGACCATGATTAAGAACCACGAAAGTAAGGTGAAGCGGGCTGAAGCTGCAGCAGCAGCTTCTGCCTCTGCTTCTAACACACCAAAGTCTAGTGGCACACCTCCAAACGACAGCACCACTTCTTTGAGCTCAACTGCATCATTCGCTGACCTTCCATCTCTTTCTGTGGATGATGTTGGTGACATGAAACTTACCGACATTGCTGAAACGGTTCAGAAGATGAGAAACTTGAGACTGAATGGAGGTCATATTGGCAACACCCCTCTAACTGACAGATTAAGATCAGAGCTTGGAGAGTCCTTAGATGAGTCCTCTCGCTCTAGCAGTCCAAAGCCAGAGGATGCTGCCGCTACAAACAAGTTCTTGAACGACAACCAGTCGACTGTGGATGAGTTTATAATCTCAGGGACTAATCTTTGTTTTGGTATCTTGCAACTTGTTCTTTCACTAATCCCACCAGCTATTGGTAAGGTACTTGCCATTGTCGGATTCAAAGGATCCAGAGAAGATGGATTAAGAAAGATTTGGAAGTCTGTCGAGAGCAGAAATGTCCATGGATGTATTGGTCTGCTGGCCCTCTTGGTGTTTTACGACGGTCCATTCCAATTCACTGATGCTGACTTTGATATCCCTGACATCTCAGGTTTGACCAAATCTGCCACTTTCACTTCTTCCTCATCGATCAGATCCCGCAGACTTTCACTACAGAGAACCAAGAGTGCCAAGTTGATGAATGATGAATCCGAGGCTTTCCGAGGAATTGGTAAGCCAACCTTGCTTCACCCTGGTAAGAGGCTAGACGATGCGCTTCTGTATGCTCGAGCTATATTTCCCCATTCAGCACTGTGGTTACTACAGGAGGCTAGAATGCTAACTTCGAGGGGTCGTTTGTATGAGGCACTTGATTTAATGGACTCACTTGATCGTAAAGTTGAGATGAAACAAGTTGAAGCTCTTCTTGTATTTGATAGAGTGATGATCCTTATCTTCTTGCATGACTATGAACGTGCTGCGGAAGATATTTTGAAGCTTCTGGACATTAACACCTGGTCTCCATGCCTCTACACTTACTTTGCTGGATCTTGTTTCTTGGAGTTGTACCGTATGTGCAGGATGGGTATGATCACTGATAAGAAAGAGGTTGCTAGGAAGGAGTACTTCAGAAAGAGAGCAAAAGAGCTCCTTTTGAAAGCTCCAACAGCCCACAAAACGGGTAACAAGAAGGGGAAACAGATGCCATTTGACAAGTTTGCCATAAGAAAGGTTTCTCAATTCGAAGAGAATGCAAAGAAGTACAATGTTGACATCATTGATGCGATTGGAACTTCCCCTATGCATGAGTTGTCATACTTTTGGAATGGCTACAATAGAATGCCCGAGGAACACCTAAAGATTGCACAGAAAATGCTGGACTACAGTGTATCTGCATACGCGAAAGTTCCAGAGTTGGAGAACCAGTCTATGATTCGTAACTTTTTGCAAGGGTTGATTTGCAGAAGATTGGGAGAAGTGTCAAAGGGCCAGAAATTGTTTGACAGTAACGTGATACAGAAAATTGTTGCGAAACACTCAGACAATAAGAAGGAACCTTGTAAATTCATAAAGCGTGTTGAGGATCCTTGGTTGTACCCGTCTGCATTGTATGAGAAGGCTCTCTTTATTTGGAAGGACCAAGGAATTGAAGGTCTGGATGTGTCGAAGGAATGGTTAAAAAGATCTCAGAGCTATGCTGATGATTACGAGCTGAGTACAAGAGTTGGTATGAAGACCAAGGCTGCACTTGACAGACTTGAGGCTCTGTAGTGTGGTGCTTGTGTATCTAATCATATTACCCTACCTCCTTGTCCTCTCTATTTTTTTAATTCTTTTTGAGAATCAAATGTTACCCGGCGTATCACCCCTTCCCCCAAAATATAACCATCATCGATCCCATTTTTCTAGTAAGTACCAATGACACATTTCATCAACATCTCGCAACAACGAACGAGATTATCGTGGTACCCACTCAAGAAATCAGAAGTTTACCCACTATCATAGGGGTGTGAATACTGAAATTCTCAGAGCAGCTAAGACGAACACCTAAAGACTCCAGCCATTATCTGCAGCTTTTTTACCCCACCAGTTCTACCGGGAGGCAACAATGAGCGATGAGGAGATCTTGTATTCATCGGATGAGTTTGAGTATTCTAGCTCAGAGGCTGGATATGATTCTCAGCATAATGAGTATGACCATGATTTGGAGCTAGATAGTGCCTTTGCGGAAGAGCAGAAGCAGAAGTTTCCTTCACCACTGAGGTTTGAGACACATACAACTGCAGAGCTTCTCGAACAAATGAGGTCTCAGTCCAAAAATTTAGAGGAGCTGTTTCAGTTGTCAACAGGGCAGACTATCATATTGCTTCAGCACTTTTCATGGAACTCGGAGAAACTAATTGAACAGCACTCATGTGACCCAGAGAAGACGTTTAAGGATGCTGGTTTGAAAGAGAGGGAGGTTAATGGCGGCGGCGGCGGCGGTGGTGGTGGTTTCAGTGCGACGAGCAGTAAGAAGACTTATCAAGAAGGAGAATTTGAATGTATCATCTGCTGTGAATCTGCTACTGATTCATACCAGCTGCACTGTGGACACGAGTTCTGTGTGAATTGCTTCAGTCGTTATGTCGAAGAAAAGCTAACCGAAGGACGAATAATCAAGTGTCCCATCCCAGACTGTGATATTGCACTGAGCACCGATGATATTGATAACATTGGTGGGAAGGGGAAAAGTGACCAACTATTGGAAAGTTCAATCAAAGAGTATGTGGATAGAAAGGCCAATTATAAGTGGTGTCCATCGCCAGACTGCAATACACTCATTGAAATAAATAACTCCTCTGAGATACCCACGATAGTTCGAGACAACAAGGTTCCTTTTGCCACCTGTGCCAAAAACCATCAGTTCTGTGTCAATTGCAATTTTGAGAATCACGTTCCTGCGCCTTGCCCCCTGACGAAGAAATGGATCACTAAGTGCTGCGACGATTCAGAGACTGTTAACTGGATCATGTCCAATACGAAGCAGTGCATCAAGTGCCAGACATCTATTGAAAAGAATGGTGGCTGTAACCATATGACTTGTAAAAAGTGTCGCCACGAGTTTTGTTGGATTTGTCTTGGAGACTGGAAACTGCATGGCTCGCAGTTCTATCAGTGTACCAGATTTGATTCTGAAGGCCTTGACAAGGAGCAGAAGAGAATACGCACAGAGCAAGAGCAGAAGGCAGACTTGGCAAGAAGATCTCTTAAGAGGTATATGCATTTCTACAACTTGTTTAATGTTCATGATGTGTCCATCAAGCAAGACACAATCAGATGCGCAGAGGTGGAGAATTTAGTGAGAAAGCTCCAAGTTGAGTCAGGAATCTCTTGGATTGAGGCACAATTCATTGTTGAAAGTGCTACAACATTGCTCGAGGCTAGACGTGTCTTGAAATGGTCCAATGCCATCGCTTATTACTGCGAGACTGACGCTTACTTCAGAATCTTTGAGAATATTCAGGCTGGTTTGGCTGATGCCGTTGAGGCTTTGAGTAAACTCTTTGAAATTGAGGATGCAAAAGAGGTTGTCCAGGCCAAGCTGGACTTTCTGAATAAACAGACGTTCTTACTTGACAGGAAAAATGCCATGATTGGATGCGTCCTTGACACGATCAAGAATGGTACATTGAACATGAGTGATCTTAAAGGTTGAATATGAACAAACGAAGGAACGAACAACAGAAGATAATGAGAAAATCCTTATACTTTATATATATATATATAATAGTGTCATCTAAATCTTTGACTCAGCAATCTGTCAATGCCAACCTCTTCCAGTTCCTTTTTACTCACCCACAGTTGGTGGAAGGTACCCAAACTTGACAAGACTGAACCACCAATCCAACTTTGGTACTTTCTTTCCGTGGGGTTACCAGAGGCATGTAGTCTGATTTTCAAACCAGGATGGAGTTTCGTGAGTTCTAGGTATAGTCTCTCAGTCAACCCTGGGATCAAGGATCCGGCTCCAGTGACAATGATATTATGTGCCAGTTGTGCTCTAATATCAACATCAGCTAGGGACAAGGCATGTGATGCCAATGCACCCAGGCCTCTATATTCGACAGTTTCCTTTTTCGACCTCTTGGAGGTACTCACCGGAGCAGCTGTCGCAGGTGTTGTTGTTGAGCTGTCTTCATCCTCTTCATCTAGTTTTTTAGCCCTCTTCAAGGGAACATAATCATTCTTCGATTTAATCTCAGGTGCACCAGATTCGGCTGGGAATGAGTCCACCTTGTAACTTGCTGGGTCAAAGAGGGCGTCACCAACTTCGAAGCGTTCCTTGCCTAATTCGATCAAGTGTGCGTTTGGCAGTTCAAAAGTCATCTTGGAGAATGTTTTTTGCTCTTCTTCTGATTCGTTCACCGTGCCGGAGGCCAGGGATTCATTAGGGACCTTCAGTATGGATTCTTTGAGATGATGCAACGCTTCCTCAAATTGATAATCATCATATGTCTGTGTGATCTTCTCCAGTGGAATTGGCGTCCAATTTGGAGCTTCTGTTGGCTGGGTTAGAACTTTTGAGAGAACTCGGTAACTTGGAATAACTTCCGTTCCAAACGAAGCAAGCTGGGATTTCAAGTGAGCAGAGACATAAGCACCTGCATAGTGTGTCTTTAGGGCAGTTTTAGTGAGACACATACCATCCACCACTGGAGTGCAGCTGACAATATCATGTCCCATATCAACAACCAGAGCAGAGGGTCTTCCCTGAGCAAACGCGACACAAGTCGGTGTGGACGCAAGATAGAAACCTGGGAAGTCAAAAGTCTCTAGTGCAACTTCAAGGGATTTGGTTCTGTTTTTGGTAGTGTTCCACACTGGTTCTGTCAGCAACAAAGGCTGTTCGTCATAGTTAACGTATAGGCTCTGGAAAAGGTACTCCCATTGCTCAACAGCCGCATCCCAGTCGTCAATCATTCCGTCCTTGACTATGGATTTGAGTTCAGAGCCAGGTTTAGGGTAATTGATTGCTGTTTCAGAGAACTTGATGTTATTTCTCCTGGTAATCTTGGGTCTCGATGTATCATCATCATCATCTTGATCAACATCCATTTGATCCTCATCAAGAGGATCTATTCTGGCGTATGACGGCGTGATTATTCTAGGCTGCTCCTCCCCAGCATAACCAATTCTTGTGGTTTGAGAGCCTGGATCGAGCACAATAGCTGCAACTTCATCTGTTTCGAGAGGTCGGGTTAGTAACTTCTGGTTGTTTCACTAATGTGGCGGTGAGTTCTAACGAAAAAAACTGACAAAAAAACTGACCCCAAGCACACAGGTAACATACCACCACCATACACATTCAGAATAGAGTTGTTCTGGGCCATTGTCTGTAAATTAAGATGCCTTTGCACTGCTGCTGCCGCACTCTATATGTTTAAATATTTCAGTTAGTGGTGTTTTTCGTTAAATTTCTGAAGAGGGTAAACAAAAAAAGAAAACATAAAAAATAACAAATTAAATACTCCCTGACGGAATCGAACGTGGGACCCATAGACATCAAAAACACAAATACCCCATCGAGGAATCGAATTGAAGTCGATTGCGGATTTTTTATTTATTTTTGAGATCTTCAGAGCAATGATATGGGAGAGCCATAACCACCCAGGTTCTTCTGGGGGGATGGGGGATGCGAGAGTGAGGTCAACTGGATGACACCATACAGGGTTGTTTGATGGAACTGTTTGTGAAACGTTCTCTCTATCTGGAAAAGAGCCAGTGTATCTTCGTCACCACCTGATCCTATCTTTTTAATCGCGTCTGTCTTCAATCAAACCCAAGGAGATGTACATCACATGGGCACCACCATCACTAAAAAAAAATATTTAGAGAAGTTCTTATCTCCTTTTCAACTCAGATGGTCGTTGCCAGTATCAGCAGAGATTCCAAAGAACGTTCAGAATGAGTGAGTGTCACCATCGATTTGCTGGCTGTGTTTTTATGTATTGTTGGGAAGGCTAACCAGGAAACCAAAAACAGCTCATGGGAAGATTCCTATCAAACTCAGCATCCATGCTACCTTATTTGACGTTGATGGAACGATCATCTTCTCAGAACCAGCTATTGCTGATTTCTGGAGAGATTTTGGTAAGGACAAGCCATACTTTGACGCGGAAGAAGTGATTGCTATGAGTCACGGGAGAAGAACATTTGATGTCATTGCCCAATATGCCCCTGATTATGCACAAGTTGAATACGTGAAAGAGCTGGAGAGTAGTATTCCTGATAAGTATGGATCCAAGGCGGTTGCGATTCCTGGAAGTGTGGACCTCGTGACTAGTATCTTAGATTTGCAAGAGCTTGAAGACAAACAGAGAATCGCAGTGGGGACATCTGGTACGTTCTCAATGGCATCAAAGTGGTTCGCGCTGTTGGGATTGACCAAACCAGACGTATTCATCACTGCAGAGTCAGTGAAACATGGGAAGCCTGACCCAGAACCGTATCTCTTGGGAAGACAGCGTTTGGGATACGCAGGTGATCATCACAAGGTTATCGTGTTTGAAGATTCTCCATCTGGTATTCTTGCTGGGAAAGCTGCTGGCTGTTTTGTAATTGGTATTGCGTCCACCTCAACTGCTGATGATGTGGTCAAGGCCGGTGCAGATTTGGTGGTTCTTGATTTCCAATCAATTAAAGTCAACAAGTTTGACCGTGAGAACGATACCTTTGAGTTAATGGTTGAGGAATACCACTACTTTGTCCCTGAGAGAATGGAGAAGTTTGGTTTCAAGTTCTGAAATATACAGTGGCGTTTCAAGAGCTGCTCTCTCTCTTTTGTTTTGTATTTGTTTCTGTATAGTTAAACTACCAAGGCCCCAATTTTTAACCATCCAATAGTCCAACACATGTGGTGATTTCAATTGTATCCGTTGGTTTGTCGCCAACTTTCGCATTGGCAACCATCGTCTTGGACTCATAAAGAAGCCCCCATTTGCCTAAATAACGGGGGTTTCCGGAATTCTTAACCCTCAAATTGTGTTCTCTCTTAAACTGTGGAGACCCGTTGACGTAGCAATGGTAGCTTGGAGCAATTCCACCCGAAAGAACATTGTCTGCAAAGATCACTGAACCGACAGTGATCAAGCTTAGGGTCTCCATCACCCTCAAATCAGACAAATAAGAATCCTTCCAATGGTCCAACAACAGCAAATTGATTTCCTCGAGTTGGTGGCTGTCAACGAGCTTCTGGACTGATTTCCCGGACTTACCAAAGACCTGCACTATAGAGTCCTGCAGACCAGAAAGTTCAAGAATCTGCTGACTGATCGTCTGATACACGGGGTTGATTTCAAAAGTGAACACCTTCGAAGCTCCACTGGCCCCATTGATCTTGGTGAACTCATTCGCCACCAAAAGGCAGGCATAGCCGGTATGTGTTCCAAACTGGACCACCACCTCAGGCAAGTGTTTGTGAACTTGATCAATGAGATGCTGTGATTTGAATTTGGAGAGACAAACAATCTCGTGGTGCTCTTGACCAAATACTTCAATCTCTTTCAGTATGAGGTCAGGTTTGTTCCTTAGACGGGAAGAGTTGGCCAGTAGGTGATCGAGAAGCTTTTTCTCAACGTTGTGGTTTGTTTCGTGCTCTTGTGTCATATTGGTGATATATCCCTTCAGTGGTGTCGATGAATCAAAAAGCTTTTGGCAAAATTGCTCTTTTTAGATACCTTTAGAAGAAATAAATAAAATTGGGTGGGTGGTTAATGGGTCGATACAGGGCAAAAAATTAAATAAACAATCTGGGGTATTTTTCGAGAAGAAGAAATTTTCATGGTGAGACACATTGGCATCAACGGTTTTCTAACAAGGTCTCGTGACCGCCGACAGGAAACAGCAAGGTCCTGGTGAACACCAAGGTACACAGGTTATGCCCGTAGTGGTACGTCACAAGTCTAAGGAGATTACGTATTTTGCTGGGAGTAACAGACACGCAGGTCTCGTGAAAGAAGTAGATAGCAGTACAGGTGTTCTATAGACAGTCGGTGGTCTAAACGCTTTTCATATAGTACACATATCACAGCTCCAGTTCCTCGATAGAATATACTGGAACTCTTGAAACAGTGTTCAGGTTTTTGTTCTGCACCTGCTCAATCACAGAAACAATCTTTGAAGCACCGTTCAAAGCGATGATTTTCTCAGACAATGTGTTCTGCAACTTCTCAATTAAATCTTCATTCCAGGTGAAGAATCCGGTAGAGTCTATCAAGAGAGACACCAACTCATACCCGTAGTTGAGGGCTACTATTCTCTCCACGATTCTAAAGTTGTCAAGGTCTTTGAAAGCTAGCTTTTCTCTTGGGAATTCCAGCAGTCTCGCAATCACGTCTTTAAATATATCATCATTTTCATTGGCGTTGAGCTCTTCAAGCAGTTCCTTGATTGAAATATTTGCTGTCACCACAGCCTGTCTCAGAAGTCTTGGATTTGACCTCAACTTTAAGAGCAGCCCTTCAATATTCGGGAATAATGGATGGGTCAGTAGGTAAGTGAGCGCCTTCTCTGGGAGCTCAGACTCGTGCTCCAGAATATGTGAAACCATCTTGTTGATAAACTTGGCATCAACTACCCTGTCATCCTCAGTAAAGTATCCCCTGGTGGCTTTCAAATACTTCAACAAGTCATCTTCAAAAGTCTTAGACTTCAGAAGTTTGGTGATATCAACCTCTTCATCTTTTATGTTTAGCACTGATGGAACCTGCTTAAATGATATCAATTCCTCATCGTTGTCATCATCATGCTTACATCTCTTCCCCATAGCATCCTTCAAACTGTTTGAATCAAGGGAGAATGTGACTGCAGCAAGCTCAGTGTCCTTCAATAGAACAGCCTGCAGCTCCTTACCTGATCTGTTCAGTTTATCATCTGATATCTCTGTTGTCAACAGTTGAATCTTTGACTTTGGACATGTCGTCTGAGCAGAAACAATGTTAAAGTTGGTGTTGATGAGGAAGAGTTCGGAATCAATAGCAAGCAAAACCCTGTCAACGGCTGGAGATTGAAATGAAACCAATGACTCAGGTGGTGCGATAGATAGGTTGTCTAGATCAAGAGTCTTGTACTGTTGGAAGTACGGGATCTTGTACAGTCTCAACTGATGATTAAAGTATTGAAACAGTGTACCTTCGTTGTAGGTGAATGATAGATTGGTGAGGGTTTTCTTGGACTCTATTATCTTGGAGCTGATTTCATGACCTTGGAAGTTCATGAGCTTGAAATTGAGCTTTGTCTGCTTAGGGTTGTGCTCCACAATAAGCAGTAAATCATTCTCCTCAATGAATCTCGAGTAGGCAGCGGTGTACAAACTGTTTGATTTCCAAATAACCTTGAAGTTCTTATCAAAGCATCTAGTATCCTGCTCTGATACAACAATGAGCTTGTCTAGTGTTCTCTTGATTTCCAAGATTTTGGAACCAATACTCACCTCCTTCGCCAGTTCAGAATCATTCTCCAGCTTCTTAATTACTTGGAGTAAGTACTGTTTCTTTGGCTTGTTGAAAACACCAGCATAAATAAACTCACCATAAGTCTCAAGGCTGGTGACTGTGAATGTGGGAGGGATAGAATATGACCAGATCAGCTTTGGACTTGGTTTAAGCACATAGCTTGAGATGGACGCTCCAGAGATACCAATATGCAGTTCATCAGACTCAAAATTGCGCACAGTAGCTGCCCTTTGGCTAACCCCGGACACACGAGGCATCTTTACCAACGTGAACAGTTCAGAAAGAGACATGGCTGATGCAGTTGTAAATGAAGTGGTGTTGAGATGCGTCCTGAAGAAACTTCTTCATTAAATTTTTTTCTCTCTTTCTCATCGGGGCATCCCAAAAGGGAAATCGTTAGGCCCACGTAAAAGTTGTTTTTTACACATAGATAAAAACAAACAGAGCTAGCTCTCTTCTTAATGATGGATGGAAGTCAAATCAAACTTCGTTAAGGGAAAGTGAAGCTAAACCAACATGGCATCCACAGTGGAGGAGAGACTGGCGAAGTTAAAGCAGCTTCAGCGAAAGAAGGCAGAGGGATTCAAAAGGAACAAGGAGGAGTCGTATAAGGAGCTCAAGAATAGAAAGACAAGTGAACAAAGAGTACGATCTCTGGATAGCTTGGAACCAGCCACAGCATCAGCGCAACGGGAAATAGATAAAGCCAAATGTAAAGCACAAGGGATAGACTGGGAAAGAAGCAAAGCTTGGGACTGGAGTATGGAAGATCATGAGAAATGGGATGCCAAAATGGAGGAAAAAAGGGACAATATTAAGAACTCAGGGTTTGTTAACTATGATCAGCTTGCTGAACAAACGTACAAGAAGGAAATTTCAGAACTTAGTGTCGATAAAGATTCATACATCAAACAGAAAGAAGCTGCTGCGCTTCATAAGGAAGCGAACCGAGGCCCTCTGTCAGAGGAAACTGATTACTCTAACAAACCAACAAAGCAGGCTATTGATCGCCTTGTTAAGAGCATGAGAAAATCAGATGCTAGGAAGATGAATACCAGAAAGGATTATGGTGAAACTTCCAATTACAGTAAGTTGCTCTCGAGACATAGTTTACCCATCTAGACACATATACTAATATTTTCACAGTCAACGAAAAGAACAAACACTTCAATGATAAGCTGGACCGTCACTATGGTAGCAGTGCTTGAGTGTTCTGGAATACAACGTGTTCATTTAACACTGATTGATGAAGGTCTCCCATCCACAATTTCCTGTCCCACCCGAGAAAAAGAGAGCAGCTCAAGCGCAACTTTGTAGTGGATATAGTATAGTTCCTTGAGCACTATATTCATTTCAAGGCCACAAAACTTTCCTTGCCCTTTACATATGATGTTTTCCACTTGAAATAATCTGACTGGATAATTGACAACTCTTTAAATACATAATGAATGGTATTCAAAGAGTTTCAAGATAAAAGTGTTCTTATGGTCGTTAATATACACCCAGACACCCACACAACTAGTTTTTGGTGTTTTTTTTTTCATGTATACACAATGAACGTTTTTGTGAAATAACAACAACAACAAAAAGTAAAACAGCTAATCAGGCAGGAATTTAATCTCCAATTGTATTCACTTTGGTTTTGTGGTAATTCTCTGAAATGTCCGCTGTCTCCGATGATGTGCTGAATCGAGCCTCGTCCGATGTCGAGGAAGGCGAAGGCCAAGATCTTGTGAACCAGGAGGAGCCATTTGACTCATCCGAAGAGGAAGAGGAAGACGACGAAGAAGAAGCTAAGAAGATTAGAGAGGGGTTCATTGTCGATGATGAAGATGAAGAGGACCAGTTCAAAAGACGTAGAAAGAAGCACCACAGACGTCGTCCCGCCGCTGAGCAAGATGAAGGTCTATTGGATGAAGACGATTTGGATCTTCTTATGGAGAATTCTGGTGCGAAGACCTCCAACGACAAATCAAAATTTAAGAGATTGAAGAGAGCTAGTGTTGAACCCGAGCAATCATCGTCTAACGGTTTGAATGATTTCTTTTCTGATGACGAGGAAAATGAGGCCAATGCCCATGGAGAAGCTCCAGGTTTCTCTGGTGGTTCTGGGCAAAGACTTCATAACGTGATTGACGAATTGGATGATTTCATTGAAGATGACGAGGATTCAGAGCTTGACGAGGAGGAGCGTGCCCAGGCCAGACAGAGACGTAAAGAGGAGAGATTGAAACCTACTGAGCTATCTGGTATTGACTCAGAGAAAGTTGACGAACTGTTTGACATCTTCGGCGACGGTGAAGACTATGCATGGGCACTTGAAGGTGAAGATGAAGACGGTGAATTCAGAGAGGATGAACACAGACCACAATTACAAGACATTTACGAACCAGAGGAGTTGAAGGCCAGAATGTTGACAGACGCAGATAAGGATATCAGAGACAATGATATTCCGGAGCGTTTCCAGGAGATGCGCAGACACATTAAGAATTACGATATAGACGACAGTGAGTTTACATTTGAGAAGCAATGGATTGCTTTCTGTTTGACCAATGAGAAGAACCTCATGCAAGATCCGGAACATGATGTTGAAGCTTTCCAAACTGCAGTATCCGACGTGCTTACATTTATTGCAAAGCAGAACCTCGAGGTTCCTTTCATCTACTCACATCGTCGTGATCACCTATTAAAAACAACCATTACCGGTGAAGGCACAGATGAAGCAGCCACACAGGTGCAAAACTTGCTGATGGAAGATGATCTTTGGAGAATTGTTGAGTTGGATATCAGTTTCCACTCCATGTTACAAAAAAGACAACAAATCCAAACTCTTGTGGATAGTTTACAAGTCGAAGACCAAGTGCTGCAAGAGATTTACCAGGATGCCAGAAGCATCACCGATTTCCAGGATGTTCATGACTTTATCAACTTTAAGTACAGTCTGGAGCTCAAGGATCTGGGCTTCAAGAAGTCCCACAAGAACAGCAACTATGACAAGATCAAGACGAACAAATTATACGGACTTGTGCAAGCAGTTGGTATCTCTGTGGACGAAGTTGTGGAGAACATTTCATCCAGAAGCAAGCTCTACACCACCACTGATCATGAAGTCAAACCGTTTGACTTAGCTGAAGAGATTTGTCAAGATGAAACATCCCTCTATTCAAGACCAGCCCAGGCATTAGAAGCTGCAAAACACTACTATGCCGAGTCTCTTTTCAACAACTTGAAGTTGAGAAAGCACATTAGACAAGAATTCACCCCCTATGCATACATTGACGTGGAGTTAACCACTCAGGGTCGTTTGAGAATCGATAAGAATAGTCCTTACGCTGACTTGAAGTATGCTGTTCGCAGAACAGTGGATGAATTCTACCAGAAACCAGATCTCTTCCTCAGAATGCTTGAGGCCGAATCCCTGAACCTAATTGAAATCCATGTCAAGATTATGGAGATGGATAAGCTTGTTCACAGTCTCTATCAGTTCATCGAGTCCGATGGTCAGTCAGATCTGGCATTTGAATGGAATGGATTTCGCCGTTCTGCAATTGATCTAGCCTGGGGTAGAATTTTGCCCCTTTTGAGTATCAATACCAAGGAGGATATTCGCCGTGAATGTGAGCGTTTGTTATACTACCAGGTCAGATCATCCTTCCTAAAAAAAGTGGATCAGGCTCCATACCAACCAAGAAGACCTGGTCAAGACTTTTTCGGTGCTGTGCCTAGGGTATTCTCCGTGTCACCAGGTAATGCCCAGTATGGTGCAGATTCTATCATTGGAGTGTTTATGGATGAATTTGGTAAAGTTGTTGACACTTACAAGTTTGATCAAAACCCAATGATTCCTGTTGATCGTCTCCCTGAAGGTGAGTCTCCATTTGACACTGTATTTGCTGAGCAGATTAGAAGTTGTGACCCAGATGTGATAGTCATTAATGGCTACAACACAAGAACTCACAAACTATACACGAAGCTTACTGAGATTGTTGAACAACAGCATTTAACAGTTGGTGACCAGTCCATTGATGTCATTTTCGCAAATGATGAAGTTGCATCCAGGTATCAATACTCTGCCAGAGCCACTGAGGAATTTCCAGACAAGTCCACCTTGGTCAAGTATTGCATTGGTCTTGCGCGTTATGTACAGTCACCACTGTTAGAATATGTCTCCTTAGGTGATGATGTCACTAGCTTGTCCATACATGAGCATCAAGGGTTGATATCCGAGGAGAAGCTCAAGGAGTCAGTCAAGTCTGTTCTTGTGGATATTGTGAACATGATTGGTGTTGACATCAACAGATGTGTCACAACACCATATCTTGCAGCCATGTTACCATATGTTTCTGGATTGGGTCCTCGTAAGGCATTTGGTTTATTAAGAGCTGTCCAGCAACATCCGCTCTTCAGTCGCCAGGCCCTGATCACTAATGATGACATTAAGATTGGGTCTACTATTTTCCTCAACTGTGCAAGTTTCTTGAGAATTCCACAGTCTAGGAATCGCGCACTAAGTTCCAACGATGAAATTGAAGCAGTGACTTTGCTTGATGACACTAGAATCCACCCCGAGGACTATGCCTTGGCTGAGAAGATGGCTGCGGATGCCATGGATTTGGACGAGGAGCAAATAGAGGAGATGAAGGACGCTCCTATCGGTGAAACTGTAATTGATAAGTTGATTGAACAAGGTGCCAGACTTTTGAACAGTTTGATATTGGAGGACTACTCGGCGCAGTTACAGGAGCAGTTCCACAAGAAGAAGAGAGCAACACTACAAATGATTGTTGAGGAGTTGGAGGAACCATTTGGTGAGATTAGAGGGAGATTCCATGTGATGCAGAATCCTGAGATTTTCCTGGCTCTGACTGGCGAGACTGATGACAAGTTTAAGGTTGATGCGGTAGTTCCTGTTCAAGTGAAACGTGTTGATAAGTACTCTGTCTACCTCATCACGTCGTCGTTGATCAATTGTTCTGCCAGAAAGCCAGACAACGAAAATTTGCAACCTGGACAAACGATTCTGGCCAAAATCATCAGTTTAGACTATGATACTTTTGCAGTTGAGGTTAGTCTTAACAAGAATGATGTTACTCATCAAGTTGAGACTCTTCCCGAGTACAAAATCGAGGGAAGATGGGATTTTGCCAAGGAGCAAGCTGACCTCAATCTGGACTTGAAGGAGGAGAGTGAAAAGAAGAAGACCAAGGTGATTAACCACCCACTGTTCCAACCCTTTAATGCCGTGCAGGCGCAGAATTACCTTGCTCCACGAGAACGTGGTGATTTAGTGATTAGACCTTCTTCCAAAGGTGATGAGCACACTGCCATTACCTGGAAAGTGGATAACAACTTGTACCAGCACCTTGACGTTGTTGAGCACTTTGATCCAACAACTGGTGTGAAGCGCTATCAACTGGGATCGAATTTCTATGCTGACTACGATGAGATTATCCAAAGTTACATTGCTGAAGTTGTTAAGAACGTTAATGCGATAACTGCACATGACAAGTACCATTCTGGAACCAAGGATGCTGCAATTGAATGGCTTGAAAACTATCTCAAGGCGAATCCAAAGCGTGGAAGCTACATCTTTGCCCTGAACCATAAACGTCCTGGTTGGTTCGTGCTCTTGTTCAAGACGAGTGGTGCATCGAAGTTATTCTCATGGAACATCAAGGTGACACCTATCGGGTTTGAGATGCAGAACCAGATCTACCCTGACATGTTGACATTGTGTAATGGATTCAAAACCATTATGCAGAATGGTTTGTCCAAGCCGCATGCAGCCGCAGCAGCTGCTACAAGAAACCATACCCAAGGATATAATACCGGAGGTTACAATAACACTCAACAGCAGCAGCAGCAACCGGGTGGTGGCTGGAATGCAGGAGGGTACACACAGCCACAATATAACCAGGGTGGCTACAACGGCTATGACCAAGGTGGGTACCAACAGTACTGAACATTGAATTGAAGGAGGGAGGAACTTGTATTTTTAGTTTTAGTTTAAATAGGAAAGACCGGTATTTAAATTGTACTTGTAAGGTGAAGGAGAGGAAATCATGCCAATTCCTCTGCATCATGTCGACTTTTTGCAGCAACATGGTGCCATTCATGCTGCTGTTCTCTTTTCTCTTCATCCTCTTCTTCATTAATAAGTTCATCCAGGTCATAGTCGTACGCATCAGGATCATTCCGAGCCTCATCAAGCACTTGAGCCCCTCTTCTTCTGGTTCTCACTCCACCTTCAACGTTAGCATGAAACTTTAACGGAATGCTCTCCCTCGTAATGCTGCTGATTCCCTTCAGCTTATCAAGACCTGAGGTACGTCCCTGGGACTTAGAAGCCTGTTCACGGGCTATACGTTCTTCTAATGGTACAAACCCGCCATCGCCATGCTGTTCCTGCGTGCTATCATTGTTTCTCTTGGTAGAACGGTCTGCCCCACGCGTCGGTTCGTACTTGTACGAACCAACACCAGAGACAACCGGCAGCAGCAGGATCACAAACACTAGTACGACGACGATTGCGAGTAGGATGAGAAACATAATTCTGTGTTTGGCTTAAGAGTAGAGGAATAAGAGGAAGACGAAAAAAAAAACATTGAAAAATTCGGTATATAGGCAACTTGCAAACAACGTCTTAAAAGCCAGCATGTTGCGAAGTGCCGGCCGAACCGTGTTAAAGAGAACGTCGATGCTGCTGCTGCCGCTGAGACCAGCGCTATTCCCATCCGGACTGCGCCATTGCCGCCGCCGTGGGTACAGCAGCAAGAGCATCACTACATCGGGGAGGGAGACGCCCAGCAGTGTGGACCAGCTGACAGTTAACGAGTACCACCGTGTCACTGAAGACTATCTCGAGCTTCTCACTGATCATCTGACTGATCTGTCAGAGGATCACCCAAAACTAGACGCTGAGTACTCACACGGAGTGCTTTCATTAGAACTTCCTAACGATGGTGGCTCTTATGTGATCAACAAGCAGCCACCGAACAAGCAGATTTGGTTGAGCTCGCCTGTGTCAGGACCAGACCGGTTTGATCCGATCAGGGGCAAGTGGATCAGCTTGAGAACTGGCGAGGCCCTGGGAGATGTGTTGCGGAGGGAGATTAGCGAGTGTTTAGGAGAAGAGGTCACCTTGGAGGGTCTGGATGATGATGAATGACTACACATATATACAACTATTTATTTATTTACTTCGCTGCGTCGTAGTGAGTGTTTACTGCCTCTAGAATGCCTGTGATGGAGCTCCTTCTTGTTCCTTGTTGTACTGTTCATCAACAACAGTGGATCCATAAACTCAGCATCGCCACTGTGCTGCTGCTGCGAATTCACTGCTTCTGAATCGCCACTTCTATCAATGCGCTTCTCATCCATAGCCACCATATCTTCAGCTAATGCCTCTGTAACAAGGCGCTCGTACTCCTCGTCTCTGTCTCTTTCCTCATACCAGGTGTGGTCTACCCGCAGTTTCCTTCCCAGCACAACACTCCCGTTCAGATTGTCCACTGCTAGCACACAGCTCCGGGCGTCTTCGTACTTCAGCCAGCCAAACCCACGGCTCTTCCCAGTCTCCTTGTCCCTGACCAGCTTCAAATGGACGGGAACACCATACTGTGAGAACACACACAGCACGTCGCCTTCGTTCAGCTCAGGCGCCAGCGAGCCAAAGTAAACATACGCCGTGTCCTTGAACTCCGCATGCCACGAAGCCGTCGTCGAGATCCCTTGATCAAGCTCTCTCTGGCTCAGCCGCTGGATGTGTTGCATATTAGCCGTGTAGTCGCCGTGCTCTGCCTTTATATGTTTCTGTTTCTGTTTCTGTTTCTGTTTGTGTTTGTGTTTGTGTTTTGTTCGCGATAATCAACAATAAAGCTACTCTGTTCTGCTCTCTGTCAGCACTACACTGAGAGACAACATAAGAA
Source organism: Barnettozyma hawaiiensis (assembly GCA_003706665.2). Classification (NCBI taxonomy): domain Eukaryota; kingdom Fungi; phylum Ascomycota; class Saccharomycetes; order Phaffomycetales; family Phaffomycetaceae; genus Barnettozyma; species Barnettozyma hawaiiensis. The sequence continues at coordinate 84,843 of PPLY02000001.1, read as the reverse complement.
TCCAGCTCTGTTGCCACTCGATCACAGCATAGCACAGACACTGCTCTCTCTCTTTCTCGAATGCTGCATCTCTCTCAAATGCTGCACATACGCTTTCATTGAGTATTACCCGGATCCATTCCATCCACCCGTCCACAGTGTCCTCACCAGGCCGATTGCACAGTAATTAAAACACCCTCCTGTCCTCTCCCCATCTTCTTCAATACAACCAAACACACACACCAACAATGGCCAACACAGCCAACATTTTACAGCAACTTACACAGTTCACCCCGTGCGATATCGCTGATGGCCTCGTCCATCTCGGTATCAAGACAGGCGGTTTCCTTCCTAACCTCATCCGCCAATCAACTACCACCTCCGGGTCTGGGTCCATCGCAGGCAAAGCATACACTGTTCTCTACGCCCCGCTCTCTGATCCACGTCCAGCGGTGAAGGGTGGCTACATTGACTCGATCCCACCGGACTCCATCGTTGTTGTAGGACTGACGCCAGAGCTTCAGATGGGCACCGCCCCATACGTCAAGGTGCGCAATGCCTTGTATGGCGGTCTGATGTCTACCAGAGCACAGTATCTGGGTGCGAAAGGATCTGTGGTCCTGGGTCGTATCCGTGATATCAACGAGCACAGACAGTTGGGGTACACTGTCTTTTCGTATGGTGTTGGTGTCAGCGCACCGGGACCAGTGGTTAAAGTTGTGGGTGTAAACGTCCCTCTGGAAGTTGTCATTCCTGGCGAAGAGGACAACACCGAAGTGATTGAGCCAGGTGAGTGGATTGTCGGTGATGAGAATGGTGTCGTGCGCATTCACCACGGTATTGACGTTGAACAGTTGCTCAACTATGTTCCTAAAAGAGTCGCTGCTGATGAACTCGTTGCACAGGACATTAAACAAGGTGAGCCAGCTGCTGCATCGCAAAAGCTGCGCCGTGCAAATCTATAAATATATACATATACACACTTTACTTTTTTGCCTTCTTCTGAGTGGCCTCTGCAACAAGTTCCTCGAATATCTGGGCCTCTTCCTGTTCAACTTTACTCCTTGTCGTCTTCATAAACACCTCGCCCAAAATAACCAATGTCTCTGCCCTCCTCACTCTTGTCTTTTGCGACTCATTCTCATCGTTTAAGACACGGTCACACACATCCCTCAAGGTGCTCTGGATTTCATACTTGGATCCATGCCATGCTGCATTCAACACTTTGCCCATTAACAACTTCTCAGCCTCCGCAATCTCCTCCTCGCTAGGTTTCTCCACAACTTCACCAGTTTTAGGATCGACTAAATCGCCCTCATGTGCCCTCAACTCCTTCATCCTCTCCAATTCTTGCATGGTACTTTGGGCATCCAACGCAGAGGACACAGTGCGGAAGGTATCCATCACAATGGTCCCCTTGGCACCCAACCCACTGAAAAATCCAGGAATTCCCCAAAGGGATTGAGTGTCGAGGTATATCTGGCCCTTGGAGACGTAAACTTTCCCAATCGTGTGCACAATGTCGAGTCCAAATGACTCCATCTTTAACCCATTAGCCTCGATTTCAAACTTCGCACGGAAGGACTTGCGACAGGCATGGTCGTATGGTGACTCTGTAAGAACAGAAAGACGATCCACTAACGTCTTGGTTAGTTGGGTTAGTGACTCCTCCTTCTTTTTCTTCACCTCCTCTTCGTGTTCTTCCAGCTTGGTCTTCTCTTTGGATTCCTTGGAGTCTCTGGCTGCGACCTCATCATCATCAGTGGTGTGTAAAAGTCTCAACTTCTCTCTACTCTTCTTAATATCATCAGACTGATGATCTGCCTCTTTCGTCTCCTCCTTCATAGTGTCCCCGCCATTCTTCTTCTTATTCTTTGTGTTCTCGTCTTCGTTCTCCTTCTTATCTTCCTCATCCTGCTCAGCACTCAACTCGGCACTCTTGCTGAGATCCTTCAACAAACTCAACTCTCCAATCCAGCTCACAAACGCCTCCCCTCCAAAGATTACAGCAAAGTACTCTCCGGCATCTTCAAATCCTTCAGTCGGTACAGCCTGGTCTTTCCCAAACTTATCATACTTCCCTCTGAGTCCATCGTCGCTGAGGACTTGGTACGCCTCAGATATGGCCTGAAATTTCTCAGTGGCATGAGGGTCATTCTGGTTCTTATCTGGGTGAAACTGGATCGACGCGCGGCGATACGCCTTCTTGATCTCAATAGACGTGGCAGTAGGTGATACGTTTAGAAGATCATAGTATGCAGTATCCACAACCATGTTGTTTTAACCAGTATATCAATCTAATGATTGTGTGGTGTTGTCTGTATTTGTGTACTGTTTAATAAACTGGTGGCGAGAGAAGGACGCGCGCAACGCATGACCGGGTAACTAATTGTTTAGTCATGTGATGTATCAGGTGACACAGCTGTCGGGGGTCCGTCAATTTAAATTGTGAATGTACACCAACCATACAACAAGCCATGTAACAACGGTGGTCCTTCAGAGTTCACCACTTCAAGGTACTCAAAATTGCTTGAGAAGTTTCAGCCAGTACAAGAATAAGTGATTCAAAAATTAATCAATGTTGAAAGACGATCCATCCATCCATGCTAATAAGATATAAGCTATATCCGAAGAAGAAAAAGGTACACAGTGTCAACACCTAGACATCTAGATGGTAATTCTCCCCTGACCTTGCTTAATATTCGTATATATATTACCTATCGATCTAGTCTTGATTCCAAAATGAAATAATTGTTAGGGAAGAGCGCTCGAGAATTGCGTTTTATTTACGCTACAAAGGAAGCAGCACCCTAAATGCATAAATAAAGGTTGGCCATAATCCCGATATAAAAGTTCGATTGAATGCTGAAAAACCTATTGTCCTGTCTCAATCATCATCATCATCTCCATGTCCTTTTCAGACCACCTGCTGACCAAGTACGCGACCATCTTCAAGAATGCCACCTCCCACCCACTGACCACTGAGTTGTGCAGGGGGACATTGTCAGACGACAAACTGTTGGTTTATTTACTGCAGGACCTCAATTTCTTCCAGCATGGAATGCGTGTGACCTGTAAAGCAGCTGCATTGTGTGATGACAACGAAGCTCAGATCACATTGGCCAAACAGATTGGGTTCTTTGCCAATGACGAGAATGACTACTTCCAAGTCGCCATCAAGGAGCTCTCAACTCACTTTTCTATCGAGCAATTGAACAACTTTAAATCCTTGAAATTCGTGGAAGTTGATCGCTATGTTGGTGCTTTGAAGACGCTAGTGGAGAACCCAACTGTGACATACAAGGTGCTCATTACAGCAATTTATCTAATGGAGGCTGTCTACCTGAAGTGGGCTCAGGATGCCATTGACCAAGGGATCATCCCAGATGACTTGGCTTACAAGTACAAGGAATGGATTTTGTTGCATAGTGGCGATAGTTTCACACAATGGACACAATTTCTGAAGAGTGAGGTCGATAGAGTTGGTGATGACACTGTCGAGGCTGTCTTTGTTGAGTTCTGTGAATTGGAGTTCGAGTTCTTCGACAAATGCTACAGATATAACCAGAATGCTGAATAACTCACACATCTCATATCAACACTGTGGTTACGTACCCCCTACTAACATTGTAAATGCCTGCCAAATGTAGTAGCCAATGCAAACTAGTCATGTGATGCTGCTCGCTGCTATGTGTCAACTCAGGTTTCCAACCCTCGGAAGTGTAATCGGCCTCGGTAGTATAAGGGAAAGAAAAAAAAATTGTGTAAAGCTTTCTCCTGCCTCCAGGCAGGAAACACACATACACAGACACCCCAAACGCGAGGTGATCTAAGGCTGGATGGCAGAGAGACGACAAGTGGCCATATGTCTGGATCCAGATGAGGATGCAGACCAAATCCAGCTCTTCAGCTACGAAGCTGACGGCACGCATACGAAGATCAAGCCTGCGAAGACAGCTGAGGGTCCTGACACCATGGACAAGATCCCGTTGTTGATGAGACACTTTTTGGACACACATCTTCCTTATATAAAGTACCAGGAGGTGGATCCCTTTGATATGCTGGATCCAGATGTGGACGTGATGCACACAAGGATCTTCAACTACAGTGATGTCATGTTGGAAAGAGACCAGAGTGTGAGTGAGTGTGTTGGAATGAAGGACCGTCCAACAGAGAATGTTGACCTGATTGCTGATCATGTGTTTCGTCCAAGTCTTCCCAAGTTGATTTACGAGGATTATCCCTTTTTCAAGCCTGATGTGGAGTCGAGCAGAGAGTACACAAACGACGAATACAGCACGAAGTTCCTGAAGAGGTTCAACAAAGCATTTAACAAGAAGCTGAACAACCTTAAAATGTCCAAGATTGACAAAGACGACCTCAAAATGGATCAACTTCTAGCCTTTCAAGAAGATTTCATATTCAAGGTGCCTGTCCCTTATGAATCCTACTTCAACATTGACCCTGCTGAGTTTTTTAATGTGTTCCAGACGGCCATGCTAAGGTGGATATACTATATTTTTAACACATTGATATACCCTTCCAGGGATGATCTGAGACAGTTTTTCCATAAGGACGAGGAAGAATTTGACAGTACATATCAGCCAGTTCTGAACAAGGACGCCTCTAAGACACTAAAGAGTATTGGCTCCGTTGGAGAGTCACCCTATGCATTTGGTATCATCGATGAAGATACACATATGTTAAATAAGCTACTGGTACATGTTGAAATAGTGAATTTGGCACTAGGTGTAAATGAGGGCTACGAATTATATTTCAACAGCAAGAAGAAGAATTTTACTAAAGATTTGTTCAAGATTCATTCAGGTGCGGACTCTACCAAAATCGGGAACTTTTTGAAAACTTTCACCAAATGTGTGGCTATATGCCTCAACTCCAAAACAAGTAGATTTGTTATCACGGACTACTATTGGTGTGCTATTTTTGAGATCGAGGATGTCCTTCAAGGCGAGATTGAAGATGTGAAGAGACTCATATCAAAAGTTCAGGTTAGGCATTTTGCATTTTCCAACTTTGAAACTGACAAAGATCTCACAATACGAAATATCATTTCGAGTTTCTTTTTCTTGAAGCCATCAGCATTTCTCCAAGAATCCAAGAGTATCGAATCACTCAACAAGAAGGTTGTTGATGAATGGATACATTTCAATAATACTACTTCAACAAGCTTATTATCATCCTCTCAAAGACCAGCCAAGAAGAAGTTCAAGTCATCTCCATTCACCTACAGAACAGAGACGGGACTTCTTTATACCAAGCAGATTGTTGATTTGGACTCCTCTCTAGTCCGATTTATTGCCATTGGCTATGATTGGTCGTGTCAGACACTATCAGTTGATTTGAAGAAACTGTATCTAGACCCCTCACATCGATCCAAGGTACTAAACTCAACAAGGAATTCCAAGAAGAAGAGAGAACATCACTGCTTATTGTCGGTTTACGATGAGTACTACCAGGATCCAACTGTGTCTATGACCTCGAGGCATCTCAAAGACACAAATATACCTTGGGGTAACGCCCGACTGATGAACGTTGCCAAACAGACGTATAAAAGGTGGTTGAGTAACATTGAAGCGTATAACAAGGCATGCTCTTTACAAGGAGATTGTATTGCCCGAATCATTGATTACGGGTACCTGGAGGACAAGCCATACAATACCAAGAATCTGCATTTCAAGACTGATGGGTTCTATGTTCTGTATGAACCAATTGGGAACGATTACCTCAACGACTTGAAGCCGATTGATGTCAGAGACAATCGTCACTATGAACTAGCCAAGGCTAGCGTGACCAAGTTACATCAAGTTGGTGTCTCCTTTTCGCCACATGCTGTCATTAGTTCAGACATCTTGAAGATCTACAATGACAAGATTTACATAATTAACCTGGAAGACTGTCATACCATGGCCACACAAACCAACATCAAGAAGGATATGTGGCAGCTAGACAAACTTTTCAGCATCAAGAGATCGCCAGAAGATCCAGTTACACATAGAAGACATTCGAAGTCCAGCAGAAGATCATCTAACAACATTCGCTCACATGAACTTCTCCAGAACCTTTTGAGGGCTATGAGAAACAGGCAATGTGGTGATTCTAGTGCATTCTATGAAGAATCAAGTGGAGATGAGGAGATATACTGATGGATAGAAGAAAACAAAGTTTATAGACATTTCCCACTGTAGAATACCAATCCAACTTCATGAAATTCATCGATTTGGAAATCTCTTGAAGAAAAGCCTAACCAATAGCAGCAAGCTGACGATACTTCTCCATCAACTTTGCTGGCTTCTTGGTGTCAATGTCTAGTGTGGGGTGCTTAAGAGTCACGTGAAGTATAGATTGGTTTCACGTGACATCTGTAATTTCTTCATCCAAACGCGACAAAAAAAAAAGAAAAAAAAAAAGTCAACAAAAACAAAAACAAAAAAAAAACTAAATAAAAAAAAAATAAAAAAATAAAAAAAATTAGAAAAAAAAAATTGGACTATAACACAGAAAGCTTCACCAACCACGACGGCGGCGGATTCATCCAGATTATTTGACTACAAGAGGAACACATTCAAAGCCATACTCATCAAAATATAGACATCGCAGAATCCCCCTCTCACAGATTCCAGATTCCTTCCTATTGACGAGTGCTTTTAACCCGCGCATTTGCCCACTTTGCCCTGCCTGTCACATAACAAAATAAACCACCCACCCTAAAAAACCAAAAAACCAAAAAAAAAAGGGCTCTAGCTACTGTCCATTCATCATCAACAGTGTGTCAAAGCTCTCTACACTGTACGCAGACCTGGCACTCTTCACAAACCTCTTAGCAACCACAGTATTGATCCTCCATTGACAGTTCAGAATGACTACGTACACGCACAACCCAAACAATCACCTGTCAAGACGGGCTTCCATTACAGCCACAGCTCCATACACGATACCTCAAAAGGCCAAAGACCACACAAATGGTCTGAACGGCTCGCCGTTCTCGCCACCTTCCAACATTCACATTCCTCAACATCAACAGCGTCGACAGGATAACGGTCACACGACGAGCAATGGTGGAACCCCACAACCACAACCAGCGAGAAGCACAGGAAACAACGGACAAGTAAACCAGCCACATGTGAGTTCTCCTGTGCCGCTCTTGACCAGAGAGTTTGTCGTTAGAAGGATTAGCGAGGGTGAGACTGGTAGATTGAAGGAGGAGTTAAAGTGCGAGGCCTGTGGTAAAGGGTACAAGCACATTTCATCATTGGCTAAGCATTTATGGGAGCACACGCCGGAGTGGAATGTCACAAAGAAACTACTGATCTCAAAGCACCAACAGGTACAGCTTTTAGAAGCTGCTAGTATTTTGGTATCCATGAATGACGGGACCGATCTTGATGAACAAGAATTAGGAGGTGTGTGGAAGAACTCAGAAGGGCTGACCAACGGGCTGGTATTTAAAACCACATCTGGTGATCAGATCAAGTTCAATCCAAAATACAATGATCATGCGGTGTCGCCACAACCAATCTTGGAAGAAGAAGGAGAGGACGACAACGATGATGATGATGATGATGACGACGACGAGGATTCAAAGATGAGTATCAAGTTGAGAACAGGCTCCATCTCACAGTATCCACCTAGTTTCAACTCTACGCAGAGTGGTGGTCATTCACAAAACCAGCGAATGCCTAATTATAGAAGAATGTCACATACGCTCCAATCTCCTGAAGGCCCTGAGCAGAATGGTGGCAGTGTTAATGGCGGGTTCCTAGATACTCCGCTGAAGAACAAGACCAATGGACAGAATTCTATCAACAGTGTCATTACAGGTGAAGAGAATAAAGATTCTAGTGAAATCGTAAGCCCTCGTGATGAAGAGGATGATGGTACAGTTTTTGGCCTAATGGACTAAAGTCATATATGTTGTTTGTTGCTTCTATTGTTTTTCTTTTGATTATTGTTATTGTTATTGTTATTGTTACTGTTGTTGTCTTCCTTCTCATTGTTTGCATCTTTCGTCATCATTTCCTCCACCACACCGACTGACATGGTGGTTTTGTTTAAGAGGATTTGTTCTTTACAATATTTGGTGTCTTTCCCTCTTTTGCCTTGCTTTGGCTTTTGCTTTGTGGTAAGAAAAAAAAAAGTTCTAACTGGTTTTATTTTTTTTTGTTTTTCTTTCCTCTTTGGGTGCTAAATCAAAATTATTTAATCTCTCATAAAGTACTTCACAATGAATCACAAGTATATTTCGTTATAAAGATGTTAAATAGTAAAGTAAACATAATAATATAAAAAAAGGGGTTCATACAAACAGAAATAAATCCGACAAATAAATAAATAAAAACCTGGAGAGTCGAGGTAATGATGATGGGCAGGAAAAAAAACTTTGAACCAGTCAAAGCAGGTTATCAAGACCCCGTAATAGCTCATATTCACACTTAGTTGAATCCCTCCTCTTGGGCAATGATTTGCAAGGCCAGTTTCTTGGAATAGTATCTGCACAATGCCAAGTTACCACCCATGAACCAGAAATTCTCATGACCAGATGGTCTCCAAATGGCATTAAACTCGCCTTCTTGGTCCAAATCCCAAACTGGCTTCAATTTATCCGCAACCTTGTCGCCAAAAATGTTGCGAGCAGTGTCCTTCATGTTGGAGTAACCAGTAGCTTTGACAATGATGTCAATGTCATCAATCACAGTGCCATCGTTGAACTCGACCGAGCGCTCATTGATCGACTTGACAGTCGAGTTCTTGACATCAATCTTACCATCAATAATCAACTTTGAGCAGCCAACGTCAATGTAGTAACCGGAGCCACGTCTGTAGTACAATCCGAACAAACCTGTGGCACCCATACCTGCATTGGTTTTGAACCCCTTGCTGGCCAAACCTTTCATCAAGTCGGCATCGAGCTTGGACGAGGTACGGTACTGTTGCTGCATAACCAAGTTGGTCAAAAAGATTGGACACGAGTGCGAAATCAGATCAGCAGTGTCAATGTCTGGACCATCCTCGTCATAGACGCCCTTCACGTTAGTGGCAACCCCATAGTGCGAGGAAATGACACAAGTCGATGATCTTTGCACCATGGTGACTGACTTGGCACCTTGCTCGTGGAAATCTTGGCAGATATCATGTGCAGAGTTACAAGCACCGATAACAAGAGCCTTCTTGCCAACATAGTTTGCTCCAGAAGTGTGCTTGGACGAGTGCACAATCTCACCTTGGAACTTGTCCTCGCCTTCAAACTTTGGAACGTTTGGTTCACCGGAATGACCAGTGGCGAACACCAAATGCTTTGGACGGAGCTTCTTGATTTCATTGGTCGAGTTGTTGGAAACGGTGATCTCCCAAGTCTTGGTCACATCGTCAAACGAGGCACCGTTAACAGTGGTGTTCAGCCAAATGTTTAACTCCAAAATCTTAGCATAACACTCCAAAAAGTTGGCAAACTGGTCCTTGGAAGAATAAATTGGGGAAGTTTCAGAGGTGATGTAAGGCAGCTTGTGGTAGTAGAATGGGTCGTGTAGAGACAAGAATTTATATCTCTTTCTCCAGTTGTCACCAATTCTCAAGTTGGACTCGACAATCAAGACATTGTAACCGAATGACTTCATACGGGCAGCCAATGTCAAACCTGATTGCCCACCCCCGACAACAACTGCCAACGGTTGGTGATCCTCCTTGTAGTCTTGCTCCTCAAATCTCTGCTCCAGCCAAGTCTTTCTATGGACATTCTCGCCGTGGGTGGTACCGTTCAGTCTCTTTCTCCCCACACGCTCAGGGACCGAGGAGAACTCATCCAACCCAGTGTAAATAGTCAAAGCCTTCAAACCAATTGGGGCCTCCTCGTCCTTGACGGAAACCAACTTGATGCTAGCACGGCCATTACCATACTCGGTGGAGTACCTCATGTACAAGGTGATCCACTCAACAGGTACGCCATTGTTGGATTTAGCATCGTGGACAGTCTCAAGTATGACACCAGTAGGAGCTCTGTAGTCAGCAGACTTGTCCAGAACAAACTCGCCAATCTTGTCGACAGATTTGGACACCTGTTCCCTAATCTTATCAGGCCCGATAAAGTCACGCAGGTCCAATTGCAAGCCCAGGTGGTCTTTCCAAACAGAGTGTGGCAACAAGAACTTGTCCAACGCGGATGGATCCGTCTTGACCGAGGCAAGTGCGCTGTTGAACTCCGATAGCCAGCCAGTGGCAAGAGAGTTCACATCATGGTGCTTAATGTTCTCTGGATCAGGAGTGTACTGGCCATAAATGCGCTCAAGTGGAATGTTCTTGTCAAATGCGTGCTCTTCATACGCTGGATGAATTTCGTCAATACCTGGAAAGACAGACATGGTGGTTGCTATTGCTATTGCTATATATGCTTTGTCCCTATCAATTGGGGCTTCTAGTCAAGAGATAAACTAGTATTTATACCCTGAACATCTCAGTGGGGCTCCTTTCGGTGTCCACCATTAATGTGTGATTCACTTTTAAAGTCCTCCCTCCACATCTTTGCATTCTTTGCCTCTAACCGCCCGGCCCGCTTTTTTGGTACAAAGAGCGGAAAATCACAAAGAGGAGTAAAAATCCGATCTGTGTCCCGTACCAGGCTTTTTTGACAAACCCGTTTGCCGCGGATTTGTCACCAAGCGAGGAGAGAAAACAGGGGAGGAAAAAAAAATTAAAAGTGTCACATTTCTCCACATTTCCTCCCTCTCAGCGATGTTTTATACGAGCAAGTGTTGTTTAGTTTAGTCAAGTGCATGTTGGGTCTGAGTAACAGCCATCACCACCCACACACAGATGCTTCGGAGTTGGCGAGAATGACACACAATCATACGTATGAGATTGGTCATATGAGTCTGTCGGAGTGATGACACTCAAACTGCTTGTGTACAGGTTTAGATAGATGGTGGTGGTTTATCTATTTTTACATAAAGCCATTGTTGGTGTATGCCATTGGCTTCATCGGTGGGTGGGGTACCGCATCGAACTGCTTAAATGCCATTTCAAACATCTGGGTCTGCGGGTTACGGGTCACGTTGATCAGGGCACCCTTGTTTCCAGTGCTATCGCAATAGTTTGGTGCACTGAAGATTGTGATGAGGTTCCCATCGTGCTCTTCGGAATAGCCTTCCATTCTCACCTCGTGGGATCTAATCACCTTTTTGATTCCATTTCTCTCAATGAAACGTTTTGTAATGTCTGGCCCGAATTGTACGCCAATGCCTCGTTTACTCATCCCATACCCAGGCTGGTCTTGCGGATCCGTCCACAAGAGCTCCATCTCGTTACCCTCCTTTGGATTGTCCTGCTTTTGCAAAGTCTTCTTCAGGTCAACCAGTTCAACCTCCTCGTTGGATAACAACCCACCGTGCATAATCAGGTATTCGTTGTTCAACAGCGTGATTAATGGTAGTTCAGTAAAGGATTTTTGAAACATCTTGAACACGTTCTCTCCATATTTATACTTACACTCGTCCTCAAAACCATACAACTTGTTCATGTCCTTTGTTTCGTGGTTACCCCTGTTCAAAAAGATCTTGTTTGGGTACAGCACCTTCAATAAGTACAACAGGATGATAACTTCGCACGACCAACTGCCTCGATCAACGAAGTCACCATTGAAAAGGTATGAATGCGTTGGGGACACAAGTCCGTTCGTTTGGAAAAAGTTGATCAAGTCATAGAACTGGCCATGCACATCACCGACAATGGTGAAAATTTCGTCATCGTCCTGCTGGATCTCCTTATACACCGGCTCCTTTTGCAGAATAGTGTACACCTTCAACAACAGCACCAGTATAGTTCTCTTATTAAGTTTCTGGCCCTCCTTGAACCAATCAACAAACTTCCAGACCAACAACTCATCCAGATTCTTAATGTCAATCTCTTTAACACCTTGCTCGTTTTCGACTATGTCAAACTCCAACTGGGGACCCTCGCGCTGCTTCTGCCCCTGCTGTTGCTGATCGCTCAAATAACTCGATGCATACTTCTCTACTTTGAACAGATCATCGTCTGCATCCTCCATTCTAATTGCCTTTTCAAATGCAAACCTTCTTTCAATCTTAATCACACTCTTCAATAAATTTCTGGATGCAACATCCTCCTTCTGGTTCAAAATCGCCTTGAGATCCTCTTTCGACTCCTTGAACTTGAACAGTTGGTAGTTCGCCAATGCACGTCTGTAGTAACTCTTTAGGAATTTCGGATCCAATTCAATGGCTTTCGTACAGTCTATTATCGCAGAACCATACTGTTCGATTCTGAGCTCAACCTGAGCCTTGTTGGAGTAATACACCGCATTGGTCGGATCGAGTGAAATCGCCTTCTCGTAGGATGCGATAGCCTGATCGAACTCGTGGTTCTTGAGATGGGCGTTACCTTCCAGCTTATACTGGTCAGCCTCAGTATTTGTCATTTTGATCTTTAACTTGAACCCAACAACAACAACAACAACAACAACAACAACAACAGCGAAAGATAGAGCGATTACGAATTTTTGTTTTCAGATTTGGAAAAGATTAATTTTTCACTCTGTTCCGTGGTGTACGGATGTGTATATTCTCGTTATTGTTTTTTTTTATCTATTTATGCCTGTTTTATCTGGAAAGACAAGCAAAGCAAGTCAGCCAGAAAATATACAGAAAACGACAACACATGAGCACAGACCAGCTGCAACTCGACAAGCAACGTGTAGCATTGCTACTGAATATCAACACATTGCTGATTCAGAAATCAGTAGTGATACAGCAGCAGATGAAGGCAAATCCAGACCAGTCGGCCCCACAGCCCCAAAAGTTGTATGATTTGATCCAACATCTGCTGAAACGTCTGCATTCGAACTTGACATGCATTGGAGAGCTCAGCGAAAGACAGAATGGTATGTCTGCAAGGCCCACTGATCAGAAGAAAGTTGTGTTTCCATCTATTCTGAACCCGCCGCCCGAGTTTTTTGAGTTCAACGAGTATTACATGGCGCTACAAAAGCTGTTCCCTGAAGGTGTGGCTGTATTAACACAGAGAATCAAACAACAGATGAATGCGATGCCTCCACAACAACAACAACAACAACAACAACAAAGGGGTGCAGGACAACAGCAATTCTGGTGATAATGGTGGTATAAAATGAATATGCACCAAAGGCTATACCTAAACGATTAAAGAGCAGTACCGTAGTACTATCCAGATGATACTGGGGGAATAATGGCAATCTCATTTCCATCTTCCAACTTTATATCAATCGAATCCACGAGCAGCTTGATTGCATCTGCGCTGATGTCTTGAGGAACATCAGGGAGATGCACGTACTCCAACTCGACAGTGACTCCACAACTGCGTAGCACAAAAACCAGGAACTCATCACCGTACTTCTGTCGCAAGTGTCCCAAAACAGCGCTCATACTGGGAACTCCTTGTAGTTGCACAGTTTCGGAAGCTGCACCGATCATTGCCTTCGCAGGACCGTAGTACTCCACCGTGATGATCACCATGCTTCTCCAGCACCTTGAGCGATAGAGAAATTAAGAAAACATATCTAAGAATATTTTCGCGATTTCTCTGTAAGAATAAATGTGTGTTTAATATGATGATGTTGGTAATAAAGATAAGAGATGATCGTGATCGACCATAGTTGTAATGAGGTGAGAAACAAACAGACAAACAACCAAATACAGAAAGAGCAAACACCGGTATATAAAACATATAGACAAACCCAACATTTTTTTTGCCATTAGTACTTTCATATTTTTAACCCCATCCAAAACCTGCGCCAACAAATGACCTTTTCTTGGAGACAAAACAAAAGGCGAAAAGGCGAAAACCTACTTCGGGGTTATACTTTGGATCCTGTACTGGTTTAGGTAAAAGCTAAACATCCATATTATTATATTCGCACAACAGCCTACTAAGCACTATATACAGCCTCTACCCTACTTACTGGCGGCTTTGCTCACAGTTACCGAAGTCCATCCCCTGCAAACCGACCGACAGCCGATCACTTTACTGATGACCCGACCAACGGCGGATGGGGGACCTCGGTTGTTGTTGTTGCTATAGATATCTTGGAAAAAGAAAAGAAAATAAGCTAATAAACTGGCAATGTATTCCGAGGGCAGATGCAGCAGGGCGCGGGCGGGCCGAATTGCCTCCTTTTGCTGTAAGAAAAAGCTTGACTTTGCTGTAAAAGGGGTGAAACTTAACTAAAAAGTCAAAGAAAAAAAAAAACAAGGCGACACAGTCAGGCGGCTAGCCACAAGGGCTTCTAAACACACAATATGCGTGACACTCTGTTGTAGGTGATGCTTTTGGTTGTTATAGTGGTGATGCCTAAAAAAAACCAACTCTCCCTCGTATCAATTACGGCGGCGGCTGCTGCTGGATATTCTCTTCTGAAACAGCAGCTTCTCCAAAATCTTTGTGTTTTTTTTTTTTCTCAATTTTATCGCAATGACGTATGTCTATCAACAACAACAATACCAGAAAAAAAAAATTCCAGTTAAACATTCTTTTCTCAGCAATGGCCCTCTGCTTTCTTTCGACTTTGTACATTCACATTATTACACCTACACTCACATACACTCCACTCATTAACACAAACACTCGCACTTACTCGCCTCTTCTTTTTTGCTACAAGAAGTTGCCGTCATTTAATAAATAAACCCTACATATATATACCTAACTGCCTGTCGTTCACTCTGAAAAGCTAGGCTGAGTCCCATTTGGCGACCTATAACATCATCATCATCATCATCATCATCACAAAATGCTAAAACAGTTAGAGTCTGCATCACTATTTATCCTCAAGTTCATTGTGTCATTCTGCAATGCTGGGCTCAATGAGCGCAACTTCCTCACACTACCACTGAACTTTGCGAAAAATTTCAGTCCTGTCATTATATGGCTTACCCTCTTCAAGAATGCTGGCCTGATACCCAACGAAATCAGACCTCACATCAACGTTCGTTTGGCTTATGACTGGGATCTGGTTGTGTTTAGCAAGTCATTCTTCCTGGTCTGGTTGCTCATTTCGGTTTCCTTTACTGCGTTGTGGTACTATCTGGTACAGAAGTTCTCGTTCAAACTGAACAACCCACTCAAAACTTTGCAGAGTTCCCTTGATATCGAGTATAACCCAATAGAACTCGTTAAGTTTATTGATATCACCAAAAACGACGACTACGACTACGCAGACAATAGAATCTTTCAAGGTGCCGATGCTGATGCTGATGCTGATTGGAACATGGCAGTCAGCACCTCTGATTCGGATAACTCTGTTGATTCTTCAATGGAGAGTCCGCTACCAACCATACCAATAAAAATCAGCAAGATGACGAGGACAAGCCAACTCATTGCCGTGCCGTTTCTATTCTTTCTCATCTGGCCAGTCCTGAACCTGGATAACTATTTTGCAACACCGCTATCCACTCCAAAGGATATCTTCGCATGGTTCTTTTACGTCGTTGGTCATATTACATTCCCTATCCTCACTGCTGTCTGGCTCTATGTCTTCCACCAGCAAGGTGCGCTAAGAGACTTTTCATTTGCATTGGGATTGCAGAACATTCTCGGCGTCCTGACCCACTTGGGATTCCCTAATGCATCACCTTGGTTTATTCATCTCTACGGTCCTGATGCTGAAGCTAACTACGATATGCCAGGGTATGCTGCAGGTCTGACAAGAGTTGATATGGCATTGGGAACCCACTTGCATTCCAAGGGTTTCCACAAGTCTCCAATTGTCTTTGGTGCTTTACCATCCCTCCATTCGGCTATGGCATTCCAAGTGTGCCTTTTTGTGTTATATTATTCACGTTCATTTGTTCTTCGGTGTTGCGGATTGGGTTTTGTTGTCGTTCAGTGGTGGGCTACAATTTACTTGGACCATCACTTCAGATTGGACTTGATTGCCGGCGTGGCATACTCACTCTTTGCATTTGCTTGTATCTACCCATTGATTCTGCGCGACGAAGCCAAATTCATTAAGGCTAGATTTATGGGTGATTTTAATAACGGATCTACTTTTGGTATGAGAGTGTTCAAAAAGAACAAGAGAATCCAAAGGTTTTTTGATCCATATAGATGATCCTGATACCATATATGCATATGTAACTTAATTATTAATAATATTTGGTCAGAACCAAAATTGTATGAAGAAAGCTTTTAAGCACGGTGTAGGATATACCTGTCTAAATAGTACCTGAAGTGACCATGCTGCTCAATCTTGATGGCCTTCTTGTTCTGAATGAGGTACAACATCTTATTCTCTTCCCTTTCAAGGAACTCAACTTGAAGCATCAAGTCATAAAACTGGCTGAATAACTCAACCAGCTCCGCCTCTCGTTGCTTCTCCTCATTGCCTGTATTGTACGGATCAGTGTATCTCTTGTACCCTTCAATCAAATCATTCTGATAAAACTCAAGCAACTTCAACAGCACATCGTACTTGATAATTTGAATTTCACTAATTTGCAACTTCATGTAGAGGTACTCGCCATTCAACTTGTTATCCAAATGGTCGGTCTGCTCCAACAGCCCTTCCTGTCGCTTAGCGAGTAGAAAGTACCTATTGTACTTCCTCGTAGCCCTTCTCAAGTTGCACTCAACCTTTTTCTTGTCATGAAGTAGTTTACTCAGCACCCAGTCATCACCAACAAGTTGATACTCGCCTTCTCTAAAACAAGAAGAAGAAGAACCAGTGGTGCTGTTATCCCTCCTCTCCATGGTGAAAACTTCCTTACTCCAGAACATGGGACTCTTCAATATCGGATTCACAGAGTACCTAGACGTGGCACTGTTCTTCTGGTCAAATGACACGGCAACCCCATCATTGGCAGTGAGAATGCTGTCTCTGTATGTACCATTGTGCAATTTCTCAAAGAGTGATGAAGTCGCTTTTGTTAGTTTCTGGCCACTTGGGAACGCTATTCCATGGTGGCTTTCACCGGTTAACGGGGACGTTGGAAGGCTGTAGTCGTCTGTTTCAACGGAGGTTGCCATTGCAAACGTGACTTGAAAGCTCTCAGTGCGATGAAAGTATTCGCAAACTTGGTCTTCTTCTTATCTGTCATTTATCACATTTTCTGTTTGTGACACAAACAGGCAAAAAAAGATTGAGAATATACAATACAACAATAAACAAGAGCAACCTTTCTTTTATATCATTTTTTCTGTTCCAGGCTTTCAAACGCCTCCTCCAAGATTCTCACTGTGTGGAAAACATCCTCGAAAGAGTTGTAGAGTGGAACTGGGGCGAATCTGATGACATCTGGTCTTCTTTCATCGCAGATAACGCCATGCAGGTTAAGGTAGCTATTGATCGCTTCCATCACGCCTTCGCTATCATTGGATGTG
Source organism: Barnettozyma hawaiiensis (assembly GCA_003706665.2). Lineage (NCBI taxonomy): Eukaryota > Fungi > Ascomycota > Saccharomycetes > Phaffomycetales > Phaffomycetaceae > Barnettozyma > Barnettozyma hawaiiensis. The sequence goes on along the minus strand of PPLY02000001.1, from coordinate 67,488 downwards.
CGAGGAAAGAACAGCACTGAAAGCTGTGCACCTCTCTGCTCTGGGTCTTCTGGTGTTAGGATCGTGAACTTGGCACTGTTTACACTATCAGCAGTTGACGGAGAATGGTAGTATTTGGATGCAACAAGGAGTTTCCATAGATATCCCGTCAACGCCACCGACTTTGCACGGAGCTTCTCGATACCACCTTTTGAATGTATCAAATCCAATGATGACTTCACAGACACCACGTCAATCACGCTAGGGTTGGATTGCCTGTAACCAAGGGCACCCTGTATGGGCTCAAACTTCTCCAGCATTTGAAATCTCTTGGTAGAGTTGTTACCCCACCATCCAGCAAGTCTAGGTTTGAAGTCCGATGCTGAGTCGTTGTGCCTCTCGTGGATGAAGATACCTGAGATACCACCAGGGCCAGAGTTCAGGTATTTATAAGAGCACCAAGTGGCAAAATCAACATTCCATTCATGTAGCTTTAGGTGCACGTTTCCTGCAGCGTGTGCTAGATCCCAGCCGCATAGAACGCCTCGGTCCTGTGCAAACTTGGTGATCCTTGCAATATCAAAGAACTGACCAGTGTAGTATTGGATCCCGGGCAAAAGTACAATGCACAATTCATCCTTGTGCTCTTCTATCGCCGCTAGTATATTTTCAGTCTTCAAGTAAGTGTCCCCGTCCTTTGGTTCTAGTTGAATTAGATGATCCTCAATGTTAACTATGCTCTCCATATACGTTTGTTTCAGCTTGATCTGATTATAGAACGAGTAGTAATCCGATGGGAACGAACCCTTTTCAAACAAGATCTTGGTCTTCTTACCCGTAGGTTGGTAAAACGCAGTCAATAGGGCATTCAAATTCGCTGTCAGGGAGCCCATGACGGCCACCTCGGACTCCAAAGCACCCACCACTGGTGCCAACAGGTGCACCAATGGCAAGTCAATATCAACCCATGACGTCTTCCCATCAACAGAATTAGCACCGGGATGTCTGAAGTGTGACTCAACAGCACGGTCAGACCAAGCATCAAGCTCATCGTTGATATACTTACGTGTCTGTTTCGGCATCAGCCCTAGACTGTTCCCACAGAGATATATCACCTCTTTATCTGCATGATCAGTGGGGATGTCTAGCGACTTGAAAGTTGGAATGTTGAAATCAGACTGGTAAGTCGGCCACTCTTCGTCAAGCTGTGTGCATTCCTCAGTCATGTTTTCTTTTCCTTCCATGTGAGACCAGTAGTCAGTTACCAATGGCCCGCCCGATCAATGGTCAGTGGAAAGGCTGTTATGGATTTGTTGGTCCGGCTGCTGACATAATACAAAAACATCAATACCGGGTAACGGCAAACGATATATTGTTAGCTTCACTACTCACAAACACACAATCAAAGCACAACTTCTTGTAGGCATACACCCACACACACATACACAATGGGCTCAAGAAGTGTCACATTCTGCCTGTCTGCTGATATCAATGTCCAATTCAAGGTGAAGATTGCGTCCTTGGAAGGCTCAATGGAGCTTCTGAAGGACTCAACAAAGATAAAGGATCCCTCATCTCTGAAGAAACTCTCCAATTATACAACTAACTCTGATATGTTCGTCTCTGTGTCTGCAGTGCACAACAATGAGCCGCTGACACTGCCAGTTGTCACAGCGTACACTTCATTTAGAACCTCAAGAAAATGGAACCAGTGGCTCTCGCTCCCTATCAATGTCAGCCAACTGCCGTTAAATGCAAAGTTGAATATTGTACTTTGGGAGTACGATGGTTCAACAGAGACTATATTTGGCGAAGCTGAGCTTGATATTTTCAATACAGAGGACTCGACATTGAAAAGGGGTCGTCAGAAGTTGAAGGTCAGACGGCCTACAGGGGACGATATGCATCATCATAATGGCAGCGTGGGATCACCACTCTCTGAAATGAACGACCTGGAGAAACTCATAAAAAAGCATGAGAATGGTGATATTGAAGCGGTAGACTGGCTCGATGCCCTAACGCTTAAGAAAATTAACGAAATAAACAAGAAGGAGCATGCCAACTCTGGGTTTGTTTTGTTCATTGACTTTCAGCAGTACGACATCCCAGTCGTGTTCAACGACTTCAAGTACCCACCACCATTAGTGCCCACTTACACCCCACATTCGGACCAGATACAATCTCAACAACACCAACACCAACAGCAGCAGCAGCAGCAACCTCGAATCTACACTGGTAGTTTCTCTACATTGAGAGTGTACGATCCTGAACAGTATATTGCTGACCCTATTGAACAGAAGTTTAGAAAACTGGAGAGAAGCCATAAAGGTGGTCCATTTGACAGGGATATTAAACCAACTGCAAAGATCAGAGATGAGCTAAACAGGATATTGGGGTACTCTTCAGTTCAAGAGCTGTCACAGTATGAGAAGAATCTTGTCTGGAAATTCCGCTACTTCTTGATCAACAACAAGAAGGGTCTTAATAAGTTGCTGAAGAGTGTAAATTTCAACGATGAGAATGAAAACCGGGAATGCTTGAAACTTGTACGGAAATGGGTGGAGATTGATGTTGAGGATGCATTGGAGTTGCTTGGGCCGTCTTTTACCAATTTGGCTGTGAGAACATATGCTGTTGGCAGGCTGAAGAAGGCACACGACGATGAGATTGAACTATACCTTCTTCAGCTTGTCCAAGCTCTTGATTACGAATCAGCAGCAATCCCAAAGAATACTGGTGTGGATTTCTCCATTGTCGAACTGGGCGAACAGTCAGTGACGTCTTCTGAGTTCAACAGCATTCTGACTCCATTGGCACAGTTCTTGATTGAACGTGGGTTATTGAATGACAGATTAGGAAGCTTTTTGTACTGGTACCTGAATGTTGCAGCCAAGGACAAACCGGGCTCAATCCATGAGAAAATCCTGGACTATTACATGAAGAACCTACCGGACGAGACTTTGGAGAAGGAGATTGGATTTGTCAACTCACTGGTTCAACTATGCACAAAGGTGAAGAACTTGAGGGATCCCATTGCGAAGAAGGTCGACTTTTTGAGGAGCATGCTTGAAACCAAGTTCAAGGCATTCCCACCGATCAAACTGCCATTGGACCCATCCGTTGAGATTTGTGGATGTATCCCTAGCAAGAGCTCAGTTTTCAAGAGTTCTTTATCGCCATTGAAAATCACGTTCAAGACAACAGATGGTGGGACTTATCCTCTGATGTTCAAGGTTGGTGATGACTTGAGACAAGATCAGCTTGTCATCCAGATCATTCTATTAATGAACCAGCTGCTTATGAATGAGAATGTGGACTTGAAACTGTCGCCTTACAAGATTCTGGCCACCGGTCCCACGGAAGGTGCGATCCAGTTTGTTCCAAACAGCACGCTCGCCAGTGTCCTGGCTGAGTACCATGGGATTCTGCCCTACCTCAGACACCACCACGCGGACCGTTCTGAGGAGCTGGGTGTTAGCTCATGGGTTATGGACAACTTTGTGAGATCATGTGCAGGCTACTGTGTCATCACATATATTCTCGGTGTTGGTGACCGTCATCTCGACAACCTGTTGATCTGCACAGACGGACACTTCCTCCATGCTGATTTTGGTTACATTCTAGGCCAAGATCCCAAGCCTTTCCCACCGTTGATGAAGCTCCCACCCCAGATCATTGAAAGTTTTGGTGGTGCTGACTCTGTGAACTATAACAAGTTTAGAAACTACTGCTTTGTTGCCTACTCCATTCTCAGAAAGAACTCCAATTTGATTCTGAACTTGTTTGAACTTATGCGCAACTCTAACATTCCCGATATTGCTCTTGAGCCAGAGGCTGCTGTCATGAAAGTGAAGGAGAAGTTTTGCCTGGATATGAGTGAGGAAGAGGCGATTATCCACTTCCAGAACTTGATCAATGATAGCGTCAATGCTCTCTTGCCAATTGTCATTGACCGTCTCCACAGTTTGGCCCAGTACTGGAGGGCATGATGGACTACACAACAACAAACTCCATTAAAATACATTATATTAATATTTATATTTATATTTATATTTTTATATACTGTTCGAGAAGATTAGTGATTCTCGCGTAAAAAAAACCAGCACGGTTCATAATGACAACAACACAAAACAAAACAAACAAATCTTCTTCTTCTTCTTCTCCCACTGCGATCAGCTCTGATACTTCCTCCTTCCATATGGTTGAGCAGCTCGCCGCATTGATTCCAGATGTTCATCTGGAGCAGCTTGTGGATATCCAGCATGTTCCTCTGCTGCTAGCTTTCCCAACGTTGCTTCTGGCATCCAACCTGATCTTTGACAAGCCAGGGAATCCAGACTTGCCGTTGGGTCAGCTCTTACCACTGACTGTCGCAGCCATCCCATTGTTCCTTGCAGCGGTGACAACAGTCCTGTACACGCTGATGACTACACAGGCGCCACCCGTACGAAAGAAGCACGGGAGCTTGTGGGAATCAAACCGGGTGCTCCTGTCCTTGTGGGGGATATTCACCTGTGCCTGGATTCTGGGCTCTGTCAGAACAGTCATGCTGTCGCTCACCCTTCTCATCAATGTCCATATGCCCTTTGTGCTTGCTTCAATCGGGTTTGACGTCGTTTCGTTGTACATTAAGGGGAAACTCCACTTTCTCCCAAGGGAGCTGTCCCACTCGAACATATACTTCATCCTCGGGGCCTACACCGTTCTGTTTTCCATCAAGGGCATCCTCAGGAACGTGGATCGTTTCACTACAGAGAACAACGTTTGGGTCGCGTTTGGTGCTGGCCTCGTGAGCGGTGCTGTCCTTCTATGGCAGATTGACAAGCTGCAGCTCAGTATGATATTCGTTACCCTCGGTTGCTTTGTTGTGATCATTATCAGCAAGATGGATATCCAGACCCTCGAGTTCAAGAAGGGATCGATCACTGCGATGGGTATAGTTTCCATCATGCTGGAGATTCTGTCGTTGAACTCCAACTACACTCAATACTACTTTCTGACATTCTGCGAATTCGCTCTCATCGCATCAACACTGCTAATTGAGGTGGATGACACTTTGTTTAAATCAGTCGACCCACTTCCTGCCAGCAGTGAGGTCAGCATCTTCAAGCAACTGTACCAGTACGAGGACACACGGGCCATCTTCTCCTTCCTGCTGCTCAACACATCGTTCATGTTTATCCAGTTCCTGTATTCTTTTAGATCCAAGTCGCTAGGTCTTCTCTCTGATTCATTACACATGGCATTGGATTGCACCTCGCTTGCACTGGGTCTCGTTGCCGGTGTGCTGGCCAAGAGAGCTCCGAGTGAATCCTTCCCATTTGGACTTACCAAGATTGAAACACTCGCTGGGTTTGCCAATGGTGTGCTCCTGATTGGCATTGTTGCTGGGATTATCGTCCAGGCAATTGAACGCATCATCAACCCAGTTAACTTGGAAAAGACTGGTGAGCTTTTAGTTGTGTCTTTCCTTGGTTTTGTCGTCAACATTGTGGGAATCTTTGCCTTTAACCACGGCCATGACCATCACTCCCATGGACACACACACACACATTCTCATGGTGATGGTGATGGTTCCAATGAGAACATGCAAGGCATATTTTTGCATATTCTAGCAGATACTCTGGGCTCCGCTGGTGTCGTTGTCTCAACACTATTGACCTCCTTCTTCCACTCAAACATCTTTGATCCAATCGCATCGCTGTTCATTGCAGTAATGATCTTTTTCAGCGCAGTCCCCTTGATCAAATCATCTGCTGCAAATTTGCTGCTCAATCTGGATGACAAGAAGGACGGACAGGTTCGTGATATATTGAACCAGATTGTCATGACCCCTGGTGTGACCGGATACACAACTCCAAGATTCTGGAACTCTCCAGATATCGCAACATCCAGTTCATTGGACCATGCTATTTCTGAATCAGTTTCTGAATCAGTCTCCAACAGGCATACTCTCCATGAACACTCTCATGAACAATCTCATGCACACTCTGAACATTCTGAACACTCTCACGCACACTCCCATGAACACTCTCAAAAGAATGACTGCACTCAAACAGAAGACTCTTGCACAAAGAGTACTAAAGGTTTCAGTCTTGTTGGTTTCATCCATATTCAGTACATGGAAGGTGAAAACTCCACCATTATAAAAAAGAGGATCCAAAAAATCTTTGAAAACCACAACATTAAGGCAATGATCCAAGTAGAGAATGAAAGTTCAAGCTGTTGGTGCAGGCTAGCAAACTAGTGAAGTCCACCACCACCACCACCAAAACTTAAGTACAAAAATGACAACAGCCCGACTAAAAACAATAAATTTATACTCATGTAGAAACACGACGAATGACTCTTTTGACACCTTCACCATTCACCACAATACGGTTCTCATTCGCAAGGGTGCTGAGCACTGCACCCATTTCCATATTCTCAACTTGGATCTGGGATTGTTCGTTGAAGTTTCTCAGCAACTGATTGTATGGAATGCTCTGTTGCACATTCTCCTCAATGAAAGTCATCACATTTCTCACAAGATCTTCCCTCAGCCGTCTCTCTGCTGAAGATTGGCCAGTTTGGACCAAGTCCAGATCAATCTTACCAGTGACTGGATCGGTCGCATAGTCCTTAAGGGCAGACTTGATCAATCTGACAGCCTCTTGGACATCACTTAGTTCAACCTCATCAGAAAGCCTCATCTTGGCATGGGCCTCGGACAGTCTGATCATACTCTCCAGCTGTCTCGTAGTAGCTGTAATTCTGCGTTCAGAACCTCTGGCATCATCACCCATCTTTCTCATCTCGACATAGGCCTTGACCAACTCATCCTTAGCATCACTAGTTAGCTTTGGGTGACAGTTTTGTTTAGCATAACTAATGTAAATAGTTAGGAAATCAATTGGGAAGACCTCTGTAGTGGATGCATTCTCTGGTCTGTCTTCTAGGTACATGGACGTCAGATGCTGTGCCAGGTATCTGTCAGTTTTATCGTCAATCTTATCCAAGATCAAGTATACAAGATCGAATCTGGATAGCAAAGGAGGTGGCAGGTCAATGTTTCTTGTTACAGGAAGATCTGGATCATATCTGGAGTTGATGGGATTTGCAGAAGCAAGAATAGATGTTCTGGCATTCAGTGTAGTAATAATACCTGCTTTGGCTATGGATATGGTTTGCTGTTCCATTGCTTCATGAAGAACAGATCTTGTGGCATCTGACATCTTGTCAAACTCATCAATACAGCAAATACCACCATCAGAGAGAACCAATGCACCAGACTCTAAAACCAACTGTTTGGTGTCAATGTCTCTGGTGATGTATGCTGTCAAACCAACAGCAGAAGAACCCTTGCCTGATGTGTAGATACCTCTTGGTGCAATCTTGTGGATATACTGTAGGATTTGAGATTTGGAAGTGGATGGGTCACCACATAGAAGGATATTTATATCACCTCTGTACTTACCACCCTTGGTGAATTTCTTGGAGGTACCACCAAACAGTTGCAAAAGTATACCCTTCTTGACATCGTCCAACTCGTAGATACTGGGAGCTAGAGATCTTGCCAAAACCTCGTACACATCTTCTCTAGAAGCTGTAGCTTTGATTTTCAGAATGTCTTCTTCGGTAATCTTTCTTGTTTCCTCAACATCCTGCGCTCTTGCAACCTCGTTTTCAATATTCAAAGAGGTGTCAATGTTTAATCTCTTCTTATCAGTCTTCTTGATGTGCACAACATCCAAATATGTCTTGAACAGGTTTTTCAATGCTCTCTGTCTTGAATTCATTCTCACTGGAGTGGATCTAAAGATACCAGTAGCTTCAATTCTGTCACCAGGTCTGACACTGTCCACAAGTTCATCGTAGGCAGACATGGAGACAGAGTGAGGCGTTTGACCATCAGGAACGTTATCCGGTGTCTCCTGGATCTTTATGATCTGCTTATCAGCAAAAGAGCATCTGTTGTGAATAATGACCATGGAGTTCGGCTGCTGGCAAGCAGGTCTAGGACAAGTTGTCGGTTCTTGGATCACACCTCTGTCAATCTCAACTGTAGTGGTATGTTCACAGACATTGCACTTGAAAAAAGCAATCTTCATATCTGGAATAATCGAAGTCAACCTCAGAACAATACCCTTAATACTGACAAGTCTATCAATGTCTTCTGGGTTCAGCTCTCTCATGTCCTTTTGAGTGGCCACATTATACGGTCTGGCTTTGTAGATTCTACCTTCAATCTCACTGATTTCAAAATCAATGTTCTGCTCTATCACCAGTGTAATCATGACATCTTTAATTGTCTGATCCATGATTGGAATAACTTCCTGTGGGTAATCTTGTAACTGGTAGTACAACTTCTTGGTTGGTCCAAAGGCAAGAAGGTTTCGGGCGTCAAGATTTAGATTGATGGTACCCAGGTTTCTCATTTCATTCAATTCATTGACATAGTACGTGTCTTCGTCGACAAATGGGTCAGGAAGCTCATTGTCCAAATCCTTTCTGTATCTCATCTTGAAGCTCATCAAGAAGTTTCGAAAGTTGTTTGAACATTCTTGAATACTCACATTGGTACCCCAAATTACTCTCACACCTTCTTCATTGTCCTCATCACCGCCACCAACTGAAGAAATACCCAAGGTGGAAGAGGGTAAGTTTGAATTATTATATCCATTTTCTGGAGCAAATCTTCTTCTATTAGAGGAGTTAGAATCAGAGTGTATATCACCTCTGACGTGTCTCAAGTTTGTATTTCTTCTGGTTGCATTGATATCGGATCTGATATCTGATCCCAGGTCTGATCTTTGAGAATCACGTTGTCTGTTTCCCACCGACGGAGAAGACGAAGAATATTGCAAAGGGGATGAAACCTCTGCACCGTACCGTCTGCTGGCTCCACTTCTCAAATCAGATCCAAGCTGGGAAGACAGATGCTGTGAAGATGGAAAAAATAAAGGCGATGACATGTCTACTGGAACAGAGCCCTGGCCCTGGCCCTGGCCTTGACCTCGAGCTGGCGCCTGGTTAGCAGAATATGAAGGGTTGTCTGCATCACTTGAAGGTGGGAAGAACAATGGGGATGAAACAACGGGATCGGGCTGACGATCATGGGAATTACTGTCACTATTTGGTGGAGATGACATTTTGTTCAATGTTTCAGCTTGTGATTTCCTAAAAAGACAGGTAAAAACAAAGATTTTAGTTTATTGATTCTTTTTTTTTTTACTTGACGCGTTCAATTAGTTTTCCGAATCGGGAAAGTGGTGAGAATAAAAAAAATACGTTATGTAAGTAATTATATAATATTGTTATATATATGTCCAAGTAAAGTGTGAATTGTATTGAACTATGGAGGTGTCGGTTGAGTTGCAACTGCAGCACTGCTCAGCTGTGTCAACATCTCTGTGTTAACTTCCCATTTACGCTCGGTGATCTTTGGGCCGACTCTTTTGGCAACCATCTCCAGCGTGTTCTTAATTGTCGCTTTGGAGTAATTTGGGAGCTGCTTTTTCAACATCTCCACCATCGTTGGGATCGTATAGTCTGACTGACTCACATTCTGAGCGAAAGTTTCGAGATCCTTTCTATTGGTGATAACCGTTTTGGGCTTCTTTGATTTTCGGGCAGTCAGATCGTCCAGTGTACTTTTTGTCGCATTAGGTGGAAGTCCCTGGTAACTGCTTGATGGATCTAACTGTACCGCATGCTCGGCAGCTGCATCCCAGTAGTTTCGCTTTGGGCATATAGGAAAATGAATGTTCTCTTTGAGAATCTCAATTCTGTACTCTTTCTCATTCTCAGATTTCCAACTCACCTTGGGTATCAATGGACCAGTAATCTTTGCTGTTGATGGGCCCGAGTCTTGCTCTAAAAAGTCATCATCAATATCTTCTTCTTCTTCTTCCTCGTCTTCCTCTTCATCATCCAAATCGTCAATATCTTCCCCTTCCCCTTCTTCGTTTTCATCACCTTCGTCATCAAAATCATAAAATATCTGTTCGTATTCTTTGAAAGGATCAAGTGCCAGGTTCTTCTCCACGGGTTTGGTGTACGTACCATAGTATGGCTTGAAATTCTCATAAAACTTAATAAATTTCATTGCCATTGGTGTACCCTCAAGTTCATTCTCGTACACATACTGAGCAGTGACAGAGCTGGATTCCTGTTGGGACTTCGGCAGAACTTTCAACCACTCAAGGGAATCAATCACTGGGGTTTCTGGTTTAGCGTTTGAATTCAACCCTAGCGTTGAGTCCAGGTTGAGAACAGAGGTTTCAAGGTCCAACGTAGAGGAACATGTCGTATTCAAATGGAAAAGAGTTGTTCCTTCCTTGATGTAGAAGTCATTGAATGTTCTCGCAAAATCAGATACGTGAAGGTCATTATTCTTTTCAATGCTGCAAGTCTCTAGTGTATCCACCAGAGTGCTTTTGATCACAGTCTTAGCTCTGAAGAAATTTGATATGTGAAGTTTCTGTTTCTCTTTCAATTTTGCATCTTCCTCTTGCCTCTTTAGTTCTTCCAATTTCCTGCGTTCTTCCTCCTTCTTTAGTTTCTCTTCAAGCCTTTTGCGTTCACGCTCATCTTTCTCCTCCTGTTTCTTGCGCTCTTTTTCTTCCTTATCTTCTATTTTCCTCCTTTCACGTTCTTCCTTTTCCTCTCTTTTCTTTCGTTCACGCTCCTCCTTCTCCCTCTTTAGGTGTTCTCTCTTCAATTCATTTTCTTTCTTGATCCGTAGTCTCTCCTCTTCTTTCTTACGCTTCTCCTCTTCTTTCTCATGTCTCCTTTGTTCTTTAAAATTTCTTTCCAGTTCCTTTGCTCGTTCACGTTGCTCCTTCTCCAAATGTTTCTTCCTTTGTTTTTCCTTCTCTTCTCTATGCACTTCCTCATTAAGGCAATCTTCTGTTGTGTTAGTTGTTACCTCAGGACAGATATACTGTGTTGCAGGTGTATTTTCTCCTGCTTCCATTGACATATCATTCTTCTCAGATGAATCCGATGTCTTGAGTCTATCATCCTTAACAGCAGGCTCAAAAGGTATCTCACTGACTTTCCCAGTAAACTTTTCAAATTCTGCTCTGCTCAAAACGTTCACATCATCATCATCATCATCATCATCATCACCACTTTCAGAATCAATCATTGTGACTTCAATCCCGCGGCTATCTTTATCACTGTCATCTCTCGTTTCAATTATGGGCACCTCCTCCATCACCACCACTTTAACTGTTTCTGTTTCTGTCTTCTTCAACGGGGACGAAGACGGTTTGATTCTCCTTTGCATCATAGCAAGCACATCGATTCCACCCGCCATAATAGAGATTTGTTGCTGTTGTCCGTATTTCAGAAATCTTCGTGTTTGTGTTTGTGTTTCGTGAATTCAAATCACAAGACGCGTTTTTGACGAAAATCGCGAAACGGAAGACCTATTGAGTTTACGTAATCGAACGTAGCGTGAATGGATGGATGGATTGGCCCAGGAACGAAATCTAAATCATTGTCTCTGTGGAGAGTTAGGAGGCTGCGAGATGTCGATAGGTGAACATGTACAAGACTCTGTTGGGATATTCACATCCACCGAGATCCAGTCCAGACTTGAAGAGATTCAACAAGAGGAAGAACAGAGGAATTCAATCAGCATATTCAACAGATTTGTCCACTCTGAGCAGCTCAGTAGAAGCACACACAGCGCATCACGAGAGTCCCAAAATAAACGAAACGTTCCCAAACAGATATCAAAGACTGGCAATTCAACTAAATCAAAAAAGATCAAGATGTCAAACACTCAAAGACTGGTGACCATGATTAGTGGAAAGCCACAAAAGCTTCGACATCGTCAACAACCACACCAGTGCAACAAGATTGTCAAACCAGAGTGCCCAGACCCAGCTCCTATGAATGATGATGACCATAACGATGGTATTCTACTGAATGCAAGACACTGGCGAGATTTGAAGTTTTCCTTTAATGTTCATAGGTTTAGGGAGGAGGATACTCAAGTTGGGACAACAGTTGGAGGCAGCGCTTCCACATTATTTGAAATGGCCAACTCGATACCAGAGCATGATGATTATCACCATGACCTCCTGTACACTGACAGGATTGAGGCTGGTGCGCAGCACCACAACCTCAATGAGCTCGAGCCACCACTCACCCTATCACAACTATTACAGAAGGAGGAGTTTGCCCCAGCAGCACCAGCCACACAAATATATGGTGATGATGTTCATGAAGTCATTGTCATATCTGACTCTGAAGGGGAAGAGGAGCTTATTCCAATGCCGGAAACACATACTATACAGATATTTGGATCACTAAACATGGAGTTGGTAGAGGATTGTCCTCACAACGTGAGAATAGTGAGAGTACCTAGGAAAACTCCGAGCAGGGGGGCTATAGAAATCCCAGACTCTGAGGCAGAATATGATAATGATGACGATGATGACGACCACGACCAGTTTCTATTAGAGATAAGACGAATGTGATGGATAATCAAAACGAACAAAAAAGTCCGTTTACTTGTGTGCCCCTTACCAAAAAAGTTGTATAAGCAAAACAAAACAAAACAAAACAAGTAAATTTTGAAGAAGCGCCGCTTTTCCTTCCAGACAGACACTTCGCATCCGCTTCCTATACTATTCGAATATGGACCCGGTTCACACAACTCTTAATGGCTGTGTCACTTCATTGGAGCTATCTACACATCTGCTATCGAACTCCCTTTCGCAACTCGATACTCTAATGGCCGATTTTCAGAGACTACCGCATGTTCTACACCAAAACAAAATCTTCACCATCATCCCTGAATTTGAACTGACTCAGGCCAAGGGGACAATACAGACAGAGATCAGTCCAAAACTCGAAAGATTAGTTAAACTGATAAGAACGAAGATTGGCAAACTGGAGCGCCGCATAGATGGGATGAAGATGAAGATTCAGTTAAATGAGGTGAGAATTGGAAATCTTGAACGTGATGAAGCGGAGAAGCAGCGACGCGGGAGGGAACAGGAAGGTGATATGGAGGGAACTGAGGAAGAGTTGGAAAAGCTGAAGATATTGCGGTTGAAGAAGGAAAGATTGAGATACAAGCTGTCCAGTCTGGAGTTGCAAAACCGAAAGAGAAGGCTGTCTATGAGCAGCAGCAGCGGTTTGATAAGGTGATATTGGATATATGAATGTATGTATTTCTATAACATAGTTATGCTCAAGTTATTGTACATCTTGGACATCTGGTGTTCCAAGTACTTGATTTTCGTCGAGATACTCAACAAGTTCGGATCCTGACAATGAACCAAGGAGTTCTCCATTTCAATCACCACAATGTCCTTGAAAGTAACACCCCTCGTCAGATAATCATGCACATCAAACTTGCTGAATCCCAGAGCGTGTTTTAAACTCAAACCAGTACGGTTGTACTTTTCAATGATCTCGTTAATCGTAATCTTGTGGTGTTTAATATCCTCTCGCAATGTGTCAATCAGACTCCTGCCATTAGTGACAGCGTCCCATGGCGAATGGGTAACTTTATGGAGGGACTTGCACTCGATAGAGAGTTCCCCATTCAACAAAAAGAAGTCAACAGTGACTTTCTCCTGGTACTGAGCCAAGTTTGATGATTTACTCTGAAACAAGTCGTCCAAGGTGACAAAGTGCTTGGGGAACATGAGGTCCTCAGATGGTTTGTTGAGCACGTTGTTGCACTGGATCAGAAGCTGTAGAACACTATTCATTCTGTTCTGAACTACCTCAGCCCTCTCGTGCTCTTCGTTCTCTTCGTGGTCGAGTTGATGTTGCAGCCAAACAACCTCATGTGTCACTTCTTCAATCAGATCCAATAGTCTCTGTAACTGTGTGAGTGGCAGCTTCCTTTGTAGCTGGAGTGCCAACTTCTTCCCCATCGTGGGAAGATCAAGCACAATAGTGAGGTCTGTGATATCCAGACCAGTTCTCGTGAGAACACCTTTCACGTGTTCTGTCCTGGCTGATGTGATGGGGAGTTTGACTGGTGTGTGCGATGTCAGCAGCCGAGAGCACAGGTCGAGCGTCTCTAAAAGCTGTGGTAATTGAGGAGATATGATCTGATGCAGCAACCAGTGCCTTTCTCGCTGCTGAACCTCAACTTCTTCCTCTTTTGTCATTGGACTGTGTGAACTCAACGACGAATTAGAGGCTTTGGTGATTGCGCTGTTCTTAAAAAAAATGCATTGGTGGGGAAAGAAAAAAAACATACCACCAAAGCAAAAATACCCTACAAGAAACCAGCAGTCTGAACGAACAATGTTGGCTTCGCGGAGTATACAGGCCTTGAGAAAGGTGTCGCAACATCAGCAGCAGCGTCATTTTCTGATTGCCACGCTTGCTGCTCTCACCAACTCTTCATTTGTCAAAGACATTCAGCTGGCTGATCAGATGGAGGACCTCACCCCAAAGAAACACACATCCTCAGCTCCAACCAAACCACCAGCAGATTTAGTGGGAAAAGCAGATGGTACAGTATCTCTTTCAGGGGTAGAGAGAAGCGTCCTGTTTGTAACATCGGGGGTGTTGGCATTCCTACACCCTGAAGTGGGTCTCAATATCAACAACTTTGGAGAGGCGTCTTCTTTTGACTTCATTCTCAAAAGAGTAAGAGACGAAATGCTTGAAAGTAGAGATGGCCGTTATCTTCTTCGCCACAAGCCACTGCTCAACCCAGAGACGGTTCCTGTTGAGAAGTTGAAAGCCCTTCCGGAGAACACGTTGGGATACCAATATTACAAGTTCACCCAGAATGGCGATGCGAGAGCCCCAGTACGCTTCATCCCTGACCCAGAGTTAAACTATGTGTTCACGCGCTACAGGCAAATACATGACATTGTCCACATTCTAACTGATTCGAAGATTGACCTGGCTGGCGAGCTTCCTGTCAAGGCATTTGAGTTTGGCAACACGGGATTGCCAATGACTGGCCTCGCGTGTTTTGCATACCTTAAACTCAGTCCAAAGCGAAAGGCCAAAGTGAATATGGTTGACAGTTATCTGAACGGACTCAGTGCGAAGTCACTTGTCTCAGTGAAATGGGAGGAAATGTGGGAGAAGGATGTTGACGAGATTAGGAAGGAGATGGGTATCAATATTTAGCCTTAGCCTGTATATATAATTACGAACAAGCAAAGATTGCTAGACTTATAAGTTTTCACTGTATGACAGTATACACAATATGTGTTACTACATATTATCCCTGAGCCAAATCCCGAAATGCACACCGGCAGGACGCCGTCTGAATACCGTCTGAGTATTTTATACCCCCGAGCTATTTGTTGGTTGGATTCTCTTCTGATGTGAAAAATATTTACATTCCCGAGAGCTCTTGGCTTTCCAATGATGGAATCTGTGGAGTCTTTTGACTCTATTTGGCTCTACAGCATGAGCATAATCACAGTATAGCGTACACACACTCATACCGTGATCCCCGATGGACACAGCCAGACAGCTAAATGAAGGCTCTGTTACAGAATATATACGTCTCAGCCCCTCATCAACATGCAACTCTTCCGCAACTCCATAACCGAATAAAATCACATACAGTACCATTTCTTTGATCACCGATATATATATATATATGTTCCTAGGTCTCTGATTCCTGAAGACCCACCAGCCGTACCCATAAGGTGGACACACACACAGAGAGAGAGAGAGAGAGAGAACCCCAGATGGAGCAGCAACTGAGCAATCTTCTCATACGTCTACAAGTTCCCTACAGTGAAAGAGACACTCTATCAGTCCTTAAGAATCCAGATCTGCTCCCTATTCCAGCAAGCCAAAGAACATGGGGGTTCTGGTCCAACTTTGCGTACTGGGGTATCATTTCTTTCAGTATGGGCACATGGATCTCTGCATCGTCATCGCTGTCTCTTGGCCTCAGTGTCGGTGAGATTCTTCTTGGTTATATCATTGGTGATATTCTAACCATTCTACTGACACTAGCGAACTCTGGACCTGGAGTTGACTGGCATGTTGGTTATACACTGTGTCAACGAGTTAGTTTTGGGATTTATGGGTCTGGGCTTGGGATACTTGTGAGGGTACTGCTGAGCGTTGTGAATTACGGCTCCAATGCCTGGTTGGGTGGCCTGAGCGTCTCATTGTTGTTCAGTGCATGGTCTGCTGGCTATAGAGATATGAGCAACACCTTCAATGGTTCTGTGAATATGACAAGACGTGATTTTGTTGGGTTCGTGATCTTTCAAGTGATTTGCTCCTTTTGCTACCTTGTGAAACCATTCAAGATGAACAAACCCTTGATTATGTCCTGTATCACAGCTTTCTTTGCCATGATGGGTATGGTTATTTACTTAGTTCATGAGGCACATGGATATGGAGACCTCTTCCAAATTAAATCTCAGGTTACTCAGGGGTCAGAGAAAGCTTGGAAGATTGTTTACATTATCACCATCTGGTTCAGCGCAGTGAGCCCTGGGACCTGCTCCCAGGCGGACTTTGCCCGTTTTGCTTCTTCCAGAACAAAGCTGTGGTGCGGGACTATCATTTCTCTGTTGATCCCAACAACAGTGATTCCAATATTTGGTATCATTGGGGCTAGTTGTTCGCAGAAGCTGTACGGCATGGAAATTTGGCTCCCTACAACTGTAGTTCATCAGTGGCTCTTGGAGGACTACAGTTCCAAATCAAGAGCTGCTGCTACTTTCATTGCGCTTGCATTCACATTCAGCCAGGTTTGCCTTAATGTTGTTACCTGTGGGTTTGCTGGAGGAATGGACCTGGCTGGAATATTGCCCAAATACATCAACATCAGGCGTGGTGCTGTTTTCACTACATTGTTATCCTGTGCAGTTCAGCCTTGGAACTTTTACAACTCCTCGAGTTCATTCTTAACAGTGCTGAGTTCCTTCGGTGTAATCACCACCCCGATCATTTCCATCACTGTGTGTGATTACTACGTGATTAGAAAGGGAAAGTATGCAATTTCCCAGTTCTTTGAACTGAAGGGAGGCGACTATTACTACACAGCTGGGGTCAACTGGAGGGCAATGCTTGCGTTTATTATAGGAGTGGGACCAGGTCTTCCTGGAATGGCATGGCAAGTAAACCCAAACTACTTCCATGACCAAGGAGTCATCAGATTTTACTATGGGGACTCTTTCTTTGCTTTTTTGATTACCTTCAGCAGTTATTGGCTGTTGTGCTGGTGGTGGCCTGTCAAGATCAATACTGTTGTTGACAAGGTGGACATATTTGAAGCTTTCAATGAAAAGGAGAGATCAAAATACAGTATGGTTGGTAGAGAAGAGGGAGATAAATACTCTGACGAGGTAGGTGGCAGTGGACTGTGAAGAGCTGTTCGCTAAAAATTTGTTGTGAATACACAGACAGAGCTCATCTGTATTTATGCTTCCTAATTCCTATTTCGACTTTTTTTTTTTTTGACACAACAAGATTTTCTTTAACAAAAAAACATCACCAGTAAAATAGAACACAATCAACTAAAAAAAACCCCAGTGTGTGTGTATCTATAGAAGTAGGAAAATGGACGAAATACCCCATCCGCATGATAACACCAACCCGCGCAAATTCACGACTAGAGTCGCACAGACCCAGCTTCTTATTGCCACGACGCTGGGCCTCTTTGCGTTCTTTACTTTTTGCCTGGTGCGAAACACCTGGTTCAAAATCTACGCCTCACGGCTGCATCGACGGAAAGGACTGCCAGCTCTTCCACGCAGGTCTCTTTTTGGCTGGATTCCTGTGGTGATGCGCATCAATGAGACTGATCTAATTGACCACGCGGGTCTTGACGCAGTGGTGTTTCTGGGGTTCTTCAAGATGGCGATCAAGTTGCTGGTGCTGATGGCTGGATGTTCGATACTGATAATATCACCAATACGGTATCATTACACTGGAAGATATGATCAAGGGGATGGAGATGACAACAGTGAGTCTCCTGTCGTTAACGGAACAGCGGCGGCAACTATGGACCTAGCTAGACGCATGCTAGTCACTGGACTTACTGATCGCAGCCTTAATACCAATGATGATGACTCCTCACCCGCACAGTTTGTTCCCTATCTGTGGATGTATGTCGCTTTCACCTATCTGTTTACCCTGTTGACTCTATACACCTTGTTACAACAAACGAAGCATGTTGTCCGGGTTAGACAGACCCACCTGGGCCACCAGAATTCCATCACAGACCGCACAATCCGCCTTTCAGGAATTCCCCCAGAACTTCGTGACGAAGAGGTCCTCAAGGCTCACATTGAAGGCTTGAACATTGGAAAAGTACAGAGCATCACGATATGCAGGGAATGGGGACCACTTAATAGGTTGTTTAAGAGAAGAAAGGCTGTGCTCGAGAAGTTGGAGGATCAATGGGCAGAGTATTTAGGTCCATTGGGCATCAGCTCAACCAAACAGCAAATACCAGTGAATCCACGTGCAAGAGTGAGTTTCAGACTGGAGAGAAGTCCAATACAGAGACCATTTGAGGACAATAACTCTGATCACACCGAGGAGGAGGAGGAGGAAGAAGAAGATATTGCCATGCTCGATGACAATGAGATTGAAGACGACTACCAGTCAGTGCATGAGTACGCCCGTCGTCAAGGTGCTGTGACTCTCTCTGTACAGCCGTACAAACATATCCGTCCAACGCTTCGCACAGGGTTTCTAGGCTTACTCGGGCCTGAAGTTGATGCGATTGAGTACTACACCAACCAATTAGACGTTATTGACCAGGAGATCTTGAGGGCAAGACAGAAACATTATCCTGCAACGCCTACTGCTTTCATTATTATGGAGTCCGTTGCGTCAGCGCAGATGGCTGCACAGGCTGTCCTGGATCCCAAGGTGCATCACTTGATCACAAGGCTGGCTCCAGCTCCACATGATATAATTTGGGACAACATTGTCCTATCGAGAAAGGAACGGTTGCTGAAACTATATGCGATTACGGTGATTATTGGAATCCTGTCAGTCTCATTGACTGTACCGGTGGGTTACTTGGCTACATTGTTGAACCCAAAGACGATAAGGAAGTTTTGGCCTGATTTGGCTGATTTCTTGGAGAAGAATGAATGGACTAGAAACATCGTTTCGGGACTATTGCCAACTTATTTGTTTACGATCATGAACTTTGCCATTCCATTTCTTTATGTCTGGTTGAGTTCCAAACAGGGGTTCATCTCACACGGAGACGAGGAACTAAGCGCAGTGTCCAAAAACTTCTTTTATATTTTTGTCAATCTGTTCCTAGTTTTCACCACTGCTGGTACTGCATCCAACTACTGGGGGTTTCTCTCAGATACCTCACAACTGGCGTTCCAACTGGCACAGTCCTTGAATGAATTATCTCTTTTCTATGTTGATTTGATTATCCTGCAAGGAATTGGGATGTTCCCCTTCAAACTTCTTCTTCTGGGCTCAGTTTTGCAATTTCCCTTCTTTAAGGCTGGATGCCGCACACCAAGAGATTATAGAGAGCTCTACAAACCTCCAGTCTTCAACTTTGGCCTTCATTTACCACAACCGATACTGATTCTTATCATCACCATTATTTATAGTGTCTTTTCGTCAAAGATCCTGCTTTCTGGACTCGCATACTTTGTTGTCGGGTATCATGTTTACAAGTATCAGCTCATGTATGCAGTTGTTCATCCACCTCACTCCACTGGTAAAGTGTGGCCAGTGGTTTTTAGACGTATTATTGTTGGATTGTTGTTGTTCCAGCTGACTATGGTGGGAAGTCTCGCTGCTTACCAGGATGGATACATTCTTGCCATGTTGCTGTTACCACTGCCTTTGTTGTCAATGTCTGTATTGTGGAATTTCCAAAAGCATTACATTCCATTGTCCAATTTCATTGCCCTGAGGGCCATTGATAAAGATGTTATTGGTCCTGATGTGGATGAGGAGGATGTTGTAGGTGATGGGTGTCTAACGACACATTCTCCTGATGAAGGTGAGATGACAACAACCAGTGGTAAGAGCAGAACGTTGGACGAAATAAGGGAGAAAGATCAGACTTATGCGTATCCGTACCTAGTTGAGCCTCTTGATGGACCATGGATCAGCATTGAAGGAGATGAGGTTGTTGTTGCTAATGCTGAGGGTACAGTGAGAAAAAGGGTGAATCTGATGGAGTGGGAATAGTGTAATAACAATCAACGATAAATAGGGGTTGTTTCAAGTCAAGAGAAATTCTTTCACTGTATCCATCCTCGTAATCAAATGTAAGTACTCTTGTCGCGTGAACGTTGCTAACAAGGAACCATCACCCCCAGCGACAGCTATTGTCAACACCATCTTGGAAATCACACCTCTTGTCACTGCCACCACGACAAACACCAGAGCTGAAACCCACCATTGCTCACCAGTAACTACACGCAATGATTCCACAAGATTGACATTCGCAATTGCCTGAATCGTGGCCGTGATGGCGATGTTGTCATAGGGCCAGATGAGCATGAGGATGGGCAAAAGCTTCATCCCACCAGATAGCAGGATAGTGGTTGAAAGGACATCTTTGAGACGTTTCTCGTCATTTGGTGATAAAGGAACCCTACTGATTGACCGGGGAACCCAACAGATGACATTGAGATAAATCCAGTGGACCAGTGCGTGAGTAACGAGATCATCAGAAAGACACTTCAGCCCGAAGAGAAGGTATTGGACGGCGATGCTGCGCTGGAGAATGGCATGGTAAACGAGTTGCGGATTGTAGGGGAGACCATCAACTTCTTTTTCTTTGTAAGCCCAGCTCAGGTAGATCTCGAACAAGATGGCAAGGAGCCTGAGGCGGTGGAGCTGGCGCGTTTGGGCATTGTACACTAAGTGTTTATAGGCCTGTGGTTTCAAGAGCAGCATGTCGATAAAGAGCAGAACGTTATCGTACTCAACGTATTTGTCCGCAGTCAACCCACAGCGCTTGCAATCAGTGACCTGGATCGCTCCATTGCTGTAGGTGGTGTACAGGGAGTCCACTTGTCCGTCACACTCCACACAGATCATCTCACTTCGAACACCAAAGGCTGTTGGTTCAACTAGATGTGTTGATCTTACCTAAAAAGAACAAACAAAAGACAAAAAAAAACATAAACACAAACACAGATTGGTTAGCCGCTGGAATAAAACCAAAAAAAAAATGGCCGACCGCAAACTGTGCAGGTTCTTTCAGCAGGGAAACTGCAAGAATGGTAACCGCTGCTCGTTCGCACATGTCTACGAGAACAGCGCCAACAGACCCAGCTCAGCTGGTGCATCATCAACAACAACAGCCGCAACATTAGAGGACTTTTGGAGCGACCGTACTCTTTCTCAGAAGGAGAAGGAGATCAGAGACGCCTTGTCATCGTATAGAGAATTCCGAGCGCAGCCGGTCACTTCGTCTTTTGGGCTGGGAGCGCCTTGTCTTGTCAATGTGATTGATGGAAGAGACTACTCACCAGAAGAGTCTCGTTGGGACTTTCTACAAGCAAAACAGACCAACAGCATACCACAATACGAGCGGATGGTGGATGCACGAAAGCAGGACATGGACAGATGTATCCAATACCTGGGTCAGAATGCGCAGAAGGCTGCGAGGTACTCACAGATCGTGACAAGGTCGAAAGCACAAGATCCAAACACCAGCCCAAAGTCGTTCATGCCACATACGTTGGACTTGAATAGTGCGAACTCTTCTGGCCTCACCAATCCATTTATTGGAAATTCTGGTGGTGCAACTGCTAATCCGTTTGGTTCTCAGACATCTGGTGGTGCATTTGGCACACAGGCCACGTCTACAACTGGACCGTTTCAAACACAAACACAAACACAATCGCAAACCACCCAACCGTCTTCACCATTCGGCATGTCATCATTTGGTGCCACAAGCACAACCCCATCTGCTTTTGGCTCATCTACCTTGGGGGGCTCATCTGCATTTGGATCCAGCACATTTGGGTCATCACAGCCAAAGGGAAACTCACCCTTTGGTGCCTCCACTTTTGGTGCTGCCACAGCTAGCAACAGCAATAATTCATCTGCATTTGGGTCTTCAGGGTTTGGAGGTGGTGGTGTTGCTTCCATGGGAGGGACCACTGAGACAAAGTCTGGGTTTGGATCTTCTGGGTTTGGGGGTGACACGAAATCCAATACTCCTTTCGGTAGTGCTGGATTTGGTGGCTCAACATTTGGACAGCAGCCTGCGTCAACATCTGCCACTAGTACTACTTCTGGTTTCAGTTCATTAGGTACTTTTGGGGCTAATAGCCAACCTGCTCCATTTGGGAGTTCTACATCAGGGCAGCAGGCTCCAGCAGCGTTTGGGTTTGGAGGCAGCAGTAGTACAACATCACCCTTTGCAAGCAAACCAATTGATACTGCTTCTGCTGCTTCGCCATTCGGTAGCATGGCACCAGCCACTAGTGCAACTCCTTTTGGCTTCACTGTACAAAGCACGACCACCCTATCTCCATTTGGTCCCCCTGCATCTGCGTTTGGAAACAGCAGTGGGAGTTCTGCGTTTGGCTCGTCATCATCCGCGTTTGGAACCTCTGGATTAGGAAATAATAACGCTGGTGGCGAATTCCAACCACGTCTCATTCAGAGTGCGAAGGAGCCAGCAAGACACACCGAAAAGGATCTTCCTGAATCAGTGATTGCTCAGTTCAAAGCAGAGAAATTTACACTGGGCCAAGTGCCTGAAGTTGCACCACCATTGGCGTTCTGTTAGAAGGGAGGTTGGTCATTGCCAAAGATGCAACCAAGCATAACTAGAACGTATGTATTATGCCATCATTAATTTTTCATTATATATATATATCTATAGACTATTTTCAGTCAAGCCGCAGCTGCAGCCGCATCTGCCTCTCGCTTGTATCTCTGATACGCCTCCACAATCTTGTTCTGATGCCGCACGCTGTTCGCAAAAGAGTCTCTATACAGAAATATCATCTCTTCACAGACAGCATTCCTTGTCTTTGTGCCTTCAGAGATCATTTTGAGCTCCACCTCAGTGTTCTTTCTGAGGAATGGCTTTGTTAAAGAGTTTCTCAAGTTTAACTCCTCAAACCCATCCACGAGAGACATCCCTAAAATAGTGGGTACTAAACACTGTTTCCTATTCTTGGTTACTTTGGTAATGTACTCTCTGGCATGGATCTTTTCAATATGTTCTGCGATTGTGGCATCTGTTCCAATCCCATTGGCATCCATCAGCGCAATCAGTTCTGTTTCAGTCATTAGGTTGGGAGGTGATGTCTTGCCTGATTTCATCTCTGCTGAGTGGAATGGAACCTGCTGATTCATTTCGAAACGAGGAAGGGCATTTGAGGACTCCCATTTTTGATAAGTGTAGATTTCAAGAAAGTTGCGTTCTAATACAAGGAGTCCGGAAGCTGTAAAGAGTTCATTACCCCAGCTTAATTCAATAGTGTTGAGTTGACCCTTGGCGTCATGGGAACAACAGGCAAGAAAGTGTCTAACGACAAACTCATAAACCTTCTTGTCATTGGTCCTTTGGAGGGTAGACCCATCAGTGTACAGGACAGGGTGGATGGGTGGGTGTGCTTTATCGTCGTGCTTACCAGCACGGGGCTGGCTGAATTTGTTCTCATCATTGAGAAGGAGGGAGCGAGAGTACTGGCCCCAACGGTTATCACCAGATTGCTTGGAAATGAGTTCCTTGAGATCCATCTTGGCAGGGAAACTGTCTGTTTCTGTTCTTGGATAAGAAATAAACCCCTGCTGGTAGAGCCGTTCGGCAGCCTCTAGTGATTCTTTGGCGCTCATTTTAAAGTAAAGAGAGCAGGATTTCTGCAATTGAACAGTAGTGAGTGGGTACGGTTTGTACTTTGATGTGGGTTTGGATTGGACACTTGTGATTGTTCCATATTCTTCATCCATGCACTTCTTGTAAATCACTAAAGTTGATAATCTGTCAAACAAGCGTGTCTTCTTCCAGGAAAGCTTCAATTGTTCATTCATTTGGTCATTTTTGATGGAAACATCCAAGAACCAGAATTCTTCCGGTTTGAAGTTCTTGTATCTTTTGTATCTATCCACCACGAATCCTAATGTGGGGAATTGACAAGGTCCGTAAGATATCACTTGAGATTTACCATCATCAGCACCAGCACCGGCTGCACCTGCACGACCACGACCACGACCACCTACGCCTGCGCCTGCGCCACTGGACACATATCGTCTCAAGGAATCCGTCAAGAACCGCGTGAATGCTGCGCCAGTCCTCAGATCAATTTCCATTCTTGTCTTTACAGCATCAATTGCATGCTTGTTCAACCTCACCGGATTCTTAGCTGCGTGCATAATGTGACTTCTCTCTAGATGCGAGAACTGGGCTCTCCACGTATTCTCCAATGTCAACCTGTTGTTCTTCCCTCGTGCGACTTCAAGGATCTCAGCACCAATATATTCTCCTTCACGATCGCAGTCTGTCCATATCATTAATTGATCACAGTTCCTCCCCAGATTCTCAATGTTCTTTGCAATCTTCTTCTGATCTGGGGAGAGAACGTCAATGATGGGTGCATCAAATAATTTTCCAGGAACGACTTTATTCCAGCCAAAGTTTGGTGGAAAGTCAGTCCCTTTCAAATGGCCTGCAACACTAGTCATCACGACATCGCAGAGTCCATGTCCAGGAAATTCAAACCTGAACTCATAGTTCTTCACGTACTTATACCCAGAATCACTTGTCCTGCTGCCTGCTCCACCTCCAAGGATACCAGAAACAGCTTTGCCAATGGAGTTCTTCTCAGCTACACAGAGTACTCTCATTGGTTTTCAAAAGAGGCGCGTGCCAACTGATCAGATCAGACATGCCTTTTGCGGTGGCGCTAATTTGTTTTTGTGTTTTTTTTTTTGTTGTTGTTGTTGTTTAGAAAAAAGGTAAACAAAAGGATCTGAGCCTGGACCGGGCTTCTGTGCACAATCAAAAAAAATTACCACCAACCCATCAACGATAGAGCCACCGAATAACAGAAAGCCAGTGAACGCCAGTGAAATCGCTGATATATATGAAATTCAGATCTACTTTAATAATTGTAATATCCGGGCCTTCAATGAATAGTACATCAATAGACTGTAAACCAGACAGCCAACCCAACCACTAGGGGGTAAGATGTTGATATATAGTTGTTCCATTACGTTATTTCCAAAGCGAGACTACAGTTGAGCATTGTTGGCACGGTACTTAGCGGACTTGCCCCTGACTATAAAGCTGTAAAGTAATGCTGCTGGTGTATGCAAGAGCGACATTCCGTTCCGGTTCAATAGGACCAGGTCCTGTTTTACTTGCTCAAACAGGAGATCCCAGCCGTACTGGACAGGACTATACTATACTGGACAGGACTCTACTAGACAGGACTAGACAGGACTAGACAGGACTAGACTGGACAGTTGGATTAAAACAATAAGGGTGTTTGCTATCTGAGGACAATCCCGGAATGAACTCTTTCTTTTTTTCTTAATAATGCACCTGGAACCGAGGATCCATATGCGAATTAGCTGTTTTGGTTTCTTATTTTCTTGGTTCTCTTTCCTCTCTCTATTAATCTAGACCCTATACGGGTGCATGCTTCCTCTGCCAGAATGCACCTGCCCCTTAAAGTCAAGGGGCGGACGGAATGTTCTTGGAGCTGTTCTGTCTTCTCATTGGCCGCTTCTCCGGTGACGCTTTGTTTTCCAATTAGCACATTTACCATTGACCTACCAACCCATATTGTTGCATTCTCACATGCGGCCTGCTAATTGGTGTATATGGGTATGCTGATCCAAGTTATTGGTTAATTTGCTGGGTGTGCTCATCGCTAAAAAAAATAAAAAATTACACATTACATAAATGTATATATATATAAAAGTACATTTTTTTTTATTTCATTTGCACTTTCACATAAAAACAAACCAAACCAAACCGAAATGTCATCTCCTAAGGATCTCTATCCTCTTGAGATCCTCACTAGGGATGTTGACTCCGATAACGTTGATATCGCAAGCTCCTCTAAATCCAAGAAGGGCTTTCTAGCAGTGAAGGCCTCAGACAGCAAGGTGATGCAGGTGTTAAAGAAGTACCTCAAGTTTGTTGGTCCGGGGCTCATGGTTTCTGTCGCCTATATGGATCCAGGTAACTATGCGACTGATGTGACAGCTGGTGCGTCCTCGAAGTTTGCGCTATTGTCCATCATCCTCATGTCCAACATTATGGCCATTTTCCTCCAGTCCCTATGTATCAAGCTAGGCTCTGTCACAGGTTTGGATCTGTCAAGAGCCTGTAGGGAATACCTACCCTCTTGGTTAAACCTGACACTGTGGTTCATTGCAGAGATTGCTATCATTGCGACTGATATCGCAGAGGTGCTTGGTTCAGCCATTGCGCTCAATATTCTTCTCAGAATCCCACTTCCAGCAGGTGTCGCGATCACCATTGTCGATGTCCTTCTGGTGATGATAGCATACAGACCGGGTTCCTCGATCAAATTCGTGAGAATGTTTGAGTATTCTGTTGCGCTGCTTGTCCTGGGTGTCGTTGTCTGCTTTTCAGTTCAACTGGGATTTATGCCTCCGGTGAATGCCCGCCAACTTTTCAGAGGCTTTGCTCCGTCAAAGACTATATTTCAAGGTGACAACCTGCTGCACTCTGTCGGTATCCTTGGTGCCACCGTCATGCCGCATTCTCTATTCCTGGGATCAGGTTTGGTCCAGCCCCGTTTGAGAGAGTACGACGTGGACCACGGCCATCATGAGATTCCACAGAATGAGGACAAGGAGGATGCGTACTTCGCATACAGACCTACAATCCATGCTGTCAAGTATGCAATGAAGTACTCCATCATTGAGCTCGCCATTTCCCTGTTCACCTTTGCGCTTTTTGTCAACTCTGCCATTCTGATTGTTGCTGCTGCCTCGCTGTACGGCACTGAAGCTGCCCATGACGCTGACTTGTTTACCATTCACAAGCTACTGTCTCAACAGGTTGCTCCTGTCGCTGGTACGATCTTTATGCTGGCCCTGTTGTTTTCTGGCGCATCTGCTGGAATTGTCTGTACCATTGCTGGCCAAATCGTCTCTGAAGGCCATTTGAAGTGGAGCATTAAGCCGTGGAAGCGGAGAATCGCCACGAGATTGATCTCCATCATTCCTTGTCTTGCTGTCAGTTTGGCAATTGGAAGATCTGGTTTATCTCAAGCGTTGAACATTTCTCAGGTGATTCTTTCTGTGCTGTTGCCATTCCTCACTGCACCACTGATCTACTTCACTTCCAGAACCAAATACATGAAGGTCTCGAAGCGTACTCAGAATGAAGATGGCGAGGAGGAGTTCATTGATATGTCCAACAACTGGGCTACTACCATTCTAGGTGTGGTCATTTGGCTCTTCATCTCTGTATTGAACGTGTACATGCTGGCAAAGCTGTGAGTTACCTCACACACAGAAAATGTTTATACATATATATATGTCTCTCTCACAGTGTAACCATGACAGTTTTGTCTCACTTTTTAGTCACGTTTTTTAGAGAGTGGGATAGGGATGCCTCAAGGATATGAACTGATCATGAGATGTCTCTGTCCCTGTCTATCTGTCTCTATGTCTCTGTTATTCTTCCTGACCCAAGTTGTGAATGTGTGGAACCTCAAAAGATTGATTTGTTTTCTATCAGCTCCGTGCATCACGGGACTATCTCGAACAAGCTATCGGTATCGGCACCGGATCCGATGGCTTGTAGAGTCCACACCCTCCCAGGTTCAGGTTCAGGTTCAGGTTCGAGTCCCTCACCGACTAAGGCAAATACATCTTCTCTGTTGGAGGTGTTGGCAGTGTCACGCCACCAAAGTGTCGCGCCCTTGTTTGTTTTTGTCTGTCTCATATGAAAACACGACTGTATTTCCCCCTTCCCTCTGTATGTCTGACACCATAATCCCAGATATGGTTAGGTAGTGGGGGGAACGGGGAAAGGAGCGAAGAGAATAAGGGACACCCACCATTCATATAAAAGGAGGGTCTTTCTCCACAACTGTTTTCATTGTCTAGTGATATGTTGAAACAACCACGGCAGCCGTCCGTCCACTAACCACTACACTCGCTTTAATAACAAAATGGTTTCCATCACTCGCTTGATCTCCTCCCTTCCACTTGCAGCTGTCCTAGTCTCTGCTTCAGGGTACAATAGCACCATCACCTCCTCGTTCACTCAAACAGATATCTCAACCACTACAATCACCATCACCTCATGTGATGAGAACAAGTGCACTGAAATCCCTGTTGAGACTGGTGTCACCACCGTCACAGAAACTCTGGACAGCGTGGAGACCACCTACACCACCTACTGCCCACTTCCAACAGGCCCAGCTCCAGTCCACCCAGACACTAAGGGAAACGGCACCGTTGTACACCCTCCAGCAGTTGCTCCTCCAGCAGCAGCTCCTCCAGCAGTTGCTCCTCCAGCAGCAGCTCCTTCAATGACCTCCACCACTGCCACTTTCTCTGAGTCGCCTGGTTCTGGTAACAAGTTTGCTGCTGGTGCTCCAGCCATCGCTGCAGCCCTTGCTGTCTTCTTCTTTTAAACTTCCTTATCTTCATATATTTATATATATCTTTACATCTTTATTATATGTAGAGAGGCAGGCCGATTAACAAATGGTCCCAATATATCTTCTGATCTACAACTATGATTTAATAATATTCCGTTCCCACATTACATTACTATATTCCGTTCCCACATTACATTACTATATAATTAAACCCTATCTTTGTTGATGTAACTGATTCCAATATCAAGATGAGCTTATTACCTGAAACCAATGAATATATACTCTTTCTAACTCTGCACTTTCCTTAAAGTGTACCTATAAAAAATCAAACCACCTCCGCTTGCTATTTGTGTCTAAAACCAACATTGATTTGGATACTGTCTGTCAGTCAAAGGAGATGGGAACAACCCATTGGCAGTCAATCTCTGGAAATCCCACTCCAAAGAAGTCTCCGTCTTCCAGGTCCAGAAAATCCAACCAGCACCTTGATCAAAGGCATCCAACTGAGCCTCAATGTAACGTCTAGTGTCCTGTTTCTTCTTCTGGGACCACGTACTAATGTCCTGAACACCTTCACAGGAACCAATCCAGCTGGATTCGTAACCTCCATCGTAACGGGCCAATCTACCAACACCATTCAACCATTTCTGACAGTCAGTGAGCGCAGCAGACCACTCACCACCAATGTTCCAATGGTACTCGTCCTTGTGCTGCTTACCCCATTCACAAGCAGTTTGGATGTGTTGGTCAATGTTGCGCTGTAGTTCCCTTGGTGAGAAGACCTGGTAATGGTGGTGATCCACAACAATATTCCAGTATCCTTGGTCAACTGTGAAACGGCTGTCAAAGTAGTGAGCTGGAGTGAAACCATCCTGGATAACTGCAAAGTTGTTGGAGACAGATCTCATGTTGTTGTAGGCCCAGTTGCTAAACTCGTCAATCTCATCGGTACCAAAGACTGGCGATAGAGGCTCATTGATGATTTCAATACCAGTGACAACATCCTCATAAGAAGAGTGGCCATACTTGTCAAAAATCTGTTGCAAAACAGTCAGGGTGATTGACATATTGTCACCATCCATAAACTTATACTCGTCTCTCAAACCAGAATTGTCAAACCCGTTCTGAGAACCAGCAGCACCGTGCAGGTCAACCCAGACTTTGAGGTTGTTCTGTCTGGCCCATTCGATAGCCTGGTCCAAATACGCAACTTGGCCCTGGACATAAGGATCATCATCCTTCTTCAAAAAGGCCCAGTAACCGATTGGGATACGCACCATGTTCAAACCAGCATTGGCAATGTTAACAAAGTCCTGCTCGGTGATCCATGTGCTCCAGTGCTGTTGTAGTCTCTTCTCAGCTTCGTTTGGACCCAATGCAGCAGTATACTGGTACTCGTCAACAGGAACCCATCTGTCATCGTTTCCAAAAACTTCAAACAATGATGGAGAAATAAAAGGCTCCAAAACCAACCAACCACCAAGATTCACACCTCTGAGCTTTTTGTTGTCATAATCCCAGGTTAAGGAAGAAGAACCTCTTTTCTCAAACTGAACACCACCTTTGGATGATGGAATTGGTCCTGCAAGTGCCTGTGTCAGGGCAAGTGCGACTGTGAATAGCGACGAAGCGAGCATTTTTCAAAATAAACACAAAGAAAGCGACTTTCTTGGTACCTCTAACCGATCGGTATTACACTTAAAGAATTCTCTAAACGCCACCCACCAGTTCCGTTCTTGATGTTCTTATTTATAGTCAGATCCGTCTTGTTTCCATTTGAAAGACAAAAAGGATCCACAACATGCATGAAACAACACAAAAGCCTAAAAATTGAGGCACAGTGACGTTTGTTTCGACCACGAAAAAAAAGAGACAAGACAAAAATGAACAAAATCACCGGACGATCTGGCAAAGTGGCGAAAAAATGTGGTTAAACTTTTGAAATTGGCACAAGCGAGAAAGTGGACGGACAAACTGGATCAGTTACATAGGTCTGGTTCAGGGTAGTTATACTTTGCATCAGCATCAGCCACAACATTATAGACATACATCCGGGAGGACCACCTCGTCCAGTCCCGCCTTCGTACTTTTCGCTGACCAGCAATGAATGTGTGTTCAGATGTTCCTTGCAGGTTGCAGATTGCGTATATGTAAGACGATAGCGCCCGAAATATTGTAGAACCAGCCATTCCCACCTACAAATGAATTGAATGGTTGTCTTCTGGTACATATTACATTACCCCCAGACAATTTTTGACAATCACTTATCGATGGCTGGCACATTTACGAATCATATCAATCAAGGTACCTTTTGTTGAAGCCCCTGAACAACCACGGTGGTGACCAGTCAAAAAAACATCGGATGGTTCTGCCCTGTACCGTAACGGTACTGGTGGATCAAAAAAAAGAAAGTAAATAATAGGCGAGAGACAAAAATAGTTCATACTGAAAGATCACAATGTTTTACCTAAAAGGGCACCCATGGGATGACATTAGTAAATACCTCAATTATTTCCCAGAGTTACTTGTACATCCCTTATTTATAGAATATATGGATTGCTCTCTAGTTAGGAATCAGCATAGAGAGACAGTAGTGGAGGGGTTGTTGGCTTATGGTTGCCTGGATAGCCAACAACAAACAAACACTTTCAGACTATGTGGATAACACACACATACACGCACACGTATACACACCATCTCTCTTTCTCTCCCTCCTTGACTTCATTATGTAACTATCTCAACAACCATACCCATCGGATGGCTCCCGGTGATGGTTAATCTTCTCTTACAGCATTGTAACCATGGAAACAAAATGTCAGAATTTTGATTTTCGCTTTGTGTCTTTTTGTTCCGATTTTCGTTTTTGTTTCTCAGACAAAAATACATAATTGTGGCGAAAACCTCTTTTCTTTTTTTCTTCTGTTTTTACATTGTTTGATGTAGAAATCGGTGACAGACAGACAGGACATGGATCAAAACCTCCCTTCTTGAACAATTTAAAAGAACAATGCAGCTTGATGGCGAACTACGAACCGGCAAGCATTTCCGCGTAGATATTGTACCTCTTCAATGTCTATTTCCTTCTTTTGATCACCACCACCACCCGAATATTCGTAGATATAGACCGATTGAAAGGAGGCTTCCTGCCAAAGACGCGTCGCGTTTCTATGGTTAATGGTTTGTCGCTGATCAAAACAAACAAACAAAGTTAAACAAAATAAACAAAAGATGTTAAAAAAAATTTAAAGGATGCGCGTGTCTCGAACAAAATGCACATCTTTGTGGTGTCGTGTGTTCGAAGAGTTTGTAGTGGAGACTCGATGCTTAAAACTTATAAACAATGAGGCCCTACCTCGATGCTTCTGGTGGTTTTCAAGTATTAAGACTCGGGTTCAACAAAGGTAACCAAAAAAGGTAGACTGGAGAGGGACATATATCTTCTTCGGCGTTTCAGTTCATATTAAGTTATCTTTGATTTTTTTTATCTCTGGGTGTGCATTCTCAAGACAGTTTCTACCATTGCCGCATATAGCCATGCAGGTGTGCCCCCTTTTGGTTCTTCGTTCCGGAAACAGTAATGAAGTAAGACCGAATGAGTCTGTCTGGGTCTAGTCCTTTATACCCGACCGGCTAGGACAAAGGCTTTATAAACCTCAATATAAAAGTCATTAAAAACTGTAATCACGTAGACATGAGGGATTAAACAGTGAAAGTATTAGGATCAATAGGTTTCAAGCCGTATTCTCTTCTCTCAGAGTTGTTTCTCAAACTCTTGAAGAATACACTTGGAGGTGTGCATGTTCCCAGAGCCCTTCTAGCATGGTTTCCTAAAAAGGTCAAGCCAATAACATAGCTGGCATTAACCCAACCAAACCCTTCAGTTGCAACTCCTTTGAAATCAGAGCCTTGGTTACCATACTCAGCATCAACACGGTGAGGATCAGTTGCCCTTGTGACATCATACTTCTCCACAACAATACCGTTATAATCAACAAATGCTTTGGTCATCAGGTATAGCCAGCGGTATGCCAATCTTCTAGTGATCCCAGGGTATCCATAATTACAGAACCCCACCCAGGCCAAGATCTGCTGGGGTGCCCATCCATAGGGGTAATCCCACTGTCTGCTTGGACGATCCAATGAAATCTCACCTCTGGAGTTTTTAGTTCCAGAAGCCAATCCTCCTAGCTCCTCAAACAGTGCCAGTGTTTTGGTGAGACGCTCAGCTTGGACTGTCGATGCATGACCTGCCCACAGTGCCCAGAAGCAGGTAGCCGACTCGTACTGCGACTGAAGCTTAAGCTTGATGTTGTAATCAAAGTAGGACCCCTTCTCTTCGTTCCACAGGTACTTGTTAATCTTCTCCCTTCTCAACTGAGCCTTCTTTTCCCAACTTTCAGAGTTGTGCTCCACCCCATCATGTGATACAAATGTGTTGTCAAAGTAAGTGTTGATGATATTGGCAATATCCACCTCGTACTTGTATAGCAACGAGTTCAAGTCAATGGTCACCAAGTTAGAACAGATACCTTCCAAGCGGTAGCTAGTATCATGGCCACTCTCCCTGACAGCACGGTCATGGGTGAAATAGTCATCCAATGCAGGTTCTTGTATCTCACCATCATTGTACTTATCTCTAAACTCTTCAATAGTAATGTCATACTTCAAAGCATAAGGACCCAACACGCTATCAAAATGACTTGGCTCGGTCTCTGGTGGGATACCAACACCATCAGGATGATAAGATGACAACCCAGTATATTCATCATAACGAGGTTTGGCCATCCAGACGTTGTAGTACTCCTTGATGGCTGATCTTGTCGCTCGTTTTAACAAATCCATTGCATCCTCATTGCGATCCGCTCCCAACTTCTCAAAGACTTTCAGTACCATGTCTGTTAGAAATGGGGGTTGTGAGCGCGATAAGTAATAGGAACGATTGGCGTTCAGAATCTTTCCATAGTTATCAATCTCAAAAATGAAGTGTTCAATCATGCCCCTCGCAAGGTCCACTTTGTTGTTGATCAGGAGACCGAGAGACTCCATATACGAATCCCAACCATAGAGCTCGTTAAAGCGCCCGCCTGGAACAACATAAGGGAATGACACCAATGTTTCTTCTCCATTTGTTGGATCATGGTGGCTCTCCATAGCAAGAGCTAGCAAACCTGGTTTGGTATTAATGGACTTGACATACTCCGGTGTGATGTCTTTGGGTAAGTACTCCACCTCTAGGTGAATATCTGGCTGGTCTTTTGAAATACCGACAAAGAATTCATATTGATCATGGCAATCAAATGGAATATAGATTCTGGGGTTGGAAACAATCTTGGTATCTTTAGCGAACGTGGCAATGCTGGTAGTGTCTAGCCTTCTTGTCAGGTTCTTCCAAAACTGAGTAGAAATCAAACGTGACAGCCTATCAACTGGGTTCTCATTCAAACGAGCCTCGTCTAAAATCATCTGGTTTCTTCCAAAACGTTTAGCAATGGTCAGCTCTTGCAGTAGGTTCGAAAGCATATACGTTCCTCGGATATCCTTTTGGTTGTAGCCATTGGAGTTCATGGTTCCTAGCTTCAAAACCTTGGGACCCGTGTCCTCAATGGTAATCTGAAAGTTGTCATCTGTGTCTTCATTCTCCAGCAACTCCTTCAATGTTGCGTCAATGTCACTGATAAAGAACCTCTGACCTCGGGAAGCACCCCCCAACCCAGCTTCATCCTGGGAACCGCGTCTTCTGAGTGCAGTCTTAATCTCATTCCGAAACTCATGGTTTAGTAAACTCCGGTTATCTACATAACTCATGGTTCTAGTCTTGTTAAAACGTGAACCCTTTGGGAGCTTGGACGGGTCGGTTTGTGGTCCATAGTAGAGTTCAGGCTGTGATAGCGGGTCGAACTCCTCTAAGGATGACTTCCTGCGTGGACCCCGATGCTGTGATTGGTTCATGCTGAAATCCGATGTGATTTCGTCAGTCATTGTGACTTCTTAATAATAATAACAACAATAAATAAATAACAGTTTGCTGCAGAACTGCTAATAAGCTCTTGTTGATAGGGTTGCTTGTTGGGAGAATAAGCCGAGGACGAAGGTATGTCTATGTGTCTGTGTCTGTGGGGTCTATAGAAAATTGCGTGAATATAGCTCTCAAAATAATCTATTTCTTCCAAAAGACTATCTTTGAAGAGTATCTGTGTAGAAATACAAGAAAAAACTTGAAAGCAAAGATAGATACAAGAGATCAATCTTTTTTATCTAACTAAATGAGGGAAACGAAGAAAGAACAAAACGATTATGTCATCTTGCAGGTGGTGATGGTGTATTTCTGGTCACGGGACCTGTCATGTGATTTGTTCTTTTTTGAAGAAAGAAGTTGAAAAAAAAAACATCAACAACAACAAAGAAAAAAAAGAAGTTTGATATAACTCTTTTGAAACATTTCGATTCACATATATCTTATCTTGAAGAACAATGACTGATCAAATAACCAAACCAGTGGAAGTTAAGGAGGATGCATCCCCTGTTGCTCCAGCTGCTGAGGCAAAGCCACCTACTGCTGATGTTTTCGCCATGTTCGGTGGCGCCTCCAAAAAGAAGGAGGTGAAACCTGAAGAGGAGGAGGAGAAGGAAGAATCCAAGGGTGATGATGACAAGGCTGAAGAGGAGGAGGTTGATGTTCACTTTGAGCCATTGGTCAAGCTAGACAAGGTTGAGGTGAAGACCAACGAAGAGGAGGAGGACGTTCTATTCAAAGTCCGTGCTAAGTTGTTCAAGTTCCATGCTGACACTAAAGAGTGGAAGGAGAGAGGTACTGGTGATGTCAAGTTCCTACAGCAAAAAGAGAACAAGAAGGTCAGACTTCTCATGAGAAGAGACAAGACCTTGAAGATCTGTGCCAATCACTTTATTGCTCCAGAATACTTGTTGAAGCCTAATGTAGGTTCTGACAGATCTTGGGTGTACAACGTCACTGCTGATATCTCTGAGGGTGAGCCAGAAGCTCAAACCCTGGCCATCAGATTTGGTAACAAGGAGAACGCTGATAAATTCAAGGAGGAATTCGAGAAGGCCCAGGAGTTCAACAAGAAATAATTCAATGGTTTGACTGTTTTTCATCTTCTTTTTAATGCATGATTAGGATTGTATAGAATGGCTTGTATTTACTTTCTGCTAAACGAAAGGAAAGTTCAAGATATATATATATATTTGTCACTTTACTCAAGACTCTCATCCTCCTCCAGGTTAACGTAGATAGTTTTGAGCTGTAAATAAGTTTCAACACCAGCCAGACCTAATTCCCTACCTATGCCACTCATTTTAAATCCACCAAAGGCACCTCTGATATCCTCATCATTACTTGAGTTAATCATCACAACCCCTGCTCTGATCCCGTCAGCAAACTTGTGGGCCTTCTTGATGTCCTTGGAGAATACCGATCCACCTAGACCATAAATAGTATTATTTGCCTTCTTTAATCCATCTGCAAATCCACTAAACTTCGAAATGACACCCACTGGACCAAATATCTCTTCCTGGTACAATTTTGAAGATTCTGGGACATCAATAAAGATATGTGGTTGAACATAGAAGCCATCTTTGGAGAGTGCTGTTGGAATATCCTTGGATCCAATTAGCTTTTTCAGCTTCTCAACCGACTCAGCATGGGAGATGTAACCAGTGACCTTTTCATACTGTGCCTGATTGATGAGGGGACCCAGTTTAGCCTTCTCGTCAAATGGATCACCCAATGTGTATGTTCTCAGTGCATGCTCTTTAAACTTGGCCAAATACTCATCGTAGACCGAGTCTTCCACAAGAATTCTTGAGTTAGCAGTACAGTTTTGACCAGAATTGTAAAAGATTCCATGTGCAGACCACTTCACAGCCTCATCCAGGTTAGCATCAGCAAAGATAACACATGGGGACTTCCCACCACACTCTAAAGACACAGCCTTCAGATTTGAGGTAGCAAGTTGCTGTATGATCTGACCAGTAATAGTCGAACCAGTAAAGCCAATTTTATCAACATCCAGATGCTTGGCCATGGCAGCACCGGCAGTCCTACCATAGCCAGTGACCACATTCACGACACCAGGAGGAAACCCAGCTTCCTTGACCAGCTGAGCAAAGTACAGCAAGGAAAGAGAGGTTTCCTCGCTGGGCTTGATCACAATCGTATTACCTGCAACTAGAGCACCTTGTAACTTCCAGCTAGCCATAGCAATTGGGTAGTTCCAAGGGACGATCAAAGCAACGACACCATAAGGGCAGTGTTTCTCAATGGCAAACTTGTTTGGGTTCAACTGTGTGTATGATCCCTTGATCTTGTCTGCATATCCTGCATAGTAGCGGGTGATATCTGCCACCTGCT
Organism: Barnettozyma hawaiiensis; assembly: GCA_003706665.2. Classification (NCBI taxonomy): domain Eukaryota; kingdom Fungi; phylum Ascomycota; class Saccharomycetes; order Phaffomycetales; family Phaffomycetaceae; genus Barnettozyma; species Barnettozyma hawaiiensis. The sequence goes on along the minus strand of PPLY02000001.1, from coordinate 30,624 downwards.
CCACATCTCCCTTAGAGTTGGACTCTAATGGCTTGCCAGCATCAAGCGCATCGATAGCAGCAATGATATCCTCATCCCTCTCAATTAGTGCGGCCAGTTTGTAGAAGAAATCGGCTCTCTCAACCGCAGAAGTCTTGCTCCAGTTGGATTCAAAAGCTTCACGGGCTGCTGTAACGGCAACGTCGACGTCCTGCTCATTACCTGATTGAAAAGATGTTATCGTGGATTGATCCGATGGGTTGATTGCCTTTATGGTCTCGTTGGAGGCTGACACGACCCATTCGTTGTTGATGAACAGGCCAGTTGGCTGAGCATACTTGATGGAATTTGGAAGGGTGATCTCTGTGATGAATGCTGATGACATTGGTGGTGATTTTGTGATGGTGGTTCTTCGTAAGTCCAAGTAGATAGATAGCAAATCAGTAAACTCTTATAGATTATCTTCATCCGGTTCGGGTTTCGTTTCGGGTCTCGGTTCACGTCTCCCTGCCGTGCAGAAATGGCAGAAAGTAGTGTATAGAATTGCCAGATTTGGATTTCTGCGGATGTATCAAATGTGGCTCCGAAACGAGCTTCATGTTAAGTAAGTGTTTTTCCATGTCTGCTATTTTATCGAATTGGGAACTTCTTTTTTCAATGTTGTGTCCGAGTACTGAGTGTGCTACTGATGATACTCATAAGCACGGCATGATACTTCGACGCTTTGAAGGAGTGCACATACATGACTTGACTTTACTTTACTTTACTTGACTCTCGTTACTATGGTACTCACCAATATGTGTATGTGTGCTTTCTACATATCTGAAGGTGTTGTTGACTCCCTCTACCTGTTTCTGCTTTAGTGTCAAAAAGCTATCCGAAGATTCCGGACAGTGTTTTGTTACAACTTTCCAGTGTACAAAGCACATCGACCAACAGAATTTGAAAAGTTAGAGCACTCGGGACCCTCTCAGACTAGACTAGACCAGACACTCGACCTGGCGGAGCCAGACTTGAAATTTTGGCTTGTTTGTTTGTTTCTTTTCGTGGCCGAACCGAAGTGATTTTAACATGTTTGCTCCTAACCAACAAAAAGGAAGACACGGAACAGGGGGATACAGAGAATTTCTTCCTTGATCCTCTTCTGAAACAATTTGTAAAGTTTGCTATCTCTCTAACAAATATCTCGTGTCCATTACCACCCCCACCGTTTACAATTTGGAGATTCGCAAAGAGAAAGTCGCGCCTGTCTCCAAATTCTGAAACCAACCTAAACGAGACATTGACAGGAGTTTTTCTTTTTTCTTTTTGGTCTCGGTTTTGTCATCATCATCAAACTTGTAAAACCACTTCTTGAAAACTCTTCAAACTTTCCAAACAAAGAGCCAACACTCACAAGGCCATAAGAGATTCCGTCTAGTGCGCTCGACTTCAAGCCATACAGCTCATTCTTTCTCAACTCTTAACGCCCCCTCACTATTGACCCCCCTCCCCCCCCTCAAGCCCAGGCCACAACACAAACAAGATGCTTATTCCAACACAACCCTACGCACACGCGACCGCTACTATCATAACAGCTTTCCTCCCCATCTTTCTACTCTGTGTCGTCTTCATCGTCGCGGTTTTGTCTACAATCTTCTATGTTGTCAAGTTCAGAGAATGTCCCGAGGATGAGGAGAAGGAAATCGAATCGTCGTGTGCAGCGAAGTCGTCGTCGTTGTCTCCTTCCCTTCCAGTCTACGAGCAACCACCCGCCTACCAGATAGTAGTTGGCGACGTTGAGTATGGCTATTTTGTTAGCAATGACATACTCCATGAAGTCAACAATTAGAAAAAACAGGAACATGCATCATCCTGTTGCGTTCATTGTCCACCTTCTCTATATTTTTTGATAAAGCACAATGTGACCACTTTTGTCATCCATCACTACCATTCATTTATTGATCTATCCTTTCATTTATAGATCTATCCATTCATTAGTTGATTTACAGATTCACTCATTCGCCCATTTTTGGCCGATCACGGCAATACAGCGTGGATGCCTCTGGAGGCTGATCCTCTGTCTAAGCGGACCGTAACAGGAGTGCTCCCATACATCCCTGACGGCTTCTGGCCCCACTTCGTATCCTATACAGACGTACATAGTTATATAGCGAAGTTCATACAGTACTACTATGATTGATTTGAAACGAACGTGTAGTTTGTCTCTCAGCTGGAAATATAGGTCATGACTAAAATTATCATCAGAGGGCACCAAACAAGATAGCTGGTGTTTAGTTTTCCTACTTCTTCAGCCACCGAGGGGGGAGAAGGTTGGTTGGTTGGTTGGTTGGTTGGTATTCTATCCTATACCCATAAGCATTCCAAATTGTACATTGATACTCCATATCAACAATGGAATCATTCTCGTCTAAATCATGAATATATGTAATAGCATCAAAACCCTCTCATCACCACTAATAAATCACCGGTATCCTTTTACTGTCTCAACAACAACCACTCTCTAATGGTGGTTGTCTTCTGGCTCCTCCAAAACAAACCACTCCTCAGCAACTTGCTCCTCACCAGCCTTGGCGGTCTCAACCTCAACCTCAGCAGCCTCGTATTCACCCAATTGAGCGGCATCAACTTCTGGAGTTGGAGCCTTTGGAGCAACTGGAGTGGTCCATGGTCTGGTGGCAGCCTCAGCATCCTGGCCAGAGATTGGGGTTGGCTTGAAGGCCTTTAGTTCCTTGATGTACAAGTCCTGGACAGCATTAGAGCGGGCTGGAGCAACGGAGAAGGCTCTAACAGTGGATCTGATGGATGTAGTAGCGATAGTTCTGAACATTGCTGCTGTTTAACTGATGGCGGCTGGTGTGCGAAAGGTGGTGGTGGTGTTTTTTACGTGGGTGAATTTTGTTGATTCTGTTTTTTTTTCCTTTCGCGGTTGGAGCCGGGTAATCCCCTGGAGAAAAACGCTCTTGTCATTGGACAATTCGACTCTGACTGTTGTGATATTGCCTCCCCACAAAAAACTCATCCTCAAGCCTTTTTAGATTGATAATAATGGGTAGATTCTACTGCGACTACTGCCAACGTATGTTAAATTCAACTCCCTCCTTCTCTGCCTTCTGTTGTTAACTCTGCGACACACTAACACGTTTTATAGTGTATCTGACCCCGGACGCAGCTTCAGTCCGTAAGAACCATTTAACGGGGCGCAACCACGTCAAGCTCTTATGTGACCATTATGAAACAGTTGCAAAGAAACAGGATGTTCTTCCTGAACTGAACACACAACCTACGCTGGACCTTTATAAAGGTATCCCTGGATCAACAGGCACCATCTTCTCCAACAAGACAGATTACTACCATCGGATTGTTAAAGACAAGGCAATTCCACCTCCACCAACTTTGCAAGGTCTCCCTGCTCCTCCTCCAAAGCTCATTTGCGATCCACAGACATCCATTGGCGTATTAAAAACTGCCAAATAAACTACAGCAGAAGGTCGCCTTATATTCATTAGGGAAATGAGGTACCAATCTAATTTCCCGATTTCTGTTCATGCAAAAACACAGAAGAAAAAGACGGTATTAATCCTATCTCCCAGATCCCTCATCGTCAGCATGGCTCGGTTTTGTGTTACACCCTTCAAGGATACCAACCAGTCGAGCTAAGCTACCCAGAGCTACACCTTAGAACCAATTGGAATAATCCCTAGATAGTAGTCCCTAGATAGCAATTGAGGTTAACTCAGAAATTACCTCAATGAATACTCCAATAGAGAAGGCATACTCATTCAATTCCAAAGAGTAGACCGCACAGTACAGAGTCACGTGAATGTACTTATTTATTTACTTTATATTCTTATTACCACGGTTACGAATTTAAAAAGAAAAAAATTTTCGAATGAATGGCAAAAACAAAAAAAAAAGGAAATCAGAAAAAAAAAGAAAACAAAAAAAATCTTCCTTGAAAGTTACACCAACCAAACAAAACAACCATATAAACAACCAGATTTATTCTAAGATGGCTGCTGAAGTTCCAACTTTCAAATTAGTTCTTGTCGGTGACGGTGGTACTGGTAAGACCACCTTTGTCAAGCGTCACTTGACTGGTGAATTCGAGAAGAAGTACATTGCCACCCTTGGTGTTGAGGTGCATCCATTGGGTTTCTTCACCAATTATGGTGAGATCAAATTCGATGTCTGGGACACAGCTGGTCAAGAGAAGTTCGGTGGTTTGAGAGATGGCTACTACATTAACGGTCAATGTGGTATTATCATGTTCGATGTCACTGCTCGTATCACCTACAAGAATGTTCCAAACTGGCACCGTGACTTGGTCAGAGTTTGTGAAAACATCCCAATTGTCCTTTGTGGTAACAAGGTTGATGTCAAGGAGAGAAAGGTTAAGGCCAAGACCATCACCTTCCACAGAAAGAAGAACTTGCAGTACTACGATATCTCTGCCAAGTCCAACTACAACTTTGAGAAACCATTCTTGTGGTTGGCCAGAAAGCTCGTTGGTAACCCACAACTAGAGTTTGTTGCTGCTCCAGCCTTGGCTCCACCAGAGGTCCAAGTCGATGCCGCTTTGATGCAACAATACCAACAAGAGATGGACCAAGCTACTGCTTTGCCACTACCTGATGAGGATGATGCTGATTTGTAAGTAATCCATTGTTTTTACGGAAAATTATATGATGCTTGTTCTGATCAAATTTGTTGGTCCCCTCTATACGTAATCAAACATTCTCATATTACTGTTTGCAAAACTTTCTAAGCTCTTGTCGTAATTGGGCCATTCCATTATTATCCCCCTTCTCTCTGGCTCTCTCGATTCCATTGATCCCTGATCCCTAAATCCCCCTAACTTCTTGAGGGAATCAGTTAGTGAGTGGGTAGATAGGTGAGTATAAAATCACTACAAGATACACACCAATTGAAGCATACAATATCGTCCGGCACTCGATTCACAGTGAGGGGCTTTTGACAAACAGTCCCGAGAGGTCTGCCTAGTTTGTAAATAAAAAATTGTATATCCTCGATATACTCTTTCTAAATACGGAAATAGTCAGAAAGTAGGCATTTCTGATGTTTTTTTGGCCTTGATCTGGCAAAAAAGAAGCCACGAAAACATTGATTGAATCCACATACATCAATATCACTCACTCAAATACATACAAACAATGGCTCTTCCATTGGCTTATGACTCAGCTACCAAGCTGCTATCTTCAAAATCCACTGAAGAGACGCTTCAAGTCTCCATTAATGACATTAATAGGCTCACGAGGGACCTCGCCGGCATCACCTCAGATGTTCCACAGTCACCAGAACCATCAGCGCAACTTACCCCAATGATCAAGAAACTGATCACTTCTGGTGTTGAAGCTCTGAAACAGCAGAAACTTCCGGATGCCATCAAGCAGCTGTCTTTGGCGATCGACATGGCTGGCAGAAGGGCTCGTTGGGAGTCCTTTGGTATTCAGCTGCAAGAGCTCAACGCTGTGCTCCAGATCCGTTGTGATGCTTATCTTCTGAATCAGCAGTATATGGAAGCTTTACAAGATGCAGATTTCCTGATTGGTACACAGGTGCTAACGGCAGATAACTTTTTGAGAAAGGCCATCTCCCTCCTGAACCTGGGTAGATTTGAAGAGTCTAGAGTGGAGTTTGAGAGAGGTCTATGTTTCCATCCAGGCAACCAAAGAATGAAGGACCATCTGAAAATAGTGGAGAGGGCAATTTTAATGGAGAATGGTGAGGAGGTGAGCTAGTCAGACATTAGGGTAATAAAATAAAGAATAGTTAATGGTTGTTCTTCCCTTCCAGAAACATCTTCAGTATTCCCTTGTAGATCCCTATACCACAGTTTATTCTGATATCACCTTCTCTCTTTGATTATGATGACCGTATGGCTGCATTATCTTCGCAGCTCTTATCTTTGTATATATTAACCTCCAATAACTCCAGTGGTCAAAAGACCACCCATTGCAGAATTATTTTTTCATGACGCTTTTTACAAAAGTTTCTCACCACAGACAGCACATATACACACAGCACCAGGAACTAGTGATGGTGTACTACTTCCAAACCGTGGGATCAGATAAGTCAGCTGAAGACAATCCACGAGTCATATATATGGGCAAAGACAAGCTTGAAAATGAAGATCTGATCAAATATGGGTTTGCTGAAGACGTATGGTTCCATGTTGACAATCTCTCCAGTGCACACGTCTACCTGCGCCTGGAGCCAGATGAGCGTTGGGAGGACATTCCAGAGGGGCTTATCACAGACTGTGCGCAGCTCACCAAGGCAAACTCTATCCAGGGCAACAAGAGGGATAATGTGACTGTGATTTACACTCCATGGAATAACCTCAGGAAGACACAGGGGATGGCAGATGGCGAGGTTGGTTTCAAGAACCCAAAGAAGGTCAGAAAGGTGCACATCCAATTTAGAGATAACTCCATCATTAACAGATTGAAGAAAACAAGAGAGGAGATTGTGGGAAGGAACCTTTTGATCGCAGCACGTAACTCCAGGGACCGGGATGCATTCAAAAAGATCCTGGAGCAGCAGAGAGAGGCGAAAAAAGAGGAGGAAGAGACCAAAAGAAAGAACTTGGAAATGAAAAAAGCAAGGGAAGAGTTGTATGATGATATCTTCAATGATACGGAGGAGCTCGAGAAAAGTAGCAATAAGAGACGGATGTATGACCCAGAGGAAGACTTTATGTGATGTGATCATCAGAGAAAAAGAACCACATAGATAAACATCACTTAATACAACAAGTCCTCAGCAATAGGAGGTCAGATTGCAGTTGAATGTAGCACCACATTCCTCCACATGAGCAACAGAAGTATCAAATAAAATTGAGAATGTACACAATCAATAACTAATCAAATCATTAACTCAAAACAATCTACAATGTAGATTAGATTCCATCTGCAGTTTTCTCTGAATAATGAAATGTATAAATGGACACACCCTTCTCAAGAGCATGCTATAAATAATTAGAAACCTAGTCTAATTCATGACCTCATATAACGTCTCTCTCTCTTTCTCCGATCTTCAGCTTCTTATTTCAAGTCACTGACAAACTTACCTGTTTCCCTTTGAGCATCCCACTTCTCGATCCAGTCAACAGGGCACAAAGCAGAGTAGGTCTTGAAAAAGGTTTGACATGGCTCGAAATCCTGACCCTTGGCGTTGATACACTTGTGGTAATCAACGTATGATTGCCAGCAGTGCTTGGTCTGGTTTTGGTTTGGGAAACGGGCATCAAATCCAACAGTGTGTAGTTCAGACATTGTGTGTGTTGTCTTGTGTGTTCTGGTGGTTGTGCTGAGTTGTGTTGTGTGTTGTTGTGTGTTTGTAGTTGAATTTTTCATCGTTCGGTTTTTTGGTTGTGATTTTTTTTTTAACGTGAGAGAAAACCGATGGAATTTGATTGGTGGGAATAATACTCACGTGAGAGATCACGTTTGTATATTTTGTTATAGCTCTGAAAAATCTTTATTTAACAGCAGCATCATCATTGAAGAAATCTGTGTGATCAAAGGACAGTAGATGTTGAGGAGTGGTAAGTCTGCGCTTATGCGGGTTCTCACAGACGAAATTTACTAACAAGAGATCCAAGCATTTGAGTCTCTTCAGAACGAGTCGATTCCCGGGTACGACGTCAACACCTCCTCAGATGAAGAAAATGATCAACCAGTGGCTTCATATCGGTCAACCCCTGAAACTACAGCAGCAGCCGTCCTGAAGCAACAGTCTAGTGCTGAGCAGTCAAAGTATATTTCCTCTAGTTTCAAATATTCACAGAACAATGTGATCTTTGGATCTGATTATGCTATTTTTGGCCTCAAGATGAACCAAAACCTTTTGATCAGGGGACAGTTCAAACTACAGATCCAAAGAGGTGCGATCTTGATCAACAATGTGATTTATCATGCCAATGATACGCTTCTGGAGTTCCTGAATCCTTCATCCAATGCAGTACCATTGATTCAAGCTGCCCAAGTTGTCGACCGGTCTAAAGTAAAGGACACTGTCACTGCTGAAAACGAGCATCTGTTTGGTTCTGACTTCAAGTCCGTGATCAAAGTAATTGATCTGAGAACAGGACTTGAAAATGTTGGAACTGTCGCCCCCATCTTCAAGAATATTTTCTGGAACAGTGGGAGTTTACCAGAGCTGGAAATGGGCGATGATTTCGAACGCTGGTTCTCGCAACACACCTTCTCTCCAGTGATGCGGCCAACTGACTCTGTTAGAGTCATTAACTACAAGAAATGGCTTCCTGAGGTGGATCAGCTGACACAGCTGTTCCGTGAACAGGTGCAATCTCTCAGAGTGTTGATCGTTGGTGGTAAAAACTCGGGAAAGTCCACTCTGCTGAAGCTCCTACTACAGAACTTTATGAATGAGGTTGCCAAGGACTCGTCAGAGGATGACTACACATCGCCTGTGAACATCATGGACCTTGATCCAGGGCAGGCTGAGTTCTCGAAGCCTGACTCAATCTCTCTTTATAAAGTCACAACGAACCTGTTTGGGAACCACCTTTCCTTGACCACTGCAGGCGAGAGCATAAATCACTACATTGGACACAGCTCACCTAAAGATCAGCCCAAACGATACGGTCTGTTGATTAACGATTTAATCAAACGATACAACTCGAGTGGCCTTTTAAGGAATGAGACACTGCTCATCAATACTCCAGGCTGGATCAATGGATATGGCCTTACCTTGACAACGGAGCTTATTGAAAAGCTGAGGCCCACGCATTTGATCTATCTCAACCCAGGAAACAAAAACCAAGCTATGGAGCAATCACTGCAAGAACTCAATTTGGACTCCTCCATCGAATTCCTCCCTGTCTTGGGGAACTATCTGAATTTCAGCGATGGCTCGGTCAAGTACTCAAGTGCACAGCTACGGCTTTTCAAGATTCTGTCCTACTTCCACAAAATTGATGACATGCATTTTGATTTCAATCAACAACTAATGTTCAAGGCACCTTTGCAAGTAAGCTATGGTGATGTTGGAATCAGGGCAGTGTCTGTCTTGAACGTTAACGGGCTGGCACCGGAGGATATAGAAGATGCCTTGGTCGGTACTGTATGCGCAGTGCATACGATCAAAAGGAGAAACCTGGACAGACAGCTGATAGTGAGGACGAGCAGCGGAGATTGCGGGATATCGATACCACTGATTGATGCTTTTGAGTTGGAGAAACTCTCGCCCACTGACCTCAAATTTAAAAGCCTGGCATTAATTCACTCCATTAGCTCAAAATATCGGTTGATCAACATGTATATTCCTGAGTTTGAAGACCAGTCGAAAGAAGACGATGAAGAATACCTTCTGATAAGAGGGAGTACCGAAACACCGATCTGGGAAGTTGCATCAAGGCAGATTGCCAGCCAATTTGGCCACGATATGCCATTTGTCTCATTTGATCAGACATCATCGGAGTTTGACAAAGTGGCCAGAGTGAGAAAAGTTGTTGCAAGAAGGGGACAGACCTAAGCGACGTTTCCTTTGCTTTATTGTGTATGTATGTACTTAAATGACTTGTGTATTCTATTCTATTCATCTGACTTACTAGTTTCATTATTCTGTTCAGACGCCAACGACCATCCCATTTTCTTATTCAAACGGTCATACCTGGCACGATCTCTGTCATTCACACTGGGTTTGACACTGTTGAGAGCTTGCTCAAAGTCATGGGCAGTGACCAGAATTTCAGTTGATGCGTGGTGCTCGTTGTTGTCCATCTCATCTTGGTCCATCATCTTCTCATCGTCTTCTGTGTTTGATGAGTGGAAGAATTTCCTCTTCAATGCGACAACACCAGCCTCTCTGATCAAAGATGATAGATCAGCACCAGAGAAGTTTCTGCATCTCTCATCATGAGCAATGGCTGACAAATCCACATTTGGTGCCAGTGGTGTCTTGTTGATCTTGATGACTGTCTTGACAATCTCGAATCTCTCATTAGCAGTGGGAAGTTCAATGAACAAAGTCTTATCCAATCTTCCTGGTCTCAGCATCGCTGGGTCAATCATATCTGGCCTGTTTGTAGCACCAATTACAAAGATTCCCTTTCTATCATTCAGTCCGTCAAGCTCCGTTAGCAGTGTGTTAACGACACGGCTTGAACTCTCGGAAAGCGAAGTATCTCTTCTAGGCACCAGGGCATCCAACTCGTCAAAGAAGATCACACAAGGGACAGAGGCTCGAGCACGCGTAAACACCTGTCTGATGGCCTTTTCGGACTCTCCGACATACTTGTTCAGCAGTTCAGGCCCCTTGATACTGATAAAGTTCGCCCTTGACTCATTGGCGACAGCCTTCGCCAGAAGAGTCTTACCACAGCCTGGTGGACCCCACATCAACACACCTGCAGGAGCATGAATACCAACCTTCTCATAAATTCCTGGATTTCTAATTGGCTGCACAATGGCCATGTTAAGCTCGATTCTAATGTTCTTCAGGGCACCGACATTCTCCCAAGTAACGTCAGGCACAGTAGCAAAACCTTCTCTTTTAGCAGTGGGTTGAATGGTTGGCAGTGCAGTGAGAAAGTCTGTGTATGTAATTGCCAGTGGTTCCAGCTGTTCGGCAGTCAGTGGGTTTGGATACTCTTGGAGGAATTTTTGAATGGTTGAGAGTGACAGGTCATTCTCCAGCAACAGTGCTGCCTCTTTGTCATCTTCTTCCTTGTCTTTGGCAAGGGAAGAGAAGATTCTCTTGATAGCACAGATACCAGAAGCAGTGGTTAGAGCCTTCAAGTCTGCACCAACATAGCCAGGAGTAGCCTTTGCCAGTTTACCAAAGTCCAGATCGCCAACAATCTTCAACTTCTCAGTCATCTTCTTCAGGATATGCAGTCTCGATGCTTCGTTCGGTACGTTCAAACAGATTTCTCGATCGAATCTGCCTGCTCTTCTCAGGGCAGGGTCCAGGGAGTCCGGTCTGTTTGTAGCACCAATAATGATTACAGGATTCCCACCAGTCTTGTCCAGACTCAGCTCGTCAATAGAGGTCAGCATCTGCGCAACAATTCGTCTCTCCATTTCTCTCTGTGCACCTTCTCTTTTTGGGGTGATAGCATCAATCTCGTCAAAGAAGATGATGCATGGCGCAAGCAGTTTGGCCTCATCAAACAACTCTCTGATTTTCTTCTCACTCTCACCAGACATACCACTCACCACAGAAGGTGCAGAGATGTTGATGAAGGGAACCTTCAAGTCGCCAGCAAGGGCGTTGGCGATTGTTGTCTTACCACAGCCAGGCGGGCCGTGGAGAAGGACACCTCTCGGTGGTTCGACACCGGTGGTTTGATAGATTTCCGGATGCAAGATTGGCATTCCTACAATCTCCATGAGCTGTGTGATCACATCTTCCATCCCACCTAGTTCTGACAGTGATGCAGTTGGCGGACTTCTGTCTTTGTCTACTTGATGGCTTTCTGTTAGTAATAAACTCTCGGAGGAAGGGCTGCAGATACATATACATACCTTTCTGTCTCTTTGATGATGACGACTTGGACGACGAGTCTTTTGCTCTCTTCTTGGATTTCTTCTCCATGGAACCACCGTCCACTTGTTCCACAATCTCCTCTTTATCCTCAGCAACATCAACAGGAGTGCTGCTCCCGCCAACTGGAGTAACAGAGGAAGGGGGTTTCGTACTTTTCAAGTTCCACAAGCCAACAACGCTCTTGTTGAGACTGTTGTTGTCTTTTACATCCATCAGATCATCCACATTTATACCTTCAAAGTCGCTGTCTTGTTCCTCCCCCTCCACCATAAGGTCGTCGTCCTGGTCAGCGCCCATCATGCTTTCGAAAGCAATCTGCTCCTCAGCTCGCAGGTCCTTGAGCACTTTGTCCATCGTTCTCTCAAGAAGGACCTTCTTTACCCTTTGCAAGGATAAATCCTTCTGTTGGCAGTATATAAGAGCGTCTTGAGCCTTCAGGTTCTTAGCAAGAGCTATAAGCACAGCCATGTCTTCTTCTTCCGGGTTTCTCTTCTCATTCTCCGCAGTCTGTTCATCTAGAAGTCTTTGTACGAGATTGGATAGCTTACCTTCCAAGGACGGTGTAGAAGAACCAGATCCCTTCTTAACCTTGATCTTCACCATGATGCAGACTCGTCTTTCCCAGCAATTTGAATCTGAATCTGCCTGCGATGAGCTTTTTTCCTTCATGGAAAATTTTAGACGTGCCGGGGACACAACCAAAATGCCGTAATAATTTGGCAGATTATGAATAACCATGGCAATAGCGAAAACGGCAATAACCATGACAATAAACAAACAAACAAAACAAAAATTCACCTACCGAAAGAATGAATGGTCGGTTCTGATTTCGAATGCTCTTTCTTTCAAATCTTTTGAAAGACATCTGCAGAATGAGAAAACGAAGAGATTCATATATTATTTCATATATATGTATACTCTATATCGGTTATGTGTAGTTTCATTCAGTCCATTTACTTGAAATAGCAATGAAGGAATGAGTAAAGAATGAACGTGCAGATTTGCTATACGCGATAATAATGATAACGGAGGTAGTTTGTGATCGATTTTCAAAAGCCACCACCAACTGACAAAAAACAACACAACTTAGGTCATCTTGCATAAATTGTCACAGCCAGGAATGTACTTTAATCATTACCATTAGATTACAGAGATAGTTTGGGGAGTTTATGAGTCACAGTACACGTGCAGTGTGCACCTATGATGATCTCTCTATGTGACCAGCCAGTCAGTCTTCAAATTCCCGAGGAACTCAGCCCCCTGTTTGTTTTCCTGGCCATTTGAACCCTTTATGTCTCGCTCTCTATCTCCCGGGCCGAGAAATCTCATCACCATCTGTGCTGCAAGGATATACGGCTTGGAGACTAAGAAAATAAGGAAGAAGATGCACCGCCATGCAGTACCATCGCTAATATAATGGGAGTTGGCAATGTGGGCGCGGGATGTATAAATTCCCAGAGAGATCCACACCTCCGAGTTCTTCTATGATGGTTTTAGTGGCAGCACTCTCCTCAATGCCCTCGGAAAGACACTCTACGGGAATAACATGGCTGACAATAGTGCTACTCGTCTGCATTGCAATACTGCAGGGGATCTACACTTTTGGTAGTTCACAAGCCCTTCTCAAGCAATCAACTGCTAATTTCAAGATTGACACCACCAAGGCTACGGTTGAAGACGTACTTGGAGGAATCGAGATCCTACCTGCCTATTCCTTATCTTCATCATCGACAGTGTCTTCAAGACCGACGGCTATCACAACTACTTCAACTACAACGGAAACTCTGATCAGTCCGTCCCAACAGGCCCTTGCTGAGGCAAACCTCGAGAACATCACATCCATCCTCACAGAGGTCCTCCAAAGTCCACAAACTGCGCCTGACTTCTCACTGGCTCGTGTGTTTAGTGTCAATGACCACCTTTACCTCGGCACAGCTGGCTTTGTTTGCTTCTCCTCCAATCCGCAGCGTGACAACCTTGCCCGTACCTCAGGGTCAATGAACGCGTGTCCAGCCAACGGGTTCCTGAACTGCTTTGGACAAGGTATCACCAACACAATGTACCGGTCATCAGCATACCGTTCCTTGAACAGCAACTACCTTGTCACAATGACCGACCTTGACGAAGACCTGATTGAAAAAATGGTCGCCATGTATACCACTGTCGTCAGAAATTCCAAAGGCTCATCGCTCCGTCTCAACATTCCACAGTCTGCACTCAGCGAGGTCTTTAGAGTCGCTTGTGGTAATGATTACATCTACTCCGATAGCAGAGGCACATCGCAGAACAAGTCTTCGAAAACATGGGCCCTGGGTCTCGTTGCAGTGGTATTCATAGCACTATCCATCGTGTTTTCCTTCTTCATAATTGTCAGATTCCTCTTGGTTATAGTTGCCTTTGCAATGTCAATGGCGCAGTTTGGTCTGACATTCGACATCTTTGTCAATGCAGCTAGGGATATCAACACCCAGACTCAGGGGATAAGAGCCCAGGGTGTGAATGGATACGTTGGATTCTTCAGTGCGCTATTGGTGCTGTATCTCGCCGTCTTCACCTTGATCCTAATGGTTATCCTCGGTAGTAGAAACCAGAAGAAGAAAAGTCGTACACACCCACCGGATTCTGGGAAGAATGAAGGTGACTACAATTACAGACCACCAGATGAAAGCTATGGCCCTGAACTTGGTGGCCGCAAAAGCAGCTTCACTAGATCTTACAGAAATGGTGGTGCCGATACCGGTACCGGTAGCAGTAGTGGCTTTCCCTTTGGTATTGGTCTGATTTATGGCAACTTCGGCCATTCTGGACATGACAACTCTCATAATGACAATAGTAATTCTGTTGGGGGTGGTGATGGTGGTGGCGATGGTGGTGGTGGTGGTGGTGATTGAACTAACCACGGTATCTACCACACAAAGAACCTTGACAATACTAATCTAATCTAATTGCAAACAATGCACGTTAATGAATCCCAATGAAAGGGTAAAAGGCTGTATGTCTGATTGAACATACCACTGATTGAACATACCACCTGATAGAACTTGGTGATAATCACCACAGAAGCAAAACAACTTCCTATTAGGTGGACAAGAATTTTGTGGGTTTTTGGTTCCAACGATGCGCTTACTGTGATGGTGATGGAAGAAGCATTCCACAACCATGGTACTACCTTCGATTGAAGCGATCCTTCTAGCCAAACATCAGCAGCCTTCTATTAACACAGTGACCTGTACAGAGCTTTTTGGCAAACCATCATGGCAGATCTCCCGTCAGGATATAATCGACTTTTGTACTGAAGACCACGACAATGATCCAGCCTTGATCAAAGGAAAGCACCTCTGGTGGGTCTATTGCTTCTTCAAGTTTCCCTCCATGGCCCCACCAGCTCACGGTGCTGATTCTGTTCATGAAATCTCCCGACAAAGTACTGTCTGGGTTCCTTTGATACAACGTGGGTTCCCACAACTGAGGAAGGTATCATCATCTGGCGCCAAAGCTGTACAAAACTCGTTATGTATGTTGAACCAGAAACTTGACGAAGTTGAGTCCTGTTATATTTCTGATGTATCCTTGTTCTTCGAAAGACTTTACCTCACTGTGTTTCCTGAACTCAGCACTGAGAAGTCCAGCAGCTATGACACAGATATCAAAAGAAGAATCATCACTGAAGTTTTGCAAGGATTGGGCCAGATAATGAAGAGCCTCTTTGGAGTTGAAATGCATTGTGAAGAGTACGACACAATTGTGCTTCGTGGTGGTTACTTACCTCAGAGCTTCTCATTCCAGCTTGACTTGTTGATTACTTTTGACAGTAGGAGTACTAACTCAATGATCCCGATCATGATCTTCGACTCTAATGAAGATAGTGCCAAACAGCAGGTTATGTTATATGAGATGCTCAATATTCTCCTCTCCACTGATTGCAAAACAGGGGTTTTCATTGAATCAGATGGAATCACCTTGGTTGAGATTGATTTTGACCAGATGCTGCTGCTGTCACCCAACTTCTTTGAGTGCTTGGTTGACAAGACGAAACTCCCTTTGAACTACATGGCAATCTCATGTGTTGAAGAGCATGAGACGATTCCCATTGTGCTATTTGCTGTAATTGCGGAACTCATTCTTATCAAAGACAAAAGAAGCCCATTTGCCACAAGAGATCGAGAGTACCAAAAGAGAAGGCTTAGTTGTCCTGCTCCTGTTGAATTGTGTCAATTGAATTCCTCTTTCCCCAATTTACAACCAGCACAGTTGTCATCATCGGTTCAACTAAAAAGGTCCATCCTGCTTGAGCTTCAAGCCATAGGCGGTGGTGAAAGCTCATCGGTGGTACAGCCAGAACCAGATGATGATGGTAATTATCATTACATTCCTATTAGAGGAAGATTACACAAGGTTTTCAATCCATTGATAGTGGAGGGAACTTTGGATCACTATCTCATGGATTCACTCTCTGCCTTTCCTGATGCAATCAGCCATGTAAAGAGTTTGGAGCACAAGCGTCTCAGTGCCTTGACGTCTTTCAAAGAGCACTTCTGGTGGTTTTTGGGTGAGAAGGACACTTCATGTTCCTCAAATAATCCTCTCGTCTGTAAGCTGTATTCAAAGTACTTGGAAACTGCCCAGCTTATGTATGAGATTGACCGGTTGGTTGATGGTTTGCTTCCAAATGATTCCAACTTAGGTCCGTTGGCCACGACTTTGACATCACCAATTGACACTAAGCTGTTTTCTGAATCTCTCAGACTTTGGGATGAGCTGTTGGATAGGAATGAGATTCCATTGTTTGTCAACCTCAATCCAGACGATTGGAAAGTCCTTGATGAAATCTTTCAATCTCATGATGATGGCGACAATCTACCAGTCCAACCCATAAACTACCAGAACTGGAACTGTTCAATTGTTTCAAACCCATCGAGGCAGGAGTCGTGCTCATCCTCGTCATCAGCAGAATTTTATCCAACTGACGAGAGTTTTGAAGCATTCTATCAGGAATTCGGTACAGGAAAGTAGCAACATATATATACTTTATTAGATTAGTATTGTCTGCTCAATTGGGAAACAGGACATATCGTACAAAACAAAAAAAGAACGCGAAACGCGAAACTTTTTACCCGTACACCATCACAAAGAAACAACAGGGTTCCCCCATCCAATGGCAGCGTTTGATATCAACCCATACGAGACACTTGGTCTTCCGAGAACAGCTACGCCAGAAGATATCAGAAAAGCCTATCGCAGACAATGCCTTCGTCATCATCCAGACAAGGTCTCACCAAATGGTACAGAAGAGGACAAGTCAGCCAGCAAGCAGGCGTTTGAAGAGGTTCAGTTCGCACACAGTATTCTGAGCAATGAGAAGAAAAAGAAGCGATATGACGATACGGGGTCCCTCGATAATTATGATGACGATGACGCGGTTGGCTTCGACTGGTTTGAATATTTTAGAAACGTCAAGGACTCAATTACAGAGGAGAGTATTGCTAAGGATAAGGAGGTATACCAGGGAAGTGAAGAGGAAGAGAGTGATATAATTGAGTGTTGGATCGAGACACATGGAGATTTCCTGAAGCTTTTTGAAGCGATTCCACACACTGAGTTCACTGATGAAGATGAACGCAGGATTTTTGACAAGGTGGAGGCACTGATCAATGAGGGAGGAATTATCGAGGGAAGCAATCTGTTTGACAACTACAAAAAGAACAGAAAGACCCAGTTCAACAAGCTGAAGAAAGCAGCTAACAAAGAAGCCAAAGCTGCTGAAAGAGCTAAGAAGGAACTGGCTGATAAAGTCCAAGTCCAAACAGACTCAATGGCAGACCTCCGCGCATTGATCCAACAGAAGAAGAAGAACGATATGGACTCATTGATCAGCAGACTCGAGGAGAAGTACACTTCAAAGTCATCCAAAGTGAAGAAGAAGAAGAAGAGACAGTGAAAAAATCACCAACTAAAAAAAATAATGTTGTTACCCAATAGAAAAAATTTGATAAAAAAAACTGCTACTGTTATAAAAGGAGACTTCCCCCTAAATAAAACTTTTTGGTGGGGTGGCGGTGGGTGGAAAACATTTTTTCTTCTTGTTTAGGCAAATTTCCCCAAATAAAAACGTTTCCTTAAAAATGTTCGGTCGAAAGGGAATTGCTAACTCATCGCTATTTAAAGCCTTGAAACTAACGAATGTTTCTTCTCCACCTCCACCATTTACCACCATATTGCAAAGACGCAGATTCTATTCCACAATGTCTGACGAGAACGTTCTATTGATTCCGGGCCCAGTTGCTGTCTCTGAGAAGGTTAGAGAGGCCCAAGCAATTCAATCGCTATCCCACACCCACCCAAAGTTCATCAACATCTTTCAATCTGCTCTAAAGAACTTGAGAGTCTTGTTCAAATCAACCAATGCAAAGGACCAAGGTGTTGTCATTGCCGGTTCTGGTACCCTTGGCTGGGACATTGCAGCCTCCAACTTGATCCACGAGGGTGAGTCTGTCCTGTTGCTCTCAACAGGTTTCTTCTCTGATGCCTTTGCCAATGCTCTACAAGTCTACGGGGCAGATGTCGATGTTTTGACTGCACCATTGGGTGATGTTGTCCCAGCTGCTGAAGTTGAAGCCAAATTGAAGTCCAAGAAGTACGCTGCTATTGCCTTCACCCACGTCGATACCTCTACTGCTGTTGTCCAGGACGTTGGTGCTCTCTCGAAGTTGACCCACGATGTCTCACCAGACACTTTGGTCATTGTTGATGGTGTCTGTTCTGTCGGTGTTGAAGACATCGAGTTCTCCAAGTGGGGTCTGGACTACGTTCTATCTGGTTCCCAAAAGGCCATTGGTTGTCCAGCAGGTTTGTCTATAGGTTTCTTGTCTGAGCGTGCTATTGCTAAGGCCCTAGCTAGACCAAAGGACATTACTTACTTTGCCTCTTTGAAGAGATGGTTGCCAATCCTACAGAACTACGAGGCTGGCAAACCTTCCTACTTTGCCACTCCAGCCATCCAGTCCGTGAATGCCTTGAAGGCATCTCTAGAGGAGATTATCGAAGGTGGTGTCGATGCCCGCTACGCTAAGAACAAGGCTGTTTCGGATGCGTTCAAGGGCCGTCTGGAGAATGAATTGGGCTTGACTTTGGTGCCAGTCAGGGATGAAGTCAAGGCTTCCGGACTCACTGCTGTCTACTTCCCAGAGGGTATCACGGGTCCGCAATTAACCGGTGCGATCTTCAAGAAGGGTGTTGTTGTCGCTGGTGGTATCCACAAGGACATCAAGGACAAGTACTTTAGAGTTGGCCACATGGGTATCAGTGCTCTAGATGACAGCTTGGGCCATATGGAGATTGCCTTCGAGGCTATCAAGGACTCTTTGGCCGAGTTAGGTTACAAGAAATAAACCAGTATGTCTGTCTCGACCCATCAATATATAGATATATATATCCAACAAATAATCTTGGCCCTAGTAATAGAAA
Source organism: Barnettozyma hawaiiensis (assembly GCA_003706665.2). Classification (NCBI taxonomy): domain Eukaryota; kingdom Fungi; phylum Ascomycota; class Saccharomycetes; order Phaffomycetales; family Phaffomycetaceae; genus Barnettozyma; species Barnettozyma hawaiiensis. The sequence continues at coordinate 11,643 of PPLY02000001.1, read as the reverse complement.
TTAGACAATCTTTTCTTCTTCAAAAATGCTGCTGCTGCAGGGATGGCTTTTTTGACACATAGCGTGGTTGCTTGGATAACGTGGGACATAATGGATTTAAATGCATATTGCACCTCCCTCTGCCTATATTCCGGTGTTATACTTTGCAAATAAAAAGTGTCATGTTCTCATGCTACTGGATCAACAGGTTTATCGAAAGAAAGGACCTCTTCATCAAGTAGCAAGAAAATTGCGTAGTTCGATTCGGCTGTTTTCTGTTTGCTCGTTTATTTTTTCACATGTGACTCTTTTTTTTTTTTTTTTTTTTTTTTTTTTTTTTTGACTTCGGAAAATTGCCAATTAAGAAAAAAAAAATTTATATAAAAGAGAATCCCCTTGCGAAAAGTTACACTGAGAACAACGAGCACCTCTCTCTCTTCAGCGAACAACTCAACAAATACACACAATGCCATACGCTTTGCCAGAATCACACAGAACCTTGGTCGAAGGCCACCTAAAGGACACTGATCCAGAAGTGGAGTCCATCATCAAGGATGAGATTGAGAGACAGCGTCACTCTATCGTTTTGATTGCCTCTGAGAACTTCACCTCCACCGCTGTCTTTGACGCTTTGGGAACCCCAATGTCCAACAAGTACTCTGAGGGTTACCCAGGTGCCCGTTACTACGGTGGTAACGAGCACATTGACCGTATCGAGTTGTTGTGTCAGGCCAGAGCCCTAAATGCCTTCAACTTGACCTCTGACAAGTGGGGTGTCAATGTCCAAACCTTGTCTGGTTCCCCAGCCAACTTGCAGGTCTACCAGGCCATCATGAAGCCACACGAAAGATTGATGGGTCTAGACCTGCCACACGGTGGTCACTTGTCTCACGGGTACCAAACCGACACCAGAAAGATCTCTGCTGTCTCCACCTACTTTGAAACTATGCCATACAGAGTCGATTTGGAGACTGGTATCATTGACTACGACACCTTGGAGAAGAACGCTGTTCTGTTCAGACCAAAGGTTTTGGTTGCAGGTACCTCTGCCTACTGTCGTTTGATTGACTACAAGAGAATGAGAGAGATTGCTGACAAGGTTGGTGCCTACTTGGTTGTCGACATGGCTCATATATCTGGTTTGGTTGCTGCTGGTGTCATCCCATCTCCATTCGAATACGCTGATATTGTCACCACCACCACCCACAAGTCCCTAAGAGGCCCACGTGGTGCCATGATCTTCTTCAGAAGAGGTGTCAGATCCGTTAACCCAAAGACCGGCAAGGAGGTCCTATACGACTTGGAGAACCCAATCAACTTCTCCGTCTTCCCAGGTCACCAAGGTGGTCCACACAACCACACTATCACTGCGTTGGCCACTGCTTTGAAGCAAGCTGCCACCCCAGAGTTCAAGGCCTACCAAGAGCAAGTCCTAAAGAACGCCAAAGCCTTGGAGTTTGAATTTTTGAAGTTGGGCTACACCCTGGTTTCCAACGGTACTGACTCTCACATGGTGTTGGTCTCTTTGAGAGACAAGGGTATTGACGGTGCCAGAATCGAGAACGTTTGTGACCAAATCAATGTTGCCCTGAACAAGAACTCCATCCCAGGTGACAAGTCCGCTTTGGTCCCAGGTGGTATCCGTATTGGTGCCCCAGCCATGACCACCAGAGGTCTAGGTGAGGAGGACTTCAAGAAGATTGTCCACTACATTGACTTTACCGTCAAGTACGCAAAGAAGGTCCAAGATTCCTTGCCAAAGGATGCTAACAAGTTGAAAGACTTCAAGGCCAAGATCGCCGAGGGTAGTGATGAGTTGAAGGAAATCAAGGCTGAGGTTTATGCCTGGGCCGGTGAGTTCCCATTGGCTGTTTAAAGGAAAGCCTATGCGCACCCTGGCATATATCATTGTACTTATAGTTCTCTCTCTTTATATATAGTTTTTTTTAAGAATCTCTCCTTTTTGATAGACACACGTTGTAGTAGTGCTTTGCTACCTTTTGCTTTAGTCAGAGGTTGAACCAATGGGGATGATGGTAAGTTACCCGCCTAATATCGTCCTTCTTAACCTGGTTTAGACCGGGTAACAAATTATCCCTGTGTATTGATTATATAAGTTTTTGGTCGTCAATAGCATTTTTTATAACGGAAGCCACTTTCTCTTCAATCAGGTTGACTCGTACAGGTTTTATCTAGTGCGCTCTCTGTTGTGTTCTTATATTTGTGTTATGGCCCTTGAATTTCCAGAAATCAAACCTAATGGGTCCTTGATCCTTGCATGGCAGGTGAAGGGTATGTCCACTCCGTCTTTCCAAACGTACTTTCTCTCTAACATCAGCCCCATGCAGACCGCCATGTTCTAGTTGTTGGAGGAGGTGAAGTTGCTGCAGGAAGAATATACCACCTTTTGAACGCCAACGCGAAGGTGACAGTGATCTCCCCATCAGTCAATGAGGAAATTGAAGCACGAGAGCGTGCTGGTTTGATTCATGCCATTCACAGACGTAATTTCCAGCAGTCTGACTTGACGATGTACCAAGCCGCCGCAGAAAAACCAGAATTGAAGGACTACACCCAAGAGGAGTACACAAGGATGGACCAGTACTTACAAAGAACTCGGTTTGAGGTGGTTTTAGTGGCTATTGATGACCCAGTGGAGAGTAAACGTATCTACTACATGGCCAAGGCACTTGGGTTGAATGTCAATATTGCCGATGTGCCACCACTGTGTGACTTCTACTTTGGTGCAATGTTTAGAAAAGGTGATTTGCAGATAATGGTGTCAACTAACGGTAAAGGCCCAAGAATGGCGAAACTGATCAAGGACAAAGTTGGTGATCTTTTCGCTGAGTATGAGATTGACCAGACCATTGAGAACATTGGTCAACTGAGGAAGCTTCTTAGATCTACATGCAGTGGCGGTGATGTAGAGAGCATCAAAGTGAGAATGGAATGGATGACCAAAGTCACAGACATGTACAGCTTCAAAGAGTGGAGCCAGCTTGGTGATAATCTCGAGGGGATCATTGCATACTTTCCTGATTTCCCACCAAGCTATGAACAACTCAAGCAATAGCATAAAACCTGATCCTTTTAGAGAAAAATTAACGATTATAATAACAAAACCTGTATTACAAAGGGGATGGGATAATAATATAGAAGAATAAGTAAACGAAACATAAAAATGGATAAAAAGTCAGTGTGCAACAAATAAACAACTCAACAGACAACAGACAACAGACAACAAATAACAATAATAATAATAATAATAATATAGACAAGATAACAAACAGAACAGGGAAAAAAGACACTTTTTTGTAGTAATGTGATGATGTAAAATGATTTCCTCTGAACTTTCACTCTTTCCCTCCAATATCTTCACTTGTCTCCAAGGACACACGTTAATCAAAACAAACCTCTCTATAACCATAACAACTTCTGGAAAACCGAGTTAAAACAAAACAACAATTTGGATAACAAGAACAATAAACTTAACAAAAATGAGGCAAGAACAAACTATATGGGACATCATAAATTCATCAATTAACTTTTTTTTTCTTTTTTTTTCTTCATCTCTACCCACAAGACAATTTCTTCATTTCTTTTAATCTACATTTCCACGAGAAAGGGCAACTCTGTAGAGATCATGGACCTTAGAATGCTCATCAGCATCCTCACTCCCATTGGCACCACCACCGGTGCCACTTCCAGATAAATGTTCTCCATTGGACTCAGGAGTGTTTGACTTGGAAAGGGATTCAGTCTCCTGGTATTCATGATGGCCTGGTTGGTTCTGGTATGCATTATCACCGTACTCAAACCCTCTGTCGTTTGGTAGATAGTACATTGGATTCATTGAAACACCAAAAGGTTGGTGTTGAGCTTGAGTTTGGTCATATCCGCCAGAAACGTGAAGAGTGGCTAAATCATCCTGGAGTCTAGAAAGATCTTCAAAACCACCAGAGCTCATTGGCAAACCCGCATTCAAGGCGGGGTTTATCCCTTGACTGACACCAGCAACGGCCAATGAAGCAATCTGATAACGTTGATTGTTCTGCTGGCGGCCCCAGCTCAATCTGACACGGGAACCACCAATTTGAAAGCCTTGCATAGCAGCGATAGCAGCCTCTGCATCCTCTCTTTTTTCAAACTTTATAAAGCCACAACCCTTGCCGTGGGGAATCTTGACATGGAAAATATTACCAAAAGGCTGGAACAGCTCCGCTAGAGTCTGTTCAGGAACGCTGGATGCTAACCCGCCAACAAAAACAGTAGTGTTGTTCGGATCGCTATATGGAACTGACTGTCCCATTCTACTATTTCCTTGGCTATTTGAGGCCTCAGGGCCTAGCATTTGTGGAGGCGGAATAGAACCAGGTTGGAATTGTGGTGGTGGTGGTGGTGGTTGACCATGTTGCTGCTGCTGGTCTGGATGGTAAAATTGGACAGGTGGTGGGATCTGCTGTTGGTACATGTAAACTTCGCCACTGGCTGTTGAAGACTGTGGGTGTGGAGGTTGAAGTTGCTGCTGTTGTTGTTGGTACTGGCCGACACCAACACCAACACCACTAGTACCGATCGCCGCCGCATACTGAGAAGATGAGCCAGCAGAAACTGGTGGATGTGGAATACCAACATATGCGGGAGTATTGCCCATGGCTAGATTATTGAGCATCTGGCTGTTAGCCTGGGCAGCATTTCTGGAAGTGGCGAGAGCAACTCTGAGCGGTCTACCTGCACACCAGACACCAGACATCTCGTTCAATGCAGAAGCTCTCTCCTCTTCATCACTAAATCTGACAAACCCAAAGCACCTGGAAGTACCTGTGGTTGGATCGGTCATCACCCGAACTGTTTTCACTGACTTATATCTGGTTTGGAATAAGGCAAGCAAGTGGGCTTCAGTGGTAGATGGAGATAGGTCACCGACAAACAGAGAGTACTCTGGAGATTGGAGAATCTGCGATGACAATGTAGCACCAGATGCCCAGTTCAATCTGAAAGTTCTTGAGGTGTTTGGGATCTGGGACCCATTCAAACTTAATGCACTCTTCGCATCATCATAGGATTCAAACTCGATGAAACAGTAACCAGCATGACCAGTGTTTAAAGACGCAGCTGGGGTTCCCTTCTTAGCCTTGATTAGCTTCACCAATACTCTCTTTCCCAAAGAGAACCACAAGTTGATAATCGATTCCTCATCTGACCATGGATCCAGGTCTCCCATCCACAGGGTTCGTGGAGGGGATGAAGATGTCTGTGCAGTGGCATTTGGTGGATTTGGAACTGGCAAGTTCACTAGGAAATCCTGGCCAGCCAACTGAGCAGCCACCTGAGGAGCCGCCGGAGGAACTGCCTGAGACGTCGCCTGTGGAGCTGCTTGGGGAGTTGCTTGGGGAGGTACTTGTGAAGGGTGGTTGAGGGTCAAGTCAGGGACAGATGAGCTCGGTTGAATAGACTGATGCTGTTCAGGGGTGCTGGAGGACTCCTTCTCAGAGGATGTAAGTTGTTGATGGTTGTCAAACGACATGGCTGAGTAAATGAAATCAAAAAGAAAAAAACCAATGGAATGAAGATCAAAAAAGAACTAAAGTACACTTTTAGGAGGAGCAAACAAAAACTGGATCAACAAACAAATGCAGTAAAAAACAGGGAAGTGACAACAAGGAAAGGAAGAAGGGAAAAAAACAGCAAATCAAAAGAACAACAACAAAACTTCAAGCAAAACAAAGTACACAAAATATGTGCTCTGGAAAACGAATCAGATAATCAAGCCTTTAAGTCCTGTTGGTATTGTACACGGTACGGTATGTTGCGAGAGTCGGAGCGGTTGGGCGGCTAAAACTTTTCGCCTCTGCCAGCACAGGTCACAGCCACAACACAGCAAACAAACAAATGGAAAAAAGGTAGGAGGGAGGCGAAGAAGCTCGTCAATGGATCAATCAAAACAGTCTGTGAAAAAAAAAAGCTGTTGTTCAATGCAATAGAGGCGACTCGATGGTTACTTGGATTTACTACTTTTGAAGATGGGAAAAATAGCAAAAACTTTTTTTTTCCTTGTTTTTTGGTTTTTGATTCTTTTAGTTGGTGTTGGTGGTGTCCCTCAATTCCGGCCGGTACCTGAAAACCACACGCCAAAACAACAAAACAACAAAACCAAAACCACAAAACCAAAACAAACAAACCAAACCAAAACAGTGAGGGCAACCCGATCCGATCCGACTCCACCAAAAAAAAAAAAAGAAAACCACGCAGTTCCTTACTGGAAGTTGAATCCTTGTGTGTGCACAGTGTGTGTGTTTTTCTGATTTTGTTCTTTAATTCTGTGTAGAAGCCAGTTTGACCGTTGTCATGGTTGCAAATGTTTATGGTTAAAAATAGACTTGATTTCTTTTTATAGAACGAGGGTTCTTCTCCTACTACGTTCTCGTTTAAAACACCTTAATACCGAATATTTCCTCGTAAACATACACAGGAGCAGTGGTGTAAGATGAAGTCTCAGTGTGTATTGTTTCAATCAATTCGAGGATATTTCCATTGTGTGTCAATTGTTTTCCAAGTGTGACATTTGGAAGTGGTTGCCATGGTTATTTGACAGGTTGTGACTTGGGAATTAGGAAAATGGCTATCCAAAGTCGTCTTTTTAGGGAAACGCAGCAGTCAGATAATGAGAATTTCTGTTTATTTGTTTATACTATCAGATCTGTTGTCTTGTGGGAATAGGGGATTGTGAGTAGCAGTAAGCATCCTCTATTCGGAGATCCTTAGAATTGATGGTGGTGGTTAAATGAAGCATGCCAGACCTCTAACATTGTCTTAGTATGGCGCGGTGACCAGGGTATGAACTGAATAGTTTTAGACAATAGTTGAGCGTCGTACAGGACAGTAAAGAACTCCTTATTATCATATAGTACAAAAGTCTAGGATACGGTGTGTGTTGCCACAAAAAAAAATGGGTGAGATGGGATAAGTTTAATAGTACTTTACGCTGCAACACAGCATATGTTTTAGATTTGACAGTATCATGTGAGTGAGTCAGTAACTATCAGTGCTCATTTTCAGTGGACTAAACAAAGATTCTTCAGGAAGGTCCCGCAGGCTGCTTTATTCTATCGTCCATCCATCACATTGTACGCTTACTACTGAACAACCTGCCATAGGCTTACCTTGGAGATCTCCTTAATTATAACAACAAAGAACGAAAAGAAAGGAACGCACTACCTCTCAAACCACTTATTATTGATGCTGACACAGAGTAGTCTGGTTCTGGTTCTGGTTCTGGTTCTCATCTGCAGTATCCTGCAGTCTGCTGTCAAAGTAAAAGCAAAGACAGATCTGTCAGATATCATGATATAAAAAAACTAAAAAATAAAATCTCCGATACCGGGAGTCGAACCCGGGTCTGCTCGGTGAAAGCGAACCGTGCTAGCCGTTACACTATATCGGATTTTACAAGTTAATTATGATTCTGATCTCAGTAACAAAATACTATATGAATTCGGACTGTAACAAGTAGTGAGCAACATTATCTATCTCTACTTCTCCTAGAGTTTATTAGCAACATTTCTGTTGCAACATGGGGTTCACCTTGAAACGCACCATTCCAATATGAACCCAATTCTCAGTGGGTCTTTTTGTTGTTTTGTGTGATTACAGAAATGGAACTTTTTGCATAGCACCGTCGGCAGAACCGGTAAACTGTCTAATCAGGTTGATTGTTGAGAGGCACTAGGCGAAAATGAAAGACGCAGTTTACACAATCAATTAAACTATTTACAAAAGCAGCCTGGAAGAGAGACCATAATCCCTAGAGGGTGAACACAAGTTTAGTCCAACCATTCCAAGAAGTCAGGAGTGAAGTAACTGATGATTAGTCTTGCACCAGCCCTCAAGAAACCATTGTTGGCCTCAAAAGCAACAGTTTTGAGATCACAGATACCCTTCTCAGCAGCAGCATGCAGCATTGCATATTCCCCACTGACATGGTAAGCACATATCGGGTAGTCCTTGCAGATCTCTGATGCATCGGCCATCACGTCCAAGTAGAACGTGGAAGGCTTGATAATGATACCATCGGCACCTTCATCAATGTCTCTTCTCAATGCCCTTCTGGCTAAGCCACGGCCTCCTGGTGGAAGTTGGTAACGTTTTCTATCACCCTGACCAGGTGCAGAGCAGGCGGCGTCTCTGAATGGGCCGTACAAGTTGCCGCTGAATTTCGCAGAGTAGGACATGACAAACGTTCTGTGGGCCAGCTGTGCATCAATCAGGCCTAGTTTGATCTCTCTGATACGGCCATCAATCATGTCGGATGGAGCGACGCAGTCGACACCAGCCTTAGCATAGTTCACAGCAACCGCCGCAATTCTCTTGACTGATTCCTCTCTGTTGATAGAGCCGTCTTCATACAAGACACCACAGTGGCCGTGATCAGTGTACTCACACAGACAGACATCTGCGCAGATGTACAGATCTGGGAAAAGTTCCTTCAGCTTCCTGGTGGCCTTGATGACGGGACCTTCGGGATCGTCTGCGGCTGTTCCAACGGCATCCTTCGAGCCTGGCTTCAAAGGAACACCAAACAGAATCACAGAAGTCAGACCCTTCTTGATTAGGGATTCAACGTATGGGATGACTTTGTTGATACCCCAGCGTTTCTGGCCAGGTAGAGTTTCAATCAGAACCTCCTCCTCGTCATTGTCAGTGATAAAAAGTGGATATATGAACTTGGATTTCGTGAGCTGCCTCTCATATTGCCATTCACGGGAGACTGGGTGGGAATAGCCACTAGCAAGGATCGACGAGATCTGTGTGCCCTTTGGTTCGAGGAATTCTGCCTTGTGGACCATCGCCGTCTTTGTCTTGTTTTGTTTTGTTTCGTTGTGGAAAGATTCTGATGGCGTTCTTCTTATAGTTGATTAAGCATAATTTTTTTTTCGTTTCAAAGCAGGAAACTTAAAGTGCGGAAAGCCGAATAGAGAAAGCCCAGTCCTTCTCCCTTTAAAAGCTCTCTCCTTGTCCTTCTTTCAAAAAAATGTCCTGTGAAGAACACTCTCACTCTCACTCTCATGGAGGGTTTGATGAACACATTGCACCAATTCCCACCAGTGAGTCTCAGTCCCTTAGACAGTACATTGACTCTTCTAAACTGACTGCTCTAAACGTTGAGCAACCCAATGATCAGCTTGAGAAAGTATTCAAGACACAGGAAGACAAACTGTCTCTTCAGGGATGTATCCAATCCGATGCTGATGCGCAGCTGATACTGAACATCCCATTCACCGGCTATGTCAAATTGTTCTCCATCATTCTGAGAACAAGCGGTGATTCCTCAAGCTGTCCAAAGACGATCAAACTATTCAAGAATAACACCAGTATAGACTTTGACAATGCCGGAGCTACAAAACCAGCATTCAAGTTTGATCAGCCACTTGTTGGTGTCTTGGATAATAACGGCGGTGATGGTGGTGATACTTTTGTTGAGCATCACCTACCTAGAAGTCAGTTCCAATCAACCACGCAGTTGACCCTTTTCATTGAGAGTAACTGGGATGAAGATGAAGATGAGTGTACAAAGGTCTATTACATTGAAATCAGAGGTCAATTCCAGGCTCCAGTTTCCAAGGATCCAGTCATTGCCATTTACGAGGCGGCACCAAACATTACTGATCACAAGAATTTGTTGGCCAATGAGACAAAACATCAATCTGGCATTTAGGAGAAGGTATAAGCTTGCTCTAATTTCCATCTTTTTCAACACTGATTTGCGTGTGCGTCCTTGTTACACATCTTGCCAGCACATACTGGTTGGTTCAATTCTTGTTCATTCTATCTAGAGGTCTTGTATTTCAACCCAGAATTGGTATATCTCAGCCGTGAGCCCCCCCCCCCCACATTAGACAGGTACTTTGAAATCAAATATGAACATTAGTTGGGTTCATCATTTTTTTGTCTACAGATCCAAGGCGTTGAGTATATATATATATATATATAACTATATACAGTTGTTAATGCAGTAGTCTGTCAATGACTTTAGCTAGCTCTAAAGTATACTCTTCCTGCAACTTTGGCCCTATTACCTGAACACCAACAGGAACACCGTCACTCTTTTCTGGGTCATAGTTACCCCAAACTTGGTTCTCTTCAACGGTTCTCGCCTTGAAATCTCTGCCGAGATCAACATCTTTGTCCACTTTGGTGACAGGAAACACCACTGCTGGGAAATCGATAACGTTGGCGAATGGGGAATATGTCAAATCGTGAAACTGTCCAAATTCACAACCGGATAAAGCAGTCACTGGAGATATCAAACCATCTATACCCAATTCCTGCCACTTCTTCCAGAACTCATTGACCCTAGTGGTTCTTTCGAATTGGAGCTCCCACAACTCTGACACTGGAATATCAGGAGTCTCAAACCGTTCAAGAGGAAGCTCATCAGTGGCTGCGATCTCGGTTCGTACTTTCTTCATCCCATTCGAGGACATGAACAAGTCAGCAAAGATTGAGATTGAACGTAGATTGTAGTGCTCTTTCATATTCCAATCGATAACTTCATGTCCAGAGCAAATGAGTTGCTCCTTCACCAAGTTTAACGCTCTTGTAACAGCAGGCTGAGGCTCAATCATCCCATCATTAAACAATACTGCAAACTTTAGAGATTCTTTGGACTTTACTTTCTCCACTGCTGCTTGTTCATCCCATGGCAAAGGAACAACATTTGTATCCGATAACCACGGCTGACTGTCCAACACAGTCTTCAAATAGAACCCTAAAGTATCAACATCATTTGCCATGGCACCATTTGTTCCCCTTATTGACTCCAATCCGTTAACAGCAATCTTTGAACTGGAGTGCGGGACACGCCCAGAAGAGGGTTTGATGCCGTATATTCCAGTGAAAGAGGCGGGCTGACGGATGCTCCCACCCAAATCTGAACCAACTCCCATAGCGGACCCTCTTAAAGCCATCAGCGCTGCTTCGCCACCTGTGGATCCACCAGAACTGAAGTTACGTTGATATGGATTCACAGTCCTGCCATGAACGTTGTTTTCAGTCTCAATGTTAAAGCAGGCAGTTGGTGTATTGGTTTTGGCAAAGATGATACAACCAGCTTCGATCAGTGGGGTCAGGTTTGGTGATGTTTTCTCAGAGTTTGGTGAACGGGCTTGCGAAACGAGCCCCATTGTTGTTTGTGTTCCAGCAAGGTCAAACTCATTCTTTACAGTGATAGGGAGACCATGCAATGGACCAACAGTGCAGCCGTGTTGTTTGAAGTGTGAATCCAACTGACGGGCTCTCTGGAGTGAGGAGTCGAGATGGAAATGGGTGATTGGATTCACCAACTGTTGTGCAACAATTGCTCTGTGAAGAAAGGCCAAAAGGACAGCTTCCGAAGTCCATACGCCTGAATGCAGGCAGGATAAAAGTTCAGCTACACTGGAGTTTGTAATTGCCAGCTCGTTGACAGAGAGTTGTTTTGGGATGAAGTCGATGACATTGGTGTGAGAGAGCGGTGGGAGTTCTTCTTCTGGCACAATGAACCCCGACAACTCAGGAATGGATCTTAGTTCGCTCCATTGTTCGGCTTGTAAGCTCCGTGCGAGGTTTGTATAGTCTCTAGCCATTAGTGTCTAGCTGGGTTGGTTAGTGGATGGCGAGATT